>JAODJX010000039.1:16474381-16492649 GCA_026776945.1 Isichthys henryi | reverse complement strand
GCCCATTGCTTCCAGGATAGTCTCCGGACCCCCCGCGACCCAGTAGGATAAGCGGTTTGGAAAATGGATGGATGGATGGATGGGGGGGTATTAAAATCATTTCCCAGTCACACAAAGCAAGACAATAGAGTTATTCTATATTTCTATCTAACTTATTGATGCATTCCTCATCTCATATGTTAGGTTGACAGCTGCATGGACAGCACTGCTGAACGGACCCAAATGCTAGTTTCCCTATATTGACACCTCAGATGCCACAGACCATTTGCTGATATTATTGTGAAAATGGGAGGTGTGAGGCTTGGTCACCGTCCACCTAGGGAGGGTGGGGAGGATGATTCAAGCAAATCAGTGTTTGCACTGATTCTTTCCACTTGTTCATCTTTACCAGAAATTGTATACAATGTAAACCGCTTATAGTGATCACAGTTATAGTGATCAACCGCTTATATGGATCAAAAAGCTTGGGACAGAATCATTCCAGTACAAATACCGTTTAAATAATTTGTTTTTAGTAATCTGTAGTCTGCTTACAGTGTTCATTTTGGGTCTTTATAAACATGACAATATATGGAAAAATTTAAAACTGCGTTTTTTTTCTAACTTTGATCACTCGTCTTTTACTTTGCCTTGTGGTAACTCGTCTGCTGCTGGTTAGCTACCTGAGGCTAATGTTGCATCCACAGAAAACATGACGGGAAAAAGAAAGTCAATCCCTCAATGACAAATATAGACTCATGAAAGCTTATGATAAACCACCAAAAACGAGCCAACAAGATGCAGTAGTGAAACTACAACATTAACGCTTTGAGTCAATATAACGTTGTGAAAATGCACTGAAGAAGTAAAATTGAGTTGAATATTTGTGTATAATACTTTACTGTATTATAGCATATTTGAAATATACACGGTTCAGGAATTTAATTTGTGCAGTATTGTAATTTGAAAAGCGTTTGAAACAGCTGTACTGTATTTTGAAATCGTCAATAAAATTCATACATAGCAACACTGTCTGTTTTATTAATTTATTCATGCAATAAATATACAAATGTCAATTACATAGTAATCTGCCTGAGAGATAAAGAAAAATTCTGTTATAATGATCATCCACTTTTAGTGATCAATTTCATCCAGACAGATGTGCCCACTATAAGTGGTTTCCACTGTATATGAATTTATTTTCTTTTTGTTTTTTACAATAATCCTAGAACCATTTTATAGTGTCTGAGCTATTAAATACTTGCAGTTGTATTGTACCTTAATAAGAAGGATTTTTGTTGTTTATGTTTGTATATTGTCTTAGATTCAAGCTACTCTTGATTATGGAATTCAAAAATTAGAAAAGATAAACATTTATTTTTTAGCATTTTTATTTGTAATTGAATAGAACTATATTTTTACTAAAATGTGTCAAAAACAGTCACTTAAAGTCATGCTTAAGACTGCTAGTTTTATGATAAGTTTCTGCAGGTTTTCCATGTATAAATGGAAAAAGTCTAATTAGTATTACAATTTATTAAGAAATACCAGTGCAACCATTCAGTACCCAGAGTCTCTTTTTCTTGATTTGCTGACGATCCAAATATAGCCACCAGAGTTGTTTTTCTCTTTACTGTGAAATCACCCTGTCCTTTGCCCTGCCTTTGCATAGCTGACCTGCTAACTGGCTACTTACTAGCAAAGGCTACCTGTGACGTCCATAAATATGTGGCAATTTATAAAAATGTATATTAATTTCATGTATATGTTACTCACCCAGTAAGGATAAGAGGTTTGGAAAATGGATGGATGGATGTATATGTTACTCTTTGGTATTACATGACAATGCATTTACATTAACTATAACAACTGACATTTTACATTTTTCAGTGTAGTCTGCAGTTGTAGATGACAGTACATATTTGGGACTTCTGTTGGGTAAAGTCCGCCACCTTGTGGAGGAGTAGAGTCAGCAAGAGCACCTGGGCTATACAACTAGCTATGCATCTATTCAACTTCCGACGACTTACCTAGTTAGGTTCATGGGGGAGTGGGGGTTACAGAGGCCATCACATGCAGCATAGGGTGCTCTAGATGGAATACTACTTCATCATAAGGCACACACACACACACACACACAAACACATGCTGGTGTATGTATCTAAATGGGGACCTTTCATTCCTGTCTATGGGCATAACCCTAACCCTAACTATGACGACCTTAACCCGTACCCAGCCCTATCCTTAACCATAGGAAACCAAACAAAATATGTGTCTTTTGGCATTTTTACTTTTTTGATTGCACTCACAGATTTTTATAAAATTGAATTTCTCCTTATGTGGACCGAATAAAGGTCCCCAGAATGTCAAAATAACAGTTTTTTTTATCACATTGTGGGGATATTTGAGTCCCACAATATAATGTATATCGATCTGACCCTCAAACCCACATGCACGCATGCGTGCACACAGATGGTGTACCTATTTAAATGGGGACCATCCATTCATTTCTTTGGGAAAAAGCCTAATCCCAATCACGACACCCTTAACCCCCACCCAGCCCCAACCTTAACCATAAGTAACCAACCAAAATACAAGACTTTTGGCACTTTTACTTTTTTGATTGCGTTCACACATGTTTATAAAATTTAAGTTATCCAAATGGGGACCTGAAGAAGTATCCCCAAAAGTAAGGAAGTTTCAGGTTTTACCGCACTTTGGGGACATTTTGGTCCCCGAATGTGATCTATGCAAACACACATTCACACACACACACACACACACACACACACACAGATGGACACACACACACACACACTATGGACAGTATGAACATAACAAGAATGATTGGTCTCGCTATATAGTGGCTTATTACTATCACTAATTGTTAACTCGGTATGTAATAATTGTATGTAATAATTAATTTTTTACTAATGCTGTGATTAAAGATGGAACACTGAAACAGTATAGGCATGAAAACTAAAGTCCATAGAGTGATTAGGCTACATATTAACATCGTTGCTGCTGGTCCTGTCTGTGAAAGTGTGTACCCTGTGCATGTGAGGATAAGCCATAGCACGTAGTTCATGTTTAAACAAGCTTGTTTTGACAAGTAGGTAAACAGATCGATGGAGCGGTGAGTGGAGTCATGGTGAAGCTCGCATAAATACTTCAGGGTCACTCTCATACAATACATTACAAGCAGTGAGAGAGAAGAAAGAGAGCTGCTTTATACAATTATCCACCAGGTGGCGACATTTCGCCACAACAACAAACTTGCATTAAAAACAAAGAAAATTGTTCCTTTTAAGTTCGTTGTTATTTCGGTTTGTTCAGCAGTATAGCTTAATTTTAAATTCTGGTAAGGCTTTACCAATTAAACGGAGAAAATGCAGACTCTTCGAACCTGTGCGCAGTGTTCGATGGAGGGACTACTATGTGGTCGGACCGACTTCCTGCATCTTCGGAGCAACATGGCGGTATTTGCGCGAGGGTTCTCCTCTGTTGGTTTATTAAGGTATGTAGCGGATCTTTCAAAATCAGTAAAAACCAAAATCTATGTAAATGTCATGTGTCACTGCATTCATAGTAATATATGTGTAAAAGCGATACTTACAGTGGCTAACTGAACATTGAACAATGTGCATCGTTACTACCATAGCGATATTCGTGGATGCACAGAACTGGTACAGATGCAAGTACGCATTCTTCCTATACTAACTATACTAAATAAATTGATACGCGAGGCAATCTGTTGTCGTAGCACCTCAAATGCACATAAAATGAATACTAATTTGCGTTGTTATGACAAGATATTACCATATATTTTAACGTTTACACCTCTATTGAATTACGCATTAACCGTTACCCGGTGTAGCAGTAATGTGCACCCTTGCATATAATGCAGCTTATGCACATTTACCTAGTTCAGTCATCGGCAACGTTGCAGTTGAAGCTGAATAGTTGTTTGTTGGCTGCTGTTTTCCTAAGTGTGTGTCACATTCATGCAGTGTTAATTTGGGGGGAAATGCACTTAAAGTTGTTATTTTGGGGGGGATACAGGAATACGGCATGCATACTAAGCAGCAGGAGACCTACGCGACGGAAGCTGCCCCCGTGGACACGAGCCCTAAGCGTCTCCGGGGGACTGTGTGCTCTGCCTTTCTATAAGGTCCCATCGCTCTTACCTATTACAAAGTACAAAACGTTTGAAACCTAAAATGTATGTGCAGGATTTGTTGAACAGTGCAAAATAGTAGACGGTGCGACAATATATCAAAGAAATGCAAATAGCAGAATTAAATATGGGAAGTCGCATTTTATTCAGCTATTGGCACCTCTGGTATGTTTTCTGCACCAAATACCGTTTTGCACTCTTTTGCAAATGCTGTACACATGAGCGTCGCCGCCGTTAATTCTGTGCCCCTCTCATTTCATTATTATTCGTTTAGACCCCCCCACATTTAACATAAAATAATAGTTTTATGCCAGTGTGCCCCCCCCATTCAAGATGCTTCTACTGCTCCTGGCTGTACATATATTTATAGTTTTACATTTTTTGTACATTTTGAGTTTTTTTATGCTGTACTGCTGACTAGAGTGACTTGTAAAACAAGGTTTCTCTTCTATTATAAATCAGGTTGCAGTGTTTGTCAGTGTATTTTCGTTACATGTTTACTGCTACCCATTCCAATATGACTTAGAGTTGTCACAATTACCTCATTAAGCTTGATTTTTAAAAGTATTGATTAAAATTTACTTATTGGATTACTTGACAATTTGCCGGAAGTAAGACACCAACATAGTGGATGAGGGTCCACATAAGGAAGCAAAAGCCGGTTGTGAAGGAGCTCTTCATCTTAAAAATGAATGAAGATGCAGTTGTCTGTCAATATGGCAAAACTGAACTTAAAAATCTGAATTTAAATATCACATCTGAACTTATGTATCACTACAGCAACGTAACAACAAAAGACGACATCCACGGGCTCACTTAGTAATGCATGGTTAGTCTTAGACAACCCTAACCTTTACACCATTTAGCTTCTTGGAGTAGCCTAGCCTGTTTTTGTCATCATTTTGAGTTTAAATTATATATCTTAAATTACTTTCAACAATTCCTAGATAACCTAGGAATAGACAACTGCCGCTAAAATGAAGGCTAGCATCGTCTCTTAGCCACATCATCTTGGAAAATGAAATAATATATAATATTGTACATAATAACTGTATGTTTTATTTATGTGATTTTCATTTGTGAGAGTATTGTGTATATTCCATGGAGTCTCTAAGAGGACAGGGTTGGAAAATATTTTGAAACGGTCGCCTCACGATTGTTTTGTTCCTTCTCAGTACTTAAATGGGAATTAAACATTAATGCTATATCTGTGTATTTTACATCAAGTTAAAGATAAACATCAATAAGCTTATTAACAGGATACTGCACTTCAGTTTTATTCTGTTTTTCGATATTTTCATAAGCAGTTTCTTTTTATATGTACAGTGAGAACGATTTTCTCCTTCTGCACGGCATATTTTAGCGGAGTGCACTAACCCCAAGTCCTCTCCGCGTTTTTCCCCCATCAGCAAGTGGAAGACCTCTCTCACGAAGCCATAATACGCAGAGCGTCATCGCTGGTAACAGACAGTGCCAACACCTACCTGTCCCAGACCACCCTGGCTCTTGTGGATGCCCTCACGCAGTATACCCGAGTAAGTAGCCAACATCCCGCAAAACACTGATTCAGACAAAGTACCAGTCCTGGTTTTATTGGGTCTGAGTGCAACATTTTACACAATCTATCACAAAATACCCCTGGATAGGCTTGTGCTTTGGGTGGGCCTCACTGGAACAGTCTTGAACTGGTTTAGGATATACTTTGACAGCAGAGGTTGTTATGTTGAAATTGGCAGTTGTAAATCGAGGTGGCCACCCAGTAATTGTGGAGTTCCATAAGGCTCTCTCCTAGAGTTCTTTGTGATTTAGAATTAGAATTTAGTGATTAATTGTCATTGTTGACATACTACAGCACACAGTGCACAGCAACGAAATGTGTTCTCTGCATTTAACCCATATGTGACAATCGGACATAGAAGGAGGCAGCTAATTCAGTGCCCGGGGAGCAGTGCTTGGGGGCGGTACCTTGCTCAGGGTACCTCAGTGGTGCCTTGCTGGTCAGGGATTTGAACCTGCAATCTTTCAATTACAAGTGCACTTCCCTAACCATTAAGCCACCACTGCCCACAAAATTTATTTAACCTCTGTAGGCTTACTTTAGGTAAGAGAGAGGTGTAACTGAAGGTTAGTCCCTACCTAGAGTCTAAGGCCATGAAGACAAAGGACCTTGTCAGAAATCTTGGCATCCTGCTTGGTGAATATCTGTTTCACTGACTATATTAAGACGCTATAAAAAATAATCTTCTTTTGCTCACCTTAGGAACATCTCTAAAATCAGAGGCCTAATGTCCAAGCACAACCTTGAAATATGTATCATATACCTTCCTCTCCAGTCAGGAGATTATTGGATTATTGTAACACTGTCCTATATGGATTTTCCAAATAATCCCTAAAACAGGTCCAGCTCAACAAATATACTGCCACACATTACTGTACTCCTTTCCTTACACTGGCTTCCAGTTGCCTATAGAATGTACTGCGAAGTGCTGCTGCTTGTTGACAAATCACTCACTGGTCTTAGCCCAGTTTACATCACAGATTTTCTGATTGAATATGAACGTAACCAGTTGCTAAGATCATTAGCAGCTGGTCAACTAATAGTGTGGAGTGAATGGTCAGCAAGGTCAAATGGCATTCAGCTATTTCACCATTCATAACTTGAACTGACTCCCTAAGGAGAAGAGAAATGACCAATTGTTGCCACTTTTAAAACCAGGATTAAAACATTGTTATTCCACAGTGCCATTGATTAACGCTGATAATTAATGTTGATGCTTTGTCTTTCACTGTTAATTTGGTTGTCTTTAACTTGTAGTTTTAAATGATTATTTTAATTGCCTTTTACTTGTATATTTTAATTGTTCATTTAATTATTCCTGTTACATGACCCAGTTTTATATAAAGCATTTTGAATGACCTCTCTTTGAAAATGTGCTGTATAAGTTGACTAGACTTTGTGAAGCTGCTTTCAGGCCATTATTCTTCTGAAAATCGCATTATAATAAGACCCAGTCACTGGCTTTCACTTTGTAAGATTCTATGTTGTTGTGGGCATTGGGGATTAATATTGTGCTCTGACCAAAATCTGCCTCTGTTCTTTTTTGTTTTTACTAGTTGACACTAAAGATAAGTATTATGTAAGGTAGAAAATGTCCAGTTTGCATTAACTTTGGTGTCACATTGGCACCTACGCACATCGCTGTTGCCTCTGGCTCTACAAACAAGGCCGCAAAGCACTACTTGCTCTGGTAACTCAGGGTTTCGGCCACAGGCTCTGCACACACAGATCGCTCTGCAGAAAAGATACCTGACGTCTCTTGGAAAGCTCACCGCAGACGAGGAGGATGCTGTTTGGCAGGTGATCATCGGCCAGCGTGTGGAGGTGGGCACCATTCCGTCTAAACTGGATTCTTTCCCCCATTATACCCCTCCGTTAGAAGCATCGCAAATAAAAATGCTAGTTAGATCAGCCCGGCTGCACCAGAATTTAGGGGAGTTTTGTAATGCCGAAATCTGCTTCTGCAAAGAGGCACTACTTTATAGTAAGGCTCTCCTTAGCCATTTATACATGGTAGTTACTTATAAATAATAATGGTGTACATTGTTTACAGTTGTCTATTAATGATTCACTAAAAGTGTTAATTAATAACCAGATTATAAACCCTTTATAAGGGTTGTCTTATTGTTTCAGAGCAATATATTTATTTCAAATTTCATTTACAGTGCAAGCATTTTAGTGACCCCACCATGAACTGCTTTGATCCTAAGTTTGAAAATGATTGATGTTGAAATGTCATGTGTGCCTTTCTAATTTAGGTGGGTGACAAGCTGGAGGAGTGCAAGCGATATGAGGCGAACTGGGCGAATGCAATCAGCCTGTGCGAGTTGGCTGCTCAGGCAGCGCACAATGCAGGTATGCCTATCATTTTGTGCAGGTTTTATCTGTCAGCCAGTGGGAAATGGCTGATGATTTTTAATATAACGTGAAAACCAAAGTCCCTTGGATTTACAGCACCGCCGCTCATCGTGCCTTATGTTCCCAGGGGCAAATGAGGCATCTGCAGCAACCCAGAGTAACCTGCAGGTGGCGCAGTCACAAGTGGAGCAGGTTAGGCAGCTGTCACTGGTGGCAGAGAGGAAGCTGGCAGAGACTAAGGCTGAGGAGATCCAAAGGGTTGCTGAGTTTGCGGCAAGTATGGAGAAGGGCGGGGAGGATCTGCCGGAAGCCTACCTTCGAGAGGACTGACTGCAATAACCCAAAAATCCCACCCCCCGACCCCCTCGCCCCTTACAGAGAAGTCAACTTGTCCAGAGCATTGGTGGGTACATAGTAGTGTAATGATTGGGCCCACACCTGAATGAAAGATCTACCATATGGCTGTAGACAGTTTGCTTTTGCTTGCCCAAAATGGACTTTTCTGCAAATCAGTGTTTTATATAAAAACAAATCTTTGTTACTATAAATATGTTTGGAAAGATCCATTAGTTGATGCAGACAGAAATATTGAAGAACATTAAAGTTAATGCTCAGCTATAGAGCAGTATACCTGTACAGGGGGCACAGCAGGTTCGGACGCTGTACCCGTGGTCGGTGGTTCAAATTCCAGGGTCAGTGGGGTGATGTCACTGTTGGGCCCTTGAGCAAGGCCCCTGACCCACCAATCACTCCAGGGACCGGCTCAGACTACTTCCTAAGTTGTATGTAGCTTTTGGATTTAGATCATCTTAATAAATTCAAAATATATGGAAGTAATAGACTAAATAATGCTAAGATTTCTTATAACAGAAGTTATATACAGTTATTACTTCCTGTTTAATGCAAAGGAAGACCTACAGTATGCAATAATTGTATTTTTGATAATTTTTGGATGCTAGATTGTATTTGGCTATGTGTGTATGTATATATGTGTGCGTGTGTGTCTTAGATGCTTGTGGCCTGGATCTGGTCTGGACTGTGTTATAATTATTACATTGTGAGGACCAAATTTCCCCGCAATGTGATAAAAACCTACTATTTTGACCTTGCGGGGACATATTTTTTTGGTCCTCACAAGGATAACCTCGATTATATAAAAATTTGTGACTGCAGTCAAAAAAGTTTTGTATTTTGTTTGTTTACTTATGGGTTTGTTTAGGACTGAGTCGGGGTTAATGTTGTCATGGTTGGGATTATGGTTATGGCCATAGAAATGAATGGACATTCCCCATAAGTGTATGAATATGTGGAGTCTGTGTGTCTCTGTATGTGTGTGCACTGTGGACTCGCATTCTGTCAGGGATATATCCTAGCCTGCCATAGGCTCCAGTCATGCCATCAGCTGAACATGAAATAAAGACATTTATATGGATATAATGTGAACATTTTTTATTCTAAGAAACATTAAGTTTTATACAGAAAAGTCAAGGAAAAACTTCAAAAGATTTTTTTTTCCATTTAATTAAAACACATTTCACTTTTCAAGCTGTGTTTCACTAAAAGCAAAAGCATTTTTGAAAATATATAAAGATTTTAATTGTAATTTAAATTTGTAATGCTACAAGCGGCTGAGACGACAGAGGCTCCAAAAAATCTTGCACTAATGAAAACCATTCACAGATACAACAGTGTCCCCCAGGTAAAAACCTCCCCATGGTCTGTGTAAAAGGCCTCCCCTCCCATGAAGGAATTAACCCAACAAACAATCAACCTGCGTAATACAAAACACTGCGTATTAAGCTTTAAAATGTACAATTTCCAAATAAAATTGTCATTAAATTTATTAATAAAAGATACCCAAATAAGAATTTTCATTATAACAAAATCATACCCTTCACAGTTTGGTTTTGCCCATCAGACGGCGAACACCCCTATCAGAAAAGTGTAATGGTAGCATCCCCTCAAGCTTCACAATTACAACTGTGATAAAACACTCTTCCGACTGGAATTCAAGTTACTAAACTTACAACCTCCCAGCCATGATCTCCCCCCATAGCAATCAATGCAAGTACCAATACTGCACTTTGTCTTGTTAGATAGATACCTTAAAACCCAAAGCCAGTCAAAACTGGAGATTATCAATAAAGTGTCAGAACAAAACAAAGACTAAAAACAAAATAGGACAATTATAGTCGTACAGGGTTGATATTACACGGTTTAAGTTTCGTTTAAGTTATCAGCGACTACATTCATCATTATGTTCAATGTAAGTGTTTCCAGCATTTTATAAACACACCATGCAGTCACCTTTAACTTTATGGTCACAGTCCAGTCACATTACAATCTAGTGATTTTATAATTGTGTTTTCATTCATGTAACTTCCAATTGCTCAGCCTGCCCTGGACAGCCTGGAGACTTCCGGGAAGCAAAGGTAGGGAATCTCCCTGGACAGGATGCCAGTTCATTGCAAGCACTCATACTGACTAACCTACTATGTTGGGTTTAGAAACACTGACTGGTCTAACCACAGGAATGAGCCCATTTGACACAAGGACATGCTAATCCCACAGACAGAGCAAATATAGGACTGAAGCCCCCAGACCTAGAGGTAAATGGAGGAAAACTACATTAGAAATACATCTATGTATTTATAAGGAGAGTGTTTCGTTGTACCAGCATGCCATGCATAAAGCACGACTGGCATACTTTCTGAAAATGATTACTGACAAAAACAATACTAGAGTACTATTTTAAACTATAAATAGGCTTCTCCACCCTTCACAACCTACGATACAGGAGGCATCTGCTGGGAAATGTGAGCAATTCCCACTGTTCTTTAAATCTAAAATGACAGATATTAGTGCCTCTGTAGTACCAGCTTATGATCCATGTGGCTGACAGCAGAACCCAGTTCTTGATGGATTCTATTAATGAGATTGACATGGAATGTTTGGAAAGAGTAACACAGCTGCAACCATCCACATGTTGCACTGACCCAACCCAGCTTTTAGTCATTATGCACCCAAACTGCGGAACACAGCACCAGTTACAGAGGCCGAGTCACTTTCTTGTTTTAAAAAGCTTTTAAAAATGTATTTATTTACCCCGACTTTTAATATTTAGTATTTGTCCCTGTATTCTTTTTATATAATTCTGTTATGCATAACTCTTATTCCAATTTTAGATCTCGTTCTTGATTTTTTATATAATCATATTATTTATTCCAGTTTGTGTATTTTATTCTTTTATACCATCTTCTTACACTCCTCTACTCTCCCCCTTATATTTATTTGCAGTGTAAAGCACTTTGGGCTGCATTTTATGTATGAAAGGTACTATATAAATAATAAAGATTATAACACAGAATTTTCTATCATATCAATGAAAGAGAGTAGAAAGTGGGACCCCAAAGTGCCCAGAGTCTTGTGTGTCTGGGCTCTTCCTGCTCAGGTTTCCCACCCAAATAGGGACAATGTGGCTCTGTTGGACTCTTGAACAAAGCGTTTAATCCTAGAAAGCCTTGTCTGGGTGCACTGGAAAAACGCCTTAGCCTGCGCATTAAGCATAAGTTTCACTTTCACATATACTGTAAGAGCTCATACATGCTACCTATACAAAGACAATAAGGCATTCTGCTAAATGGCACTGACCATTACTTTTGTGGGTGGGGGACCAATAATCCTAGATAGATGTCTGAACCACCTCAAATGGTTTCTTTAGAAGTGGAGGGGCAGTGGCTCCACTTTGAGCACCTCCCAAATGTCCGAGCTCCTCACCCTGTCTCTAAGGTTGAGCCCAGACCTCTGTGGATGGAGCTCATTTCTGCTGTTTGTTATTGATCCCATAGGGAAATTCTCTTTTCTCCTGCCCCATCTCGCACTCCATAATACACTTATGCTCACACTTTTATACTTAAACTCCTCCGCTTGTGGCAGTAACTCATCTCCCCACCTTGACAGGGCAATCCACCCTTTTTAGGTTGAGAACCATGGTCTCAGACTTGGAGATGCTGATCCTCATGCCAGCTGCCTCACACTCAGCTGCAAACTGCGCCAGTGGCTGCGGCCGGTCACAGCATGAAGCCAACAGGACCGCATCATCTGCAAAAAGCAACAGTGCATCAGTCACGGAACCGATAAAAGTTATGAACAGAACCTGGTAGCCCCGGCGGAACGCAACACCCACCTGGAACAGGTCTGACTTATTACTGGCAATGTGAGCCAAACTCTCACTCCAGTGTCCTTGTGAGGTTAAAGAGATGGTCCAGAATTCCAAGATCAGGACAGAATCTGCATTGTTCCTCCTGAATCCAAGGTTTGGCCAAGAGACAAACTCCAGTACTCTCCAGTACCCCTGCACAGACCTTTCCAGAGAAGTTAAAGTTGAAACACATTGTACAGTCCCCTTTCTTAAAGATTGGGACCACTGCCTCTGTCTGCCAGTCCAGAGGTACTGTCCCCAAAGTCCACGAAATGTTGAAGAGTGTCAGCCAAGACAAAACTCACCACGTTTCCAAAAAGTCCTTATTAAAAGCTGAGCTTGAATTAAATTCTCCTATAATGAATTATGCAGAATACTGATACAGTGTGACAACAAGCAGCTGATGTATCAAGCTGCTGCTCAAATAAAGTAAATAGAGTAATCTAAAGATCAAATTGGGATGTCTTGCTGAGAAAAAGTGTCTAATGCGCTCACCCATCCCCTTGCTGCCCCTACAAGACACTGCTTCACTTCTCCTGTTATTTGTCTTAAAATCTGTTAACTCTCAGATATTCACAAATAGACTATGTCTGCAAAAAGATCTGTCAAATAAATCAAAGACTGAATGAATTCAAGTGTATATCATCATCCATATAATGTTTTTGCATAGCAGTAATAAGACCCAGCAAATACATTTTAACTCACCACATTCTCAAGATCAAATGCCATCTGCTTTCACCCTTCCCTTTACTGCAGTTAAGCAGCACTGCTTCAAGAATTTGACCAGTTCCAGATGTTCACCCATACATGGTGTCTGCAGAATCTGAAAAAGGTCCTGCCAAAAATTTTATAGTTATCACAGTAATATGATCAAGTATCAAAACTGCTTTTTCCTTTTCTGTTATATCACTACAGGATGCTGCTTGAATTTTGGTACAATCTCTGTCAAAATTTATTCAGTTCCAGTTACCAAGATAATGTATCTAAAAAGGTTGAAAAGAAGATCAGTGAAATACCCAAAACTCAAGGGATTGGAAGATGGATGGATGGATGAACAGATGAAAGGATGGATGGATAGTAAAGTAAGGCAGGATAAGTCTACCAGTTTATTCAGCTTAATTTAAATACCAACACAATGCCAGGGTAAGAGATTTCATTACTAAACGTATGTGCACATGACAGAGTATGTTTTCCTATTGAATACAGCGACTGGTATTAAATATATTTCTCTGTTTAATGATCCACAGATGAGACAAAATACTTTCTTCTGCCTGTGTTCCACACTGCCCAAATCACCTTTATTATTTACAAGACATTGTCCATTGGAGCAACTCCATGGTCATTATACTTAGAGTGTTGTCTGCACATGTCATCACTGAACCCACCAGAAGTTGTTCCACTTGGGAAAGCAGTTTTTTTTCCAGCTATTATCTGTTATTTTGTCGATTTAGTTCCTATGGTCTTTTGGACTTTGGATTTCACTTTTTGGTTCAATGTTCAGCTATATACCCGGAGACAACACGCAGTCTGCGTCATTTAGTGTCCCAATGGAGGGCTAATGAAAACAAAAGCTGTTTGTTTAACGTAGGTCGTGCCCCTTCTGATCTGATGTGATCAATATGCAGCTAGGCTTGCAAACTGAATGTGGTGAAACACGGACGACAGGCAGCAAAATCTAACACGTCTTTCTTAAAGCTTAAATGTCTTTCTTAAAGGTCAAAGTGTGTCTTTCATTTGATGAGATACATAGGCAAAATTTTAGGTATATTTTTCTTTAGCAGGGGAAAATTTTTAAATTAGATTTTTTTTATTTAATATTTATAATATTTAGGAACTAAATATTGTGCTGATAACTGTGCTTGACCATCCTGGTTCAAATTATTCATGGAAATGTCATTAATTGATATAAAATTAAGCCATTTTTAAAAATGGAAAAAACGAATTCAGTGTGCTGAGAGAGAGCGCGTTAAAAAGTAATTTGAACTAAAGTAAATTATCCACGTCGTTAATATCTGACAGTCCATTTAATTATCTTATTTACCCTGGCCATGTTCCAGAGACCAGAGAATTTTGCTTTGCTTGGAAATGGAGCCTTTGTTAATAATCTGCACAGCCTTTTCCTGTTGTTTATACGTATAGCTCCTTATAGGTAAAATCAGACATCCTGCTTTTAATTTGTCTCGGGCAGATCTTGCTGTCAGTAATTTTTATTAAGGTTTCTCGCTGTTTTAACAGCCTTTCCATGCCTGTGTGCTGCTTTGCTGTAACGGTCACACAGGATATCAGTGAGAATCACTGTGGCCACACATGCTCCTGTTTCTGCCCTGTATGTGTGTGCATATGTATGTTTTCTGTGTGTGGTGCAGGTTAGCATGTTCGTCCTTTTCAGTCAGTAAACCAACACTGAGTTTCTCACGTCTGGTTCTTCGGCGGTGGAATGAGCTGTCATAACCACTGCCCCACTTCGAAGAAAAGCCTTAAAACCCAGTTTTTCCCTGTTTCCACGCTCCCTGAATGCTCTTAATGTTACACTTTCTGCTTATTTGAATAGCTGTTCTATGTTTTTGAAATGTTTGATAGGTGTTATGTATTATCCTGTGAATAGGCATTCATTAGAGACTCAGCCTGGCTCTACTAATGCCTAGTTGACTCCTTGACAGTCATATGTTTGACATGTGCTATGTGCCTTACTTGTCCGTTGTTTTCGACAAAATTATCTGCCAAATAAAAAAAATTTAAATAAATATTAAGCAAAATGATATTTATAATTTGCCCATAGTTTATATGTACCCTATGAGGGACTGGCGTCCCATTCAGGGAATTCCCCTGTGCTTAGAGAGAGCTTCTCTGTAATGCAGATAGATCCATTATATTTCTGTTCCTTTCAGATTACCCCATTTGTCTATGTTATATCCGGATAAACTGCAAACTCTTATTGCTATATGCAGTTACCAAATATGTACAGAAGATGGCACCATAATATCAATAAACTCTCTGGATTGGCCATTAAACAATCTTTCAGTGTAATTTATATTTTGTAGTGACGTGTTTCAAAAATTAATAGCTATAAACAGCAACACATTCAATATATTCAAGTACTATTCAGTACATTAAATTGACTGAAAACAAATAAATGAGTATTTATGATTGTTGAGAAGGTTATAAATTTGTATTAAAAAAATGTGTCAAATTTGAAAATAAATTATTTAAAATGCCAGGGTAAATTGCCCGTAGGTGTGCATGTGTGAGTGAATGGTGTGTGAGTGTGCCCTGCGATGGACTGGCCCCCCATCCTGGGTTGTTCCCTGCCTCGTGCCCGTTGCGAGTAGGATAAGCAGTTTGGAAGATGGATGGATGGATAAAAATGCCAGGGTCATTTTATTTGTACTACACTGACATCATATTTTTATAATATATAACGTAGTTATATATTATAACGGCTGATTAATCACCCCATGAACCCATATTGAATAAGTAATTAAAAGGTGGATGAATTGATGGATAAACAATTAAATCACTTTTTGAAAGGATATAATAATCGGAATACCATAAGGTAATGGTTGCTGTAAGAAGAAAGCCATCATCAGCGGCATCAGTTTGTAATGCTGATCTCTTCTTTAGATCATCATGAAAATGTATACACTGGCCTTCTGTTTTGCTGGTCCACTCTGGGGACACGCATGGCCGAAAATAGTAAGCACCGGGGAACCTAGGGGGAGGGCCGAACAGGGCTTCCCTGAATGGGTGGAGATGTATGGTGGTGATTCCATAGAAGGTGTAGCTGATGTCATAGGGAATCCCAGAGTGATATGGATGCCCCGGCCGGTCTGTTACCCTGCCCGTACCTATACAAACGCTCCTCCATTTACGAATGGCCGTTCACTTGAAATGTTCATAATTTGTTATTCAACATCATTTGAAGGGTATACACAAGTACTAAGAAACGAGTGCTGGGAGTCTGCACGCTACACTGCTGCACGGTGGGAGTAGCAGTGAGAAGTCGGAATTGGCGCGCAGAAAAAAAAATAATGTTGCAGACAGGAAATGGGAGCCCAATGAACACAATTTGGACTGACAGTCCTCTTCGTTCGTATGTCTGAAAGTTCGTAAGTTGAGGAGCGTCTGTATATATCATGAACAGGTACATACTGCTCCTCTGTTTTGCGGATCCATCCATCCACCCTTGTGGGGAATGAAAATGTCCTAACAAGGTCAAGGTCAGGTTTTTGTCACATTGTAGAGACATTTGGCCCCAACAATGTAATATATACACGACTACACACACACACACACACACACACAAATTGGTCTACCTATCTAAATGGGGACTGTCCATTCATATCTCTGGGAAAAAGCCCTAATCCCAATCACGACACCCTTAACCCCTACCCAGCCCTAACCTTAATCATAAGTAACCAACCAAAATACAAGACATTTGGCATTTTTACTGTTTTGATTGCATTCACAGATTTTTATAAAAATGACGTTATCCAAATGGGGACCTCAAAAGGTGTCCCCAAAAGTAGGGAAATTTCAGGTTTTACTACACTTTGGGGACAATTTGGTCCTCAAATGTGATCTACTGTATGCAACCCCCCCCCCCCCCACACACACACACACACACACACACATACACACATATTATGGGCAATTCTGACTGAACTACCTGTCTTTGGAGCTTGACACACACAACATGTGAACTGCAGACATGAGACACTGTCTCACTGTCTCACTGCCTCATAAACCCCCTAACCCAGGCCTCTGAGGAGACCGCACTACTCACTACACTACCATGTTGCCCTTGATCTATTGCCCCCCCGCAATAATATGACAGTTCACTGGAAGCACAGATTCGTCTGAGCACCTGGTGTCATGGGCAAGCACACATCCATCTGTTTCCCATAAATGCTAATCCAGTGCAGGGTCATAGTTACCCTGGAGCCTGTCCCAGGAAGCTCAGCAGGTGAGGCAGGGCACACCCTGGATGTGATACCAATTAATCACACGTAGGAAACTGGATTCCTAGCTGGGGAGCCATGAAAGCTGACCTCACGCAGAGCCAGGGGAGGAAATCAAATCCGAAACCCCAGAGGGGAGAGGCTATACTACTATGGACTGAGCCACCAGACAACACAAAAAAGTTATAACCATTGGTAAATAGAGTAATTTAGTTTTTAAATTCGAGGGTGGGACATTGCATGCTGCAGTGTCTTTCCCTCACTAGATTTATGCTGCTTTATTAAAGATTCAGGAATCCAGGGGAAGGGGGGACCTGGTGGGTTGGTGATAAAAGGACACCTCAGGTTCCAGTCTCCTGCAGCCCATAGGTCTGTCCCTCAGTGTATGTTAGTGTGGTAACACTCAAAGCAGTCATATAACCGTATTATACATTCCCCCATCATGTATTGTAATACATTCATAAAGTATTATAATCACGGTTATAAATATTTATTTAAAAAAAGCATAACACATTACAACCATGTTTATTGTGCATTATGAATGCTCTCAACTATAATGCACTATAAGTACCTTCATAATGCATTATAATGCGGATTACAGCTTAGGCAAACGAATGGCTGTTCTCGGTTGAAAAACATCTGTATTGGTGCCAAAGTGAACCAGATATTCAGAGCTCTCGATACTTCTAGGGAAATCGGTGTCCACTTTATCCATGGCAAAATGCTATTGGTGAGTCCAGTGATGGGAGCTGCAGTAGAACCTGCATCACAAACGAAACTCCTGTGTTAGTGAAACAAATTAAATGTGGAACCTGTTTAACCTTTAAGTGTTATAGGGGTTGACTGCTCCATTTCAGCGTGAACCTTAATTTCTTCCATAGCCACTCCTGGATGAGCAATCAGAAACCTTAAAAAGACACACTGAATATGTTCCTGCAATGTAGAGAAAATGAGTATATCATTCCATCCATCCATTTTCCAAACCGCTTATCCTACTGGGTCGCGGGGGTCCGGAGCCTATCCCGGAAGCAATGGGC
>JAODJX010000039.1:16456448-16474281 GCA_026776945.1 Isichthys henryi | reverse complement strand
CCCAGGCAGAGACTCGAACCCGGGTCCCAGAGGTGTGAGGCAACAGTGCTAACCACTGCACCACCATGCCGCCCCTGAGTATATCATCTAAGTACAAAATGAAAAAAGCAATTGACCAGATACCTGATCCCACTAAGGAGTTCTGCAGTCCACACTACTCTTTGCAGAGCTTTACAGTCTATAGCTGTAGTGCTGGCTTAGATTTCAGGTGTGTAGCAGAAGAAGTTTTCCTGGAGTCGCTGAAGTACAGTAGTTGGCTCTCCTTAGGAATTACAGGTGCTGCTATGCCTTCTTCAGTAGTGAGGAGATATTGTGAATCCATGAAAGGTCCTTGGCATGAAACTTAAATAGATTTGATGATGATGTTGGAGTTATACATGAGTATATGGTTATGAGTGAAAAGTGAGCAGAGCAGAGGACTCAGTATACAGCCTTGTGGCACCCCAGTGTTAATCAGGGTGGAGGAGGAGCAAATGCCTAACCTGACAGTCTGTGGTTTGTCAGTTAGAAAGCCTAGGATCCAGCTGTATAGTGATGTACTGCAGTTTCGGTTGAGGAGTTTCAAGGTCATCTTCTTAGGTAGGATGGTATTGAATGCTGAACTAAATGTAATGAACAGCATTCTTACATATGTGTGTTGTTGCTCCAGGTAGGTTAGTGCTATGTGAAGAGCAGTTGAAAGGGCATCTTATGCTGATCTATTTGCTCTTTAGGCAAGCCGGTGTTACATGTGAGCCAAAATCAGTGTCTCGAATACCTTGGTCATTACAGGGATGTTTACAACTGGCCAGAAATCATTCAGACAAGTGACCACTTACTGTTTACATACTGGCACACTTGGTGTCCAATTGAAAGATTGGGGAGAATTGGCTGATAGGGAGATGTTAGCGATAACCTGTGCTAGCTGATCAGCACAGGCTTTAAGTGTAAGTCCTGGGATGCTATCCAGTCCATCTACTTTGTATGCATTTGTGTTGCACCACACCTTTCTGACATCATACATGTGCAGTACAAGTGTATGGTCAAAGGCAAAGATATGGCTAAGTTTAGCTGGGAAGAAGACCTCACTTGTGGTCAGACAGTTGCCAGTGTTCTTGTAGTCTATGACAGTCTTAATTCCTTGCATCGTGGGTCAGTGTTGCAGTTGAAGTGGTCCTCAATCCGCTGCCTGTGATTTTGTTTGGCCTCCCTTATACTCTTCTTTAGGTTCCGCCTGAGCATTTCATAGGCCTTCTTGTCCTCCAGAGAACATTGGCTTTTGCATTTAGACCTGGGCATTTCTTTTGAAAACAACCCATTGCCCACAATAAAAAGATTTGCCCTCATTCTGTGCCTCATGCTTGCTACACTCAAGAAACATAGCTGCAGAGAAAACATCTGTAGTAAGTGGCTCTGATGCAAGCCATGGTGGAGGCATCTCCTACAGATCCCGGTCCTGATTTGCAATCTCATCTTTTAAAGCTCCCATGTGTCCAGAGTATATTAGTAACCTATGTTTTTTCTCCTTCATTCCTCATGCAGGTGAACAATGGAGAGCGTCAGTCGTGTAGCTTCAGCTAATTCCGTAACTGTAGCAGTTTACTATCATAGCGACCTGTGCGTCGTTCCCAGCAGCACCCCCTTGTTAGCTAGTGAAGTTCTCAGTACTTCATCGTCTGCTGTGCTAATCTTGCTGTCACAAATCCAAAACCAACAAAGCACCCAGCAGACCCAGGCCAGGGTTGTGAGCATGAAATATCTTTACCCAAGGATAAAGTTCCTTGAGGGGAGACAAAACTGGAAGAAAGTTCAGAAAGTTCTAGCATAAAAATCACAAAGCATCACAAGCCACCAACAGTGGTGGTTGTGTATTTTTTCCCATAGGCAAGCAACTCAATATTGAGCAGAAACAAATGTTACAGTTACACATTGGCTGAAATTGCATTTCTCGTGAAGCACAGGTGGTTCTAATCTTTCAACAATCCACCCTTGGAACATAACGACGTCACTTCCTATGGTTCTGGGAGGTCTGACTTGTTGGTGCCACCTGCTGCTCTAGTGTGGTATGACATAATTATTCAGAAAGCTAAGAATGCTTTGTTAACCATTGACAAACACTGCCTGCTCAAAATTAAAGTTAATTAATGCTACTTTTGTTTTTTAGACTAATAACCCTATGCAAAGAAAGGAAGTTTAAATTTCAATTTTTCTTAGACAGAGAGTGATGGAAAAAGGTTTACAAGAGGCACTGTTTTACCTGTGAGATCTTTTTCTTTGTTGCGATGGGCTGGTGCCCCATCCTGGATTATCCCCTGAATTGCTCCTCTTGCTTCTGGGACAGGCTCTGCACCCTCACTACCCTGCATAGGACAAGCAGGTATAGATAATGGATAGATAGACCCTTTCCTGTGCTTCTGTGCTAAAAAGACAAGCACAAGAAACCTTTAACCCAATATACTACAACAAGCAGTACTGTGTGATCACGGCTACATAGCATAAATCTATGGGATGTCAGTCATCTTGGAAGGAGGTACCATCATGCTTTGCTCCAGGCCATTGTTTTCTCGGGAATTACAATGGAGCCAGATTCACACTATTTGGGTAAAATATATTTTTTCTGTCAGCAATCCACCTCAGGCTTCCCTGTTGCACAAGTGAGACAATAAGCCCCAGTTTTGCTTCCCTTGTGTCCCTCGGCCAGAAATAAGGGTCAAATAAAGTCCATGCAGCTGACTACTTTTCATCATTCCTTTTACACAGACGTGAGGAATACCTCACATACTTGACTGGGCCCTGCTGTTTGCCCTCACCATGGCAGAGCTGCTAGTGAGTGTAATTGCACTACCTTTATTGCCCTGTATTTACGCATTTTTTTTTCATGGAATGCAGTCTCTGTGGTGGAAGCTTGACATTCTGTGCTTTACCTTAATAGCTCAGTATTTTTATTTCTGTCTGTATTGTCAACAATGGGCTGTGCACCATTTTACCCGAACACATACGTTTTTATCATTTGTCTCCTCACACCTTTGTCTTTTTTAAAATCAGTTGTCTCCTTTGCAGCTGGTTAGTGAGCTACTGTGTGGCTTAGCCCACTGTTGTGTTTAGAAGAAATCTGACCCTTCACTTGATGCCAGAAAAGGTTCAAGGAGGGTTTGTTCGACTCCTGTCAAGTGTGACTTATTCACCTGTGCAAGTTCATTTTCTGCATACATATACAGTCAAGCGAGTTTACATGTATTGTGGTACATGATGTCAGTTATTTATTTTTTTTGTATTTTACTATAAGAAGCAATTCCTCCTGTTTTAACCTCTGCCTTTTTGGGAGTGGGTATCAGCCAGCTCCACATAACTGTAAGTCTCACATGTTTGTAGAATTAGTAAAGTGACATAGTATTTCTCTGTAGGCTACAGTGAGTCTGATTGACATTCGGGAGGCACTTGTTTGGCACATGTACAAAATGAGGCCCACTGAGGTCAGTACTGGGTCAGTCACAAACGATGCAATATGATAAATCCCCTTGTAATGAATACAGAGTTGGCTTACTAATGCAGGTAGGGGGTGCTACAATATATGTACAAGTACTGTGGATAATCAACTGGCTTTTTAAATAGCATTCTAGTTCTTATAAGGGTAGCATGACCTGTAACTAAAAATATAAATATTTTATTATCAGTCTTTAATTATTCTAATTAATAATATTATCATAATTAGAGCATAGTGTTGGGTTTCTGGCTGAGGTAGCTTCATTTTTAATCATTTCACACCATGAACAACACAACATAAATTATGCAAAAGATTGAAACAAACAAACATTTTCGTGTGGATCTCTCCCCCCCCCCCCCATGAAAACAGAGCACTGCCCAACACATAGGCTTTGTTAATGTCTACCTTTACATGACAATAATAAATTAGCCGGACCTTGTTCTTCCACTTTGACTAGAACCTTCAACAAAGAGATCCAAAGTGCTTTGTCAACCATCATTACAAGAACATAGGTTTGATTTAAACACTGCTAAGGACCAAATCAGCCCTGAACCCCCACCCTCCAAACACACACAGTACTCCTACAATATTGGAAGGGACACATCTCTACCATCCATACCTAAATCTACGCCCTTGCATCAATGATAATCCAGTCTAATCCACTGAATTGCCTGCCAGCTCCTCTGGTCTTCTCTGCCATATCAGACCCATAGGCAGTGAATCCCACCGCTGCCACCATATGTCACAATGATTCAACACTTGCTGCTACCAATTCAGTAACTCAGATGCCCAGTTACTAAAATATAAATTTAGGTGTAAGGTACCGTATGCAGTGCAAAAAAAATCACTGCATGCGACTTTAGCCATAACCAGGCCTGGATCCATCTTTTCAGGGGCCCTCGGGAAGTCCATAGACAGAAATAAATTTTGGGGTGGGGCCCCCCTCATTACATTTCCGCGATCGGGTTGGGTCCCCCTCGGTAGACCTGGGACTTTTTCTGGCCCCCCATGTGGCGGGCCGACCCTAGACAGCTGTCCAGTTTGCCTGTGCCTAGATCTGGTTCTGGCCATGGTCTGTTTAAGCAGTACCTAGTCTGGAGGGGATGAAAATGGTTATGTATGACCCAGTGTGAGGTCACTGACAAGGGATATAGGCAGAGAGTTGTAATACCCATAAAGTATGAGAAAAATATACCAGAAAATAATGTGTACAGGGCCATCACTAGGAATGTTTTTTTTTTTTTTTTTGGGTGGGGGGGTCATAAATGTACACTAATTTGTTGAAATGTTTTCTTGTTCGTTGTATTTTAAGTCAGATCCCCCAAGTAAAAGTTTAGCTGCCCTTTTCACAAATCTCTAGTGGCTCTCCTGAATGTAATCATTGCTTACTGGACAGCAACATTAGACCTCATTAAGTATAATCGTACAATTAAGCAAAAATGTATGCAAAAATTTCGTGACGACATTTCACAACAAATTCTCAACGCAGAAACAATAATTAAGAGCATAACACTGCTTTCGCAGCACTTCACAAAGCAGCAATAGAAATACGATTCTGAAATGCATATACCTAGCCACTCGCTTGTATATTGATTAAATATGCAGCTTCGATTTCCAAATATTTCATTGACTAGCTACCGCTCATGCAGAAATGATTTAGTGACATGTGAAACTGGCTTCTTTTATGAAAGTTGGCTTTAGGACAGTCAGGTGTCCAGCGCACCCCTATTTCAGGCAGCGAAGTGGTACAGCCAGGCGCAGCTCGGTCCCCACGGGAAGCAGGCGCCGAGTCTTCGGAGTTAAGAAACACAGAGTCTGAGACCAACTGTGATTTGGGGCTATCATGGCGGTTATATTAATATATTATCACAGGAATATGCCTTCTTACTTGGGATTGGGGGGCAGAGCACTACTTCTCCTGTTTTTCTTTACCGGTGAGTTGCGTTTGCTTGAACTGTAAGTGTTAGCGGGCGAGCGTCTATTATAAATGAGCAGTACTGGGCTCCTTTAGCGGATTCCCAGCAAATCGCCCTGATTCAAAGTGAATGGAAAAAAAGTTGCCAGCTGTATCGAACTGAATTGTTCATTTGCTGAAAAGTTCCACGTATTTAATGTGTTGTCCTGTGTTTTATATAGGCGGTTTATTGTTCCCTTATGTGGTCATTTGGTGTGAGTACTGGCCACACGGCTAGTTTTGCTGCTGCCAGTGCCGCTATCTTTCGCCAAAAGTTGGCGAGTTGGTAGTAAGAGCACTTCCCGAAGTGGGTCAGGTCGGCTTGCCTGACTAGCCGGGTCACACGACTGCGTTTAGGTAGTAAACCAGCTAACTCGTAAAGCTGTGTGTTCTGTGGTACTTGGCTTCGGAGGTAACTTGTAACAGGCGACGCATTTGGCGGCCATGGCCGGAATAAGTAGTAGAGGATGTGATTCCAAGTTGAGTCTCATGCCTCCTTACATATGTAGTAGCCAGAAGAGTAGTGTTATACTGTAGGATAAGCTGGGGTCCGGTGCCAGTTGTAATGGGGGTAACCGGACCCGGCTTGCCAGTGGTCTCCTGCGCGTGCTTCTGTTGGGGTCACCGCTGTCATGGTAACAGCCGACATTGCGGCGATGCGCGGAAAACGAAATCGGCCGCTACATTCGTTATCGGCTTTTTATTTATTCTCCTGTTTTGTCACTTTTGAAACGATGTAGTCAAACAAAATGTAACATAGTCGAGGGCAACAACATTATTCTATTGTTGTATTCCGAATAACTGCTTGGCTGCTTTCGTCAAGATCCTGGTTGGCACTCATTTATCTGTTTATATTGTATATCATCTATTCATTTGTGTATTTGGCGCAGCAGTTTCTTGGCCTCGGCGGGCTTTAACGCAAGACAGTTAGCCGCAAAATACATCAAAGTTTTTATTATATATCATTTCATATTTGCAAACATAAGCAGGATATTCAATTTAAAGCTCTTGTGGTTGCCCGGATTTGGTGGGACCTCATGGTTAATGTTATGCTTGCAATTTTGCTCTATAAACCACCGCGTCACCTTGTCGGCCTATGGGAATTAATGGTGAAGATACCATTACTCTTACTCTGTACTCTTACAACCACTTTTGGCCATTTTGCCCTACTGTTAAGGTTTTTTGGTGATTGAGACACATCTGCTTATTGTGTGTGTGTGTGTGTGTGTGTACACGGCCTGATTGGAGAACTTACACATGTGTAACCTCTAACGCTCATGCAGAAGTAAAGGACTCTCACTACTGCTCCCATTTATCTATTGTACTTACTGTATTTCCCTCCTATTGTTTTCTCCAGACAGGGAATATATGTGGTTTTAGGTGTGCTCCACCACCTCAGACATTTTGCTTGTTAAGACAATAACTCAAAAACAGTTTGTTGGACATTTTTCTAACTTTACAGAGGTATTGTATGGGTGACAAATTGTAACTGATTAAACTGAGACAGATCGCCCCAAAATTGAAGCTATGCTGCTTAATGGCAGCCAAGGGAAGGGTGAAAGCAGAAATTCAACCTTGTGAATGTGACAAAAAGAATTTGATGTGTCATATTATATTACTGGTGGTGCAGTGGTTAGCACTGTTGCCTCACACCTCTGGGACCCGGGTTTGAGTCTCCGCCTGCATTACATGTGTGTGGAGTTTTTCATGTTCTCCCCATGTCGTTGTGGGGTTTCCTCCGGGTACTCCGGTTTCCCCCCACAGTCCAAAAACATGCTGAGGCTAATTGGAGTTGCTATATTGCCCGTAGGTGTGCATGTGTGAGTGACTGGTGTGTGAGTGTGCCCTGTGATGGGCTGGTCCCCCATCCTGGGTTGTTCCCTGCCTCATGTCCATTGCTTCTGGAATAAGCTCCGGACCCCCTGCGACCCAGTAGGATAAGCGGTTTGGAAGATGGATGGATGGATGAATATTATATTACTGCTTCACAAATCACAAGTTCTACACCTAATTTCATTTTCAGACAAATTTGAAAAATGAAGCATTAGCACTGTGTGGAAGCAATATAAGAAAATGGCAGCTGTAGGAGACACTTGGTCTGGTAACTCTAGAAGTATTTTACAGATCTTTTTCAAACTTTACCAGTATGTTGTTGGGGTGACAGACTGAAAGTGGTCAAATTTTGAGATAGATCACACAAAAATTCAAGGATCGCTGCATAGTGATGGCAAAGAAAAGGGCAGCTCAGACACCTGATATCCTCAGCATGATTATCTGTCCGATCTTTTCCAGTCTTCATTGTCCAAGTCTTTCCTATGCCCCATGGGTTTAGGAAAGACTTGGACAAAGATGCTTTCTGAGTATTCTGTAGTAAAGTTTTATACTCATTGTTTTTTAAATTTAATGTAATTTTTTAAAATCATCACTAGGATGTTTGGCAGATTTTATCTATAGCAATCTGATAGCTGGTCAATGAAATGTATGCTGGGGAATTTTTGTTGTTGTCTGTAGATGTAGGGAGTGTGGGTAAGGTTGTCTTTATGATGTTTTCTTGAAACTTTATATTGCACTTTTTTGCAGTCTGATTTTTTTGTCTTGGTAAATATAGTTTTCATTTTTATTTCATCTCACAAATTATTTTCTTTTTCGATGTCTGTTTTTGTTTCAGCTTTAGTTTATGATAACAGCACTAGTCTCCAAGGTTGCCAACTGTCATGCATCTGGCGTGACACTCACGTTCGCACACAAAATCTTACGGCAACTCTATCTTATTCCATTATAAACTTATAATTAGGCACATCAAATGGTTTGGGGTAGTTTGCAAACCATACAGACCTTTAAGGTAATAAAACTGTGAGTGTGCAGACTAGTCATGAATTTAAAATCTCATGCTAGCCAGCTGACCAAAGTTGACAACCCTGGGTCCCAACAAGCCCATTGCGCATGAACTAAGACATTGGCACCGTCAGTCAAAGTAGAAAAAGCCCAGATTTTAGCCAAAACATTTTCTTAAACACTTATTCAATGGAAATTCTAAGGCAGCAGGCAGACCAGTTTAGGGCATTAATAATGAGTGTATTTAGCAGCTACAAGGACAAAAAAAAGCTCTTCATACTAATGGTGATATAATATACACAAACAGACAACATTTATGTTGGTTTCGCCTACTCTTGCAGTCCACCATCTAGAATAGCACTTGTGTGTTTTCTCTTCAGGTGTTCGTGCATAACGCTAGTGCCGCACAATGTGCAAACCACATTTCTGTTTGGTGATAATTTGGACTACTCGCATAATTATGTAGTGATATTTAAGGATTCATTTATTATAATAAAGTGTTCAGAAATCATAAAGGAAATTTCTTTTTAAATGATTTTTAAAAAAGATGCGGAGATTTTAAAATATTGATGTCAAATTTTCAGCGTTGACGTCATCAGCTATGTCGACTAGTTGGCTGTCCCAACAATTACATTAATCAAGTCGCACAAAGTGCTCCAGGGTCACTGGATAAATGGCTTCACCATGCACTCGGACCCCAAGCTTTGCTCTCAGCTGTGTGTGTGTGTGTGTGTATGTATGTTTGCACACACACAAATAAACAAATGTATGTTTGAAAAGGAGAGCAATTTAACCACATTTAACCATTCAAAAGGTGAGTTGAGGCATCAGGCAAGATGCAGTTACTTTGTCAGTATTCCTTGTTCATTTGTTGGCAAGAGACTGGTATAGCTTATTCTAAGTGAAAGTGCCAAGAGTTAAAAATACTTTGTTTCCTGTGGATCAAGAGGTTTGGCATGGGGGCAATATGACTGGGGGGGAGTAGAACCACTGAAAAAAATGTAAGTATTAGGTCATGGATGTACGTAGGTATATGCAGGTGAACAAGCACTTAATTATATGAATTAATATATATGAATTAATATATCCTATCCTTTTTTCTTTTCCCCATTGATCGGCTTATCATTTTTGCACCCATTCCTACCCAACACCATAATGATATGATTACAATTGTGAGTGTGTGTGAGAGAGAGAATGGGGTGTAAAAGAGGAAAGAGATGCATCATCTCTCCCCACCCAACTAAATGCCCACTCTGTACCTTGTCTGTTTTCTTTTCCTTCGAAAATATCTAAGCAAGTTCATTAATGCCATTCACCAGCTGAATTCTGTAATGCGTGCTTGGGGGGTGGGGGCAGGAATCAGGCTTCTTGGGCGAGTCACCAAGGCATTGGATTAGATTATTGGTTGGAGTGAAGTGCTTTTGCTGTGGTGGCAAAGATTTTGGCATGACGGGCCACTATGGTGAAATGTTACCATCATAAACAGTGTTTTGATTTGTAAATACTGTTATTGTTGATTGTAGCTAATCCCATGTATATGAGAAATGTAAATGAGAATAATTTTTATCAGTTTATTTTGCAAAAGGAACATGTCAGTGTAGTTCTGCAATTATTTCTTTTGGTAAATGTGAGGATTAGAGTTTGCACCCATCCTGTATATTGCCGATCATCCTATATTGAAAAATATATTGCTGTGTCACATTTTGAATCAGAATGGGACATGATTTGTATTGTATTATCTGACTCTAAGCTCGATTTTACATTTTGTGTGGACATAAACTAAAGCATGGTTTAGCATAGCAGCAACAGAGCTCCAATGCAGAGTTCATGGATTTAAATCCCAGGGAGCGCATATAATTTGTAGCCCTTCCCTCTGCTGAAAGTCCTTTAGGATCAAAGCATCAGTTAAATGTACATTAGTCGAATGTACTTTGTGCGCATGAAGAAAGGGCTCTGTATATACCATTAATGTATCTGTCATAGTTCTTACTGTTATGTCAGGGAAAATGTTGGTTATAGTGCAAAAAATAAATATATAGAACGTAAATATTTAAATTAGTGACATTAAGACATGCACAAAGAAATACAGATAACCACCTTTTTCGTTTGTAAATTGGCTTGTAAGTGGATTGTGCAATAAATGAACAGGTGTAGTTTCTGAGTCACTAGGACTCACAGCATTGCGGTAAAAAAACGCATTCATTGGCTTTCACATTTAAAGTCTATCCAATACAGTACATCTATAGATTGTAGAGGTTGGTGAGTGTGCATGGAGTACGGATTAGACGGGTGGAGCTGTCTGGGGAATACAATTCTGCTGTTCCGACAGCCCCCCCCCCCTTTCTGGTTTATAGGAGTGATTCCTTTAAAATTATGAATTATTCTGATATTTGACTGAATAGTTAAGAGATTCAAAGAAATTGTATTTAGCAATGCATTTGTTGTTTTTTGTTGTTTAAAATGTGAACCCTGGTATGTTGGAAGTAGTTTTAAAAACATTGATGAATGCTGTTAAGAATTAACTATTAAAGTCTGAAATTGTATTATATATTATGTTCCGGTTTGCTTATTTTTAACTGATAATTTGTAATTATAATTGTAATATGTTATATGTATTAAGGTGAGGGTACATTCAGAAGAGAAAGTGCTGAGATGCAGAAACTTTTGTTTAACCTTTAGTTTGTCCCTTAATATACATTTTGTTTTTAAATCCCTTGACTCTAGTATTAGTTGTGCTAGTATTGACTGGTAGAAGACCAGCTGCAAGAGGGACTATTATCCAAGGAAGACTTCTGGGGGAGAGCTAGACATGATGGAAAGTGAGACGTGCTTTGAGCGGGACATGGAGGTGGATACACAGTAGATACATTGAGGAGAAAACTCTCTCAGGGTTGGGTGTGTTGAAGCTAGAGGGGAAATGAATGCATTTTTCAGTGAGTATGGGAGGAAGGGGGTCGCTGCCGGAGTCTGGAATTATTGACCTGTCGCCAAGCTGTAGGCTAGTGAGCAACCTCACCCAGCCTTTTGAGGACGCTGGGAAGCTGACAAGCCAACACCTATTGCTGTCCGAGGCCCAGGTAGAAAAGACCTTTCAATCACAATACAAGGCATCATTGATTCAGTCAAAACATGGGCTCACCCATGGCGCTGCACTTATTTCTCTGTGCCTGCGCACTATGGTCTGTTTTTGGCCTACAACTATATTCTAACACTTTGTGACTATTCCGCCCCATCTCTGCAATGTGGTCCTAGGGGCCGTCAGTATGACTGGCCCCAGACCTCATTTCTGGATTTTTCTGTGACGACACAAAGCCGTGGGCCAATCAACACTGCGGCGTGCCCTCTGTTTGTCTCCATTTTTTTTTGTGCCAGGTCTTTAACGATGGTGATGGAGGAGGGGAGCAAAGATATGGTTAGAGCCACTGTGGTCTGTAATTAAACTGCACAGCTATATAGTTTCGGCTCTCAAGGGTGTGTGATTTGAAGCAAATATAGTAATGGAGTCTACTAAATTGCAGGTTTAAGGAGGGGAAAAAAACTTGAAAACACATGAGTATGTTAAGGGAGCAGGTCTAATGAGGGTTAAGGAATGAAATGGGCCTTTTAACTTTTTTTTTTTTTTTTGCTTGAACTGAGGGTGTGGGGACGGGGAAAGGATTTTAATCCGGGGCTCTCGGATTCAACGCTATCAGGCTGCAAGATTTAAAGTTTTTCCTTAGGAAAAATGCTTTCAGCACCAAATATGTATTTGCATGTTTCTCAGAAAGTTTCTGTACTTAATACAGATGGGACTTTTGCATTTTAATTTGTTGATGAGTTTGTGTTGAATATTTTACTGTCATGCGGAATTAGTATTGTGTTTCTGAAAGTTTGTTGGAGTAACATTGTGTGTTTTGTATATTTCTGTAGATTTAAAAACCTGCATTCGTGCATGTGCACAGATATTGAGTTGTCGGAATGTTTAATTTAAAGTTGATCTTAATTTAATGGTTTGGTGGCAAAGTTTCCTGCCTTTTTTTGTTATACAATTATTGCTCTTTTTCATGTTTAGATATAGGCCAAGCCACTATATTGTGGAACTTATGTGCGTATTGTGTTCTCTTATGTTTTGCAGCCTGACATACTGCTTCTGAAGACATAAAAGAATCAATGAAAAATCATTTTTATTCTCTCGGTTGTCGTGCTGGTGTATTTTGCTTTGATATTTTCTGTAGTTAGTTATGTTTACAGGCCTGGCTTTCAGCCATGCAGTTGTCCAGGTAACTTTAACTGCATTGAACAACTTACTGAGCTGAGTTGTTGTCATGTGGACATCACGTCTTTCAAGGTGTATGTGTACATTTTGTGTGTGGAAGAGGAGTTAGATGCAGAGGGCATCATGTCTGCCATCCAATTCATCCCTATCTTGGATGCTTTGGCAACAGCCAGAAGATTCCCAATCAAGCTAAAATGTTTCTCTTGAAAGAGCCCATTGGCAGATGAACCTTGCACATTATTGCAATGTGGCGGGAGAGGTTGCAGTGGCATAAATGAAGTGGTCAGGGATATAAACTGTATTCGCAGTAAGTGATGTTTTGCACTCCTTTGGCAGATGGGTTATCGTCTGATGAATTCTGTGACCCCTGCACTACATTTACGAACATAGGGGAGGGCCTTGACCTTGGTGCCTTCCGCTCCTGGTCATGGTCTTCCTTTAAACAAATGCCCCATCATGAATCCCTGACTCTGGGCTCTTTCACTGATAATCTAAAAATTTTGGGAAGTTACCATTTCAAAAGAATAGCGGTATCCAACTCAGGGCATGGATGCAAATTACCAACTAGGTCTGGGAATGTATGTGGGTAACTTCATGGTTGACATCTGATATCCCATTGTTATGATATTGTTTTTTCTCTTTATTGTTTAATTTTAATTTAATATTGTTTTTGCCCTACCCTCAAAATATTTTGGAGAGAGCTGGTTGTCTAATTCGTGAAAATTCTTGGATTCTGTGGAGTTTCTGAGTTCTGTCCTAGTGGTGAGCAGAATGGAGTCTGCAAGTGTAGCATTATAAAGAATAAAAGTTTAACACTATTAGTAACAAAATTAATACCTTTTAATACAACACTTGGCTAATAGAAATTCACTATATCAATATAGAGTCAGATACCCTGCTCATACTTGTCCTTGTGAGCCAATGCTTATAAATGATACCACATAATGATGGATAAGGGTTATGGTGCTTTTAGCCAGGAAGTTCTGACCAGGCTAAAAAAATGACTATGCCTATAGGGTTGTTTACCCATACAGGCATGTGACCATTTTATGGTGTAGAGAACAGGGAATTTAATCAGTTTTGATTATGGTGTGTGTGTGTGTGTGTGTGTGTGTGTGTGTGTGTATATTTCTGGGATGTCGGGAAATACATATGGGTTTAGTACACTGGTCTGCTGTTGCAGACACTTTGCTTAAGACGATAACTGAAAAACTATTTGGTGGATTTTTGCACAGGTGTTGTGTGGGTGTTCGTGCATAACGCACAATCGTGCCAGCCTGGAAATGATTGACTGATCACACCAATATTGAAGCACTATATAGTAACAGCAAAGAGAAGGCCAGCTCAGACACTTGATCTTGTCAAAATGATAACTCAACTCATTATTAGGCCGATTTTTCTTTTCCAAACATTGTAGACACATTGTACGGCTTAAGATTTAGAGACAAACTGAAATTGAAGACACGTCTCTGTGACAGCAGAGAGAAGGATGTGATGGAGACTTATCCATATTAACAGGATTATTCTATTTCTCATTTTTACTCAACTTACTCTCTTTGATCTTTGAAGGATCTTATTACCACATCACAAAAACATTAAATGGATGAATATCTAAAATTGAAAATCAACCCGAAGTTGTTATTGGGGGAGGTGGAGAGAGTGCACAAAATAGGCTTATAATAATTTCTTTAGAATGCAGTATTTTCATTTGGCAAAATTTATCATACAAACTGCTCCCAGGTCTCCAGATAGGCTTTACCTGCATTCAGACACCAAACTTCACTCTCAACTGTGTGCATGAACACTTGTGTATGTCTTAAAAGGAGAGTGATTTAACCATTTAAAACCTGAGTTCAGACATCAGTCACGATAGTCATTTCTTCGCCAATATTGCTTCTTGTTTTGTGGGCGAGAAATTGGTATATTCTAAAGCGAAAGAGTCAAGAGTTAAAAATACATTGATTTGTAAATTACTCTTGTTGATTGTAGTCTTGTAGCCAACCTCATATAGACTGTAAATAACAATGTTAATTTTGCGTGCCCTGTGATGGGCTGGCCCCCCATCCTGGGTTGTTCCCTGTCTCGTGCCCATTGCTTCTGGGATAGGCTCCGGACCCCCCGCGACCCAGTAGGATAAGTAGTTTGGAAAATGTCAGTGTAATCAAGTTCGCACCCATTCAATAACCCTAGTTATGACAAGTTTGACAAAGGTGTGCATCTCTAGTTAGCCAAACGCAATGACACAGTGAGGGGGAAAAAACTAAGATTCTGAAAAGGCTGATTGATGCAATGTAGTTCTTTATTTGACAGGATTTGGAATTTTACAGGACACGATGATGGTGAAACCTCTGGCAGCAATGAAAACTAGATATGCTTTCCTGCTTTGAAAATACTAAATTTATTTTCAGTTATTATTCGTCATATTTAAATGAACTGAAGTTATATCACTGAAGTTATATAATGTTTGACTGATGGCTCCAGCTTCTTGCCAATTCCTTTTAATTTAAAATGAACTGGCATTTCTAGCTTTCTGTTTAAAAAAAAAAAAAAAAAAAGATTATCTGAAATGACGCATAATCTAATATGCATACATCCTGTTATACAGTATAGACACAAATGACCTTGTATTAACCAAGCCATTGGCAGAGACTTCAGAAGGGGTTCTTTACAGATGGATGATTTACACAAAACTTTTGCCTTCACTGAAATTGTGTAGTATCGGCCACATTTATACGTATGTACTGATGCATGGACGATTAAAAGTGGAAGAAAGAGGGATGTAGTTTTGTCTTGTGCCATGAATGTTAATTTTTTTTTAAGAATAGTTTGTTATTCCAGAGACTGACATTAATAACTTAAGCTTGGACTCTGGTGGAGTCCGTGCCTGTATTATTAATAATAATAATAAAAAAAATCTTCTTGATGTATGGACTTCAGGACATTTTTGATGTATTTCAGTCAGCTGTAGGCATAGCATGCATTTTGATCATTGAACTGCTGTTTCTGCATAATTATGCCAGTCTGACTGATCATATGTCCATCTCTTCTGCGTTTGGCCAGACTCCACTTGCAGGAAATGTAGGTGGTGTGAGTTATGGGGGGTGGCCCAATAGTCCACTGTCTGAGCATCGTCTTGCACACGGGCTTGGCGTTTGCCAGGTGGCAGAAAACATTGTGAGTCAGGTCTGTGGGCGTCATCTTTCCACTTGCCTCCGCTCATGCCGTCGCATTCCATCCGACCCTTCTTGTCTTGCTTTCTCTCAACCATGAAACACAACAATCGGAATTCTGCTTTGTTTGTGCCAGTGGTTCTGTGGGAATGTGGTCAAGCGAACATCACCCTTACCTAGTCAACATTCCTATTTTCCTCTTGGATTAGAGTGGAGCAGCAGAATATTCTACCTATCCTCCCAAATTTTCCACTTCCTCCCCCCAAAACTCCTTTGCTGGCTTCAATCTCAGTGTTGCATGCAGCTGAAAGTTGTGAGTGCAAGATGTAACACAACAGCAGAGGAGGACGTCATGGAGTCAAGACTGATTTGCATGTCTTGAGTTCCTGTATTCCTGGCCATGCAAGAAGGGAGATATTTTTTTCTTAAGAAACTGAGACTTGGAATGATAGTTCAAACAGCTGTTTTGCTACTGCAGTGGTATTGCCTGTAACCGAACGTGTGTAAACATAGGGCATACATAGATGATCTAGACAAGGCAAGTTTTAATAGCAAAACAGTGGTTTTGTTGTGTGTTTCCAAACCAGAAGACTTGGCATTTTAAAGTAGAATATATCTAGGATCATCTATCGAGCATCACATCTTGTGTTACGTGTTGGAAAACACCTCTCTAACTGTTCTGTTAGTAGCTGTTTTCCACAATCCTTTTTGAAATCAACTTAATAAAAACAAAGTTGCATTTTTTTTTTCTTTTTACCATTTCACTGCATCTTTTACTGCAAATTCTACATGGTGATAACATTCTTTTACTGTAACATATATTTTTGATATAGGAACTATATTATTGAGAATGGGACCAAATGTTAAATCTTATAGAAAATGTCAATGTAAACAAATGCAGTCATTCACAAGAAAATGTTATTCCCAGAAGAATGATGCATTTGTGGAAGTTCTTAAAAGCTCCTTTTTTTGTAAAAATGTGAATGCTTACTGCTGATGACCTTATTTAACCTTTGACCTTATTCAGTGATTGAGAGGTTTAAATAAAACTGATTTTGTTTTTGTTCGTTTATACATTTTTGAATGCAGATTTTATGTGAGTCCAGCTGGAAAACTGAACTTGTATTTTTAATATCGGCAAGCAAGTGTAAATTAGAATGTGATATTTTTGTTATGGGGTGTGGTTGAATCTCTCTTGTTTAAATACAGTGTTCAGTGCTTGGTCTCATTTGTGGGTCCTTGTGCTGTTATGAAATTCATTTCTCCTGTGCAGATTCATTTTTTTTTAAGCAGCCAAGAATATACCGTGGCTTGCAAAAGTATTCAGCCTCAAACCAAACAAGTCACATTTGGATGAATTACGGATTGTGTTGTGCAACAAAAAGTTGCAGAGTGTGTTTATGCCTCCAAATAAAGAATTGTGATGCTTATAGGTTACTTACGGTATTCAGAAAGTTGCATGAACCCCAGATTACATGTATGGAAATCAAATGTTTAGCACTACACAGCGGTGTGTATTGGTGTCTCTCAGTACTGCAGTTGAAGTGTTTTGTCTTTAGTCGCTTTGACTAGGCCTCTGCCAGTTTTTTAGTGTGTCCTATTCCTAGAAAATTACTCAAACCCTCATGTTAAACCATTTCTGTGCATGGCCTTTGTTTCACAAGTCACTGCATTGCTGCATTGCTGAAGTTTCACATTAGTTAGTGTTGTGTTTTTGCGCTTTGTCCAGTTTCCCAGTCTCTCCTGACACTCTCTTGAGTGTCTCCATAATATGATTCTGCTGGTAGCGCTGGGCAATATGGTGAAATATTATCATTCTGTTGACAATTACATTATTCAGGTTACTAATTCTTTACTTCACGGCTTCTTTTTGCTTTAAAATTCCATAGGCTTCCCCTTAAATATATTCAGAGCATGAAAAAAGATAACATTGAATGGAATGGAATAATTTTAATAAATAAATCATACAAAAATAAACTTTTTTTGTCTTAGTGTGTAACACTATAAAACACACAGTACAGTTAATTGCTGTGTTTTTTTTTTTTTCTTTGACTACCTCACTGCTCATTCCAGGAAATTTAATTTGACATTGCTTATAGATTTGCCACGCAGCCCTTATTGAAGAATACAACTCTGTGGGGGGGGGGGGGGCCACA
>JAODJX010000039.1:16441442-16455651 GCA_026776945.1 Isichthys henryi | reverse complement strand
AAACATATAAGGTTAAAGGAAAACAAAATAATGCATATACATGATTACATCCATTGCTGATTATACAGAAATGATAACAAATGATTAATAACAGCTTCTTCAACCTAACACAATGGATGATGCCAGTCTTCCATCCGACTGCAATATCTACACAGCAAGCAATTAGTAATTATTCATACTTTATAATGCTTGGAAATATTGCCTTAAATTACCATAAGCTTAAACATTCTTTGTCTAAAAATATTATTTAACTAACTCAAAAATGTTACATGTCGACATTTATGTGTGTGCATGCATGTCTGCACTCACTCACTTGCTATAAGTTTTTTTTATTTTTTTTTTAAACCAGTGGAAATGCGGCCCGGTTCTCAGATCATGTCACTTGAGCACTATGTGCGAACCAACTCCCTGTCAAACCAGCACCGGCCCTAGTGGGGAAAAAAGATAAATTTGTCTCATTTCTACAGACTGAAAGTGGAAAACCTAATTGACGATGTTTGTGACCTGTAAGTGATTATATTTTCTCTGTTCTACTGGATGTGAATGCTTCAAATGGTGAGGTAAGTTCTCACTGTTTCCAGTTTAAGTTGGCACAAGTTTTCAACAGAGTTTACTGTGCACAGCACCAGTCTATTGCATGTCGGACTTTAAATTGCCAAAGTACAGCCACACCACTGATGTCTTTATACCTTGTTTATCCACAGTATCTTATTTTTAAAAGATAACGTGGGAGCCTGGTTGCTGCTTTTTTCCATCGACACTTGTAGTTTCCTCTGATTACCAAAACAGTAGCATGACTTGTGCTCCACTAATTCAATCAACCCTGCTGTGCGTTTGCTGGTTGTCCATTCATGATTGTTTGGAATTTTGTTAGTTTCTGTCTACAGTCTCTCATCTTGCCAACAAAGCCTTTCTCCATATCTCACAGATATAATTTCTTAAACTATGCGCAAGGCCTTATCATGCAAGCAGATAAGGGTGAGCTATTCTTCTGCACAGAATCTACATTGTTGGTACACTGCTGGTACAGTGTAGAGTAACTGGCTGTTCAGCTACCAATGGTGTCGGTATAAACCAGCTCTTAGGCACAGCAGTCTGTTAGGTTCTGTTAGGGCCCGATGGTTGTGTTGTGTTATGTAACTAGTACAGTTGGCTCAACAGTGTTCAAATATCAAGAATGTGTGTAAAATCAAATTTAAAAATGAATAATTTTACATATTATTTGGTAGCAATATAATTAGTTACTTATCAATTCTGTAATTAGTTTGCAGTTTATTTGTTTTGAAGTTTATCTCTGTTCTTTTCTCTTGAGCTCTGCATGAGTTAATCAGTCAATCGTGTGCCGTGTTTCTGAGAAATTTAACAAATCAGTGAGGCGATAAAAGCAAAAAAGAATCTGCAGAAGACATTTGTCTTTTGTGTAGAATATTTTTGGCAATATTTTGGATTCCATAGAGACAATATTGAGAAAGCAAGTGATATGTTGTCACTGCTTTGTGTCTGTTGGCACAGTTTGCAGCAACAAGTGTAAGAGAATCTGATTATGCTGCTGCAGTTTATTTTGTTTGTACATTTAGGTTGTCATGGTTGTCATTGATGTTTTGTCAAATTTTATTCCTAATAAAATTTAAAAATTAGAGTGAATTGTCAGTGTACCAGTAGACTTTTTGACAAGTTAACCAGTAACAACAGACACTATTGGTAGATAAGATTAAGGGATTAAGTTGCATTTTCTTTTAGTTTATTTTGGGTACATTTCCAATTCATTTTTTGTTTTATAAATATTGTAATATTTATTGAAGATTTCAAATACCACAATATGCATTTTTTCAATATTGTTCAGTCCTAGTTTCAAGACTCTGTTTACGCTTGTAGCAGAAGGATAACTAAGAACTTTAATGTCTTATTTTGTATGGCAGTAAATTAAGGGAGGAGCCTATAAACTGGAGAAGTATTGTTAGGATTGTGTGAAAAATTAAAAAATCTTTATTTGCCGTAACCGTCCAAGGCCCAGATTAGTAAAGGTCATTGTATGCTTCTGCATTTGGGCTGTTGCTTCAGTTTAATTTCAGTTTAATTTATTCAAGCTATTTTTGTGATGTTTTATTTTTACTTTTTGCAGCAATGAGTATATCTCTTTTTGTACGGAAAGGAATAAGTATTTTGATCCATACTTGATACACTTTTCTTTGTGTGTAGTGGGGGTGGGGTTAATTGAATATTATTCAAAAAATGACTGGTAAAAGTCGACTAGTAATTTTGTCTGAAATGTCCTTGCATAGCATCTGTTTATTTGGTAAAATATTTTTGGATGACTTTCTTCTATGGGGGAGCTGAATAAATTTAAAGCCACCAAATGGCAGCAGCATTTTTAAACTGCAAGTAATTTACATACTGTAGGCATTTTATTTTCATGCACGTGGAGAAGATTTGTGCTGAGGTTTTACTTCGGGGCTATGGCATGTAAGGGCCATATGGCACCTGTTACATGGGAAGAAAAGAACTTTGCAGGAAGCCACAGAAAATGGCTAATAAGGATTTTTACCTCCAGTATGAGTTGGAATGTCTGTCCAGACTGGAAAAGAGTCCTTTCAGACAAAGGGGAACACAACATTGGTATGGATTGCGAAAGGGTGGCGATCCCTCACTTTGTTTTTCAGTGGCCACAAAAATGTTCTTTTTTTTAAGGTTTGCCTTGAGGTTGATCTGTAGCTTGATCGCAGTAATGAAGAGGATCATAGCTGAAACCTCAGAACTTTCCAGTGTCCATAGGATTCCAGGTGGGTTGTCGCTGACGTGAGAGAAATCCACAAATCAGTATGGGGGGTGCACTGTAAGGCTGTGCAGGAGAGAAAGCGACTGGTGTTTGACAGAGACACAAGCCTCATCAAACAGCCTGCATTTAACATTAAGTCCCAAATATTTCTTCTTTTCCCTTAGCTATTTTCCATGATTTTTTTTTTGTATTTCATAACCACGTAGTCAGTGCAGTTTAATATGCTATGGTTTTGATTCACTTTGTGTACCTTGAATTTTCATTTACCAGGTCATGTTATATAAAAAATCCTTGGAATAGCACGTTATGCAAAGAAGTGGCCTAAAATGATACCCACTCATGTATATGTACACTGACACTCGACTACTGATGCCTCAGTGGCCCATTGTGGGAAAGTGCAGTAATTACTCATTGCGTCTGGGGAAGTGCATCACAGGTGTGCCAGCGGCCAAGTCTCTGAGCTTCCATCTATATGTAGTCCAAGTTTTTTTACATTTTAATTTTCCTCCCCTTCTGTACAGGTACTGTGATCCACCTAAAGAGAAATAAGCAATTGACCATTTTTGGGAGCAAAAACGAGCTTCAGCTAGTTACAGACTATTTACTCTGCCTGTTACAGATGCTCTTGTGGGCTATCTGAGAGGCAGTAGTCCTAAAAACCAGCCCTGAGCAAAACTTCACTTCCTTCAGTAACCCCCCCCCCCCCACTTCCAGTGAAGGAGATTTTGTCAAAGTCTGTTTCTGGGACATGCAGGTGTTTTTCGTATCTGCCAGGCAGTGATGCAATGTTTACTTTCAGGTGACCACCGGCGTTTAATACGTGTGGCTTTGGAAGTAAAAGTCTTTAAAAAAAAAAAAAAGGGCTCTTGCAGGTCCTACTGTAGGATTTCGGAAGGTAAGAGCCTCACTTGAGTGTTACAAGTGCCGTGTGCGTGTGCGCGTGTGCGTGTGTGTGGTGCGCTTCTCAGACACTTGTGGCCTGGAGCTGGACCGGACTTTGGCAGCTTTCATACTCGAGTGCACTGTGGTATGAAGGCAGCCAGATGTGGACACACACGCCAAACCGGGTTTCCCAAGCACTCCCATGGTGCTGAACAACCTGTGCATTCTCGCTATTTACAGTCTGCTTGGCTGATCTCATTCTCACAAACTCACTCTGCCTCAGCACCCAGCTGTAGGTATTCATATCTAAACTGCACTGTTCTTATAAATAAATAAATAGCTAAGGGGTCTGTAATTTAGAGGTGTGTTTTGTCTGTGTGTCGAACAGTTTGCCTGGTTTTTGTCGGTTTCGTTACAATTTCACAAAAATTGGTGACTCATTTGGTGTGCGTGCGTCCGTCCGTGCGTGCATTTGTGTAGGTCATTAGGTAGTTGCTAGTGGACTGGTGTGCATTCCGGTTATTAATCACTTCAGACTCCCTTGTTGGTTTGTGACTCGAGAGGGAGGGTTAAGTTCATGTTGGAATCTGTCTTAAATGTGGTTTGGGTTCAGGTCAGGTCAATTAACACCACAAGAGATCAGAAACTAACTTGCACCTGCATGAGTATTTCCTAGTCTGTGGACTGGGCTCTGTCTCCTAAGTTCACTTGTGTTCTGACTGAAGTAGCAGCTATTCAGAGAGTCAGATTCCTGATTGTGTCAAAGCTTTTTCCTATTTGCCACATGAATGTGTTGAGGATGGGTAATGGTGACTATTTATTACCAGTTGGCAACAATGGTCAAGCTGTCTGCCTACTGGAAGCAAGGAACTGAGAACTAATGAGAGAAAAAAAAACGTGAATTGCTTAACTGTAATGGTTACCTGTAATTAGCCTAGTTTAGAAGGTAATTTTTCCTCCCTCTCTCTAAGCTAATTAATGTAGTGAATCCCTGTCATGGACTGGTGCCTGGGATAAGCTCCAGCAATTCCACAGGCCACGACTGGATAAGCAGTTGTGCTATAAGTGTAGGCTAGCTACCATTGTTTTTAGCAAAGTTTCTTTAGGGTATCAAAATACAACTAAACTCATGAATTTATGCCAAGGCTGTACTATATGAAATCATGATTATTTGAAATGTTTGTGCTCAATATTGCGCTATCTATAAAACAAAAGGGAGATGAAGTTTACCCAAAATAACTTCCATTTGGCTATAGTTTATCTGCCAACAGAGTATGTCAGATAAATTGGTGGTGTTGCTGCAAGTTAAGTCAACAGACAAATCAGTGCCAAGAAATGTGATGCAATTACAGGGGTCTAGATAATGGGCATGAAGATACTGTCCTGACACAAGCATTTTGGTATTATATGGACGTTTACTTATGCCTACAATTTGATAAGCAGATTAGTAGGATGCCTTACGTTTACACTTATCCTTCAACTTTAAACTTCAAAAAGTACCACCACACCACTGACCTTATTTATTCACAGTAACTCCTCTCTTAAAATATGTTGTGGCTGCTGAGCTGTTCCTTGCTTTACCCCCACTTTAGTGCATATCACTTCTATGATAAATAGTAGCATGTGGCGTGCTACGCTAAACAAATTTAAAAACCATAAGGATATGCTAAATTTATATAGGCTAATAAGTTTTGGGCATTGCAATACAGTACTGTAAGGTTTTAGGTATACTACTAATCTGTGTATGAAATAGTGGGCATAAGTAAATGTCCGTATAACACACAACTGATTATTACGCATGAGCTCATGTCGTGATTGTATCACAATGTGATATCATGCAGCCCTGATTTATGCATTTATTTCTTGTTTTTTTTTTTTTTTTTAATAAGTGATGCGTAATAAAATTCTACATTTGTGCAATGAAATACATTTTATTTCATTTTGTTTCGTTTTATGGGTTTTTTGCACAGTCAGTTATGCCAGTCAGTTAAGCCAGGTCTGCTTAGCTTGCAGACACGTACTTGGACTCTGAATTAGAACTGTAGCACACAGCTCTTCTTTGCTTTGTGTGATTGGTTACAGATGGCAGTGATAAGCTGCAATGGATGGATGGATGGATGATAGAAGGATATGTGGATAAGTGGGTGGGTGGGAAGACCTTGGGTTTCAGATTGTCTGCATAAAAACACTTTGAACCCAGAAGAATGAATATATATGGTAGGTAATTATGATGATGGACATGGAAGGTCAGTGTCATGCAGAAGAGTGCATGCATGACTGACAATGGAGGAAATGGGAAAAAATATATGTGTGTGTGTGTGTGTATATAATATGTATGTATGTGTGTAAATTTATATGTGTGTGTGTGTGTGTGTGTATATGTATGTGTATATAAATATATATGTGTGTATATATATATGTATGTATGTGTATATATATATGTATGTATGTGTATATGTGTATATGTATGTGTATATGTGTATGTGTATATGTGTATGTATATATGTGTATATGTGTATGTATATATGTGTATATGTGTATATGTGTATATGTGTGTGTATGTATGTGTGTATGTGTGTATATGTGTATAATAATCTTATGGTTACAGTACCAAAAAAAAATCAAAGACTTCAATTTTAAAGGCATACGTTTTTGCAGTTGCTGTCTGATTTATGTAACTCAAAATCAAAGTTTGGATCATCTAAAAAAGAGAAATGCCTTTTCAATTTCCCTTCTGTCTGTTAATGTCATTATGCAATAATGTCTTGCAAATTTCATGGCTGTCAGTCCTCTGAAAACAAAAGTACATATCCAAGTACATTGTTCATAATCTGCCTTTATTTATGAAAGTGAGTAATAAAAACCAAATTCATCCTCAAACTGAAACTTCCACCCATCTATGTACAAAGCCGGTGCTGGTGGCCTTGACTGGAAATGCCTTTAGTGAATGTCACTTTTTGAAGACACTGAAGTTAGAAGACCTTTCAGCTGATTTTTATTATTGTACCTAAGTGAACACATTACCTATTGTCAAGCACTTAAAGCAGGACTTGGAAAGAACCTAACATTGTGTCTTTCGTTATGGCCCCTGCTAAACTCATTACGTAGCTGTATTGCAGCCAACTGTTTTTTCTTTAGCTCCAGGGTGTCGTCTGTTGACTACATTTTCTCTGCCCTGTAGCTGTAAGTAATGCTTACTTCTGTGACTGGAGACTCCAAAGCCAAGTCCACATTTTTTAATGCTTCCACCTGCGTCTGACTTTCTAAACTGTTGGTTGTTTCTCTGAAGCCCAGGTCTAGCATAGCAAGTTGTTCTTAAAAGGTTTTAATGGCATTGTATTTGTGCCTATTTTTGCCTATCCTGCTGATAACAAAAGTATTTTGGAAGCATTGTCTATATGGATTCTATGCTGATTTGTTTTGGCAAATTAGATTCGCTAGTTTCGATGTAATACACATTGAATCATCTTATTGTGTGGAGTACTTGTTTGAGGGTTCTCCCATTTACTTATAGAGAAGTAATGTTGGAACCATCCTCAAGACGTTCATTATTCCAAGCGTAACATCTTCGTCTCCTTGCCTTTAGTATTGTGGAAGAGCTTTTTCAGGGAAGGCCAGGTAACATCTACGATGTGCTACATTTTGAAGGCCCTGCCCATGTTGACAGGCCTCTTGCTGACATTGTTGATTTTACCCCTCTACCCAGATGGTTGTCTGTAATCTTAACGTGGCAGGCAGCATGCGGGAAGCCTTCCGTAGAACAGAACCCTACAGTTTTCGGAAGCCAGCTATAAAAATGCAGCACGGAAAAGCCTACCAAGACAGGCTTGTGCCTGGTCTGAATTAACCAGCTGGAATTCCAGTTCCCAGTGAGGAACAGTACCAGGAAGAAATGCAGCAGGTTAATGTGAATTCAGTCACAAAGAGCATGATCCCACTTACTCATAAAATATTCTTGATTTGACTATTTATTTTCTAAGCAATTTAGATGGATTAATACATATATACAGATGAGCCAAAACACTATGACCACCCCCACGTGAAGCTCATAATGTTAACCGTCTTGTAAAAAAACGGTGCGTTTCAACGTTTACGATATACTTAAATGTTAAGCTAACATTGAGTACTTATAATCTACGTGTCGAATGTATAAGAAATGGGAAGAGGTAAAGATCTGAGTGACTTTGACAAGGGCTAATTCATTGTAGCCAAACTGAACTCTGTCTGTATTGCATTATGGTAAGTGCTTAGTGAAAGTGGTCTGAGTAGCTAAAAACCTTGGACCACAATAGGGTGTTGGTCGGCCAAGACTTGTTGGTGCATGATGTGAACAAATGCTATCTCATCTGGGAAACTCAACAAAAGGGTTACTGTGGCCCAAATGGCAAATAATTTTGGTGATGTCCATGACAGTACCGTGTCACACCACAGTACATCAAGCCGTGTTGTGCAGTTTTTGGAGATTCTAACACAGTCTTCTGGCCATAATGATTTAGCTCTTGTCAGAGTCACTCAGATCTTTACTCATGCCCATTTCTTCTGCATTAAACATGTTGACTATGTGTACTGAATGTTAGCATACCATCTAATATATGCCATACCATAACTGTTTTACGAGAGAGTCAACATTATGACCACCCCCACATGAAGTCAATAATGTTTTGGCTAATCAGTGTGTAGTACTGGCTCTCCAAGTGTAATAAAGACCTCTTTTCTTTCAGTGCATTCCTGCCAGGGTTTAACTGCCACTGATTTGTGCTTGAGTTGTGACAGTGAAATGTTTTGTTGTGATTCAAAAAACTTTCTGGATTAGCTACAAATATATCAGGACCTACTTACTCAAACCCAAGAACATCTGTTGGCTATTGTGTGTCTAGCTTGTGTTTTTCTTGGATTATTTTGGATCCCTGATACATTCTATTTTAAGAGCCTTCAGTAGCTGACGGATGGGCCGGGGGGTGCAGCAGTAACCATAGGTCACACCACCTTGAAACCGCAAAATGTCAACACACACAGACCCTTTTCTAGGGCGAGGAAGTTGACATGTTAGACACTGTTTTTCACTGCCTTATTTTGATTAAATCATAGGCAATTAAAATTCTATAATTTTTTATTTATACTTAATTTTCTCACTTTTTTTGTGGAAAACACTTAAACAACCAAAAGCAGCTGTTGTTTATGACCACCCAGTTTGGAAGTATTCTGCAAGTCACAGCTGAGTCTTAGGTGACAACTGCATCCCTTCACCACGGTGCAGAAATGGGGTCATGCGATGCCTTTGCCCCATGGGATGGGATTGGGGGGGGGCGCAGAATGCAGAATTGGAGATTGATGGCCGGGGTTTGAGACCTGTAGACTGGTGCTGTCAATTTGCAGACTCAAAGCAGTGGGTGTGGAAAAATGACTGTCTACCCGAGACTGACGAATTAGGCATACAGTTAACAAGGGGTATGGTCACATTGTGATTGTCTGTCACTGGGGCCTTCCTGTCTGTAAGGCACTGACAGCTTTATCGTGTTTGTTTGACCAGAGAAGCTGATTCCTGGTGCATCTGTCTTGGTCTCTTATGGCCTTTTAAAGCATTGCACCATAGACCTACATCAAGTAAATATAAATGACATTGTCTCATTTGTGCTGGAAGGAGTCCTTTTAGCTAATCTCTCAGGTGTGTTCTTGTCGTCTGTCTTGTCACACCACTGCTGTATTGGTCTTTCTGTTGCTTGGTGGGTTGTATTGCATTGTTTGAATAGTTTCTCTTGAACTTATACCTGGACTGGATTCCGGTGGTGGTTTGAGTTTCTGAAAATGTTGCACAAGCAGAAAGCGAAAAGCTATCTTCGGACACATTAACGGATGACCTCGTGTACCGTGCATGTTTGGTATGTGCCTTTTGCGTTATCTTCCTCATTCTGGTGGTGTGAACTTCGGTGCTGAGTCAGATGTATAACAGTGGTGACCGTTTTTTATGGAAAAAATCCCATAATGCCAAAAAGAACTTAGCATTTGTGTTTAACCTCAAGTCAGTGACAATGTTGTGACTATGTGTTCATTATACATTGCTGCTGCTTTCTGAACAAAGGAAAAGCTCCATGTTGTTGGGGGTAAGTCTGTGTCTTTGTCCTCCTGACCCCTTCGGCGCAGCTGACCGAAATGTGTATCCCGCCATTCTTGCTGTCAATTCCCGGGTGTCCCCTTGATTCCTTCTGGCTTGTGACCTTGTGCAGAGATTGACTCAGCTGTGCTCTCTTTAGCTGTAGGATCCATTTCTATATTCACTGCTCTTTGTCTGATTCTTCTCTTTCTCTACTCCTCATATCGTTATGACCCTTTCCTCTGCTCTAGGTAAGCGCAGTTTTCTGTGTCTGTCTGTTCACACAGAACAGGGACTTCCCATTTAGTCCTGGTATGTTGGATTCTCGGTGTTCTTTCAACCACTTTCGAGTTCTCTCCCGGGAAACTGCTGAATTAGTTATTATCTGTTAAGTAGAAGTTTCAAAGTGACGTGTACTATGACAAAAATGGACACATAAATGACAGAATGGAAATATAGTGAGATCTAGATTTATGTAATATGTATAAAATATGATTTTTGATGTATTTGATGTAATGCATATGATGATTTTATATAGATTCTGCAGTTTCTCATCTGAATTTGAGTTTATAGCTTATACAAAGATTTGCTTAAATTAAGAGGGAAAAAAAACATTAGGGTTCCGAGCTAAGATTTTGACTGAGATGACATCATATTCTCAATACTGGATGTTGGGATATTTCCTGAAAAAGCAAGCCTCTCTGCATGCAGCGTGTTTGTCCTCCCTCCCTCAGGTCTGGAGGGATCACGAACAAGGCTAGGTCAGGAAGGCATGTGCGGGGGCCTTGGCAGATCCATCTGGCCGTATGGAATCTTTGAGGCAGTTGCTGGGTGGCGCATTTATAGTTAGTTTTGATTATCTATCATCAGCATAACACTGTCCCAACAGCTTGCCCCAATTAGTGATGTCACCAGAGACTAAAGCATAGCTTTTTCATGAATTAATTTTTGCCCTGCTTTGTACTTCTACTACTCATGAAGAGCTTATTACTGATGCCCCCCCACTGTTTTTTATTGAATTAATCTGTTCTCTTTGCATTGCATTACACCATCACTGTGGCATTTCACACATAAGATTGTGTTTTAATCATTAGGGTCTCTACAGTTTGGCATTAAAATGACCTAGATCAGGCGGCAGGATGGCAAGGTGCTTCTGCTGGTGGTGCTGGGGGTGGGATTGGAGGGGGCTATGAGATCTAATATGCATCAGTGCTTCATGAAATGTCATCGCTGATCTCTTATGACTGCATGGTCATTCACTGAATACAAGGGGACATTTTCTCTGACTGAGGCAACAATACTGGCCTCGCAGTGTCCTGCAATACTCCTTCTGTGTATCCTGTATCTGTCACCAGTGAGAGAGCTGGTATGTAAGAACGCCATGCATATTATTTAATCATTCACTCGTTAGGATGCAGCTTAGACATAGGCGCTCCAGAAGTCGTGGAGAAATTGTAGTAAAACTGACTTCCAGTCTGCTTGTTTTGATACTGATCTTTTGATATTTAATTTTATCTGTTCAGTGTTTATTTATTAATCTTTTTTCAGTTGTGGTGCCATTTCTAGGCAGCTCTCCTCTCCCGTTGCAGCAATGAACGGCTGGCCTTCAAATCTTCTCACTGGGGTTTTCGGGTGTCCCGCACAGTGGCCATCTGTTTCCCCTTTTCTGGAGATGGGGGCAGAATTAAGCCCCGCGCTCCCCCCCCCCCCACTGCCCCAAGAGCTGTGCAATTGTGCTATTCCCATCCCAAAAGCGATATGCATATGCGACCTGTGTTTCCAGTGTCTGCCTTGGCGCATCTTGTGTAGGACCAGTGGACATGCCAGTGGCTCGAGTAAAACGTTTGAGGCGGGAGCGTGTTCTGTACCAGGATGGACGCCATGTTTCTCGGCTGGGTGTTCCGGACGATGCCTGTATTTCCCCCTCAGCTTCGTTTATCTCTGTTTTGTTTTATTGTTCAGATTCATAGCAGACACCTTTTTTTGTTCAAATGAACAACTGTTCTGTTGTAGTTGCTCCCTTTAACATAGATTCTGTTTATTAACAGGCCACATCAGTTTCCAGCTTTCTAAGGTCAGGTCTCTCTTAGGAATTTAACCTTCAGTATTATTAGCAATCCATTTCCCAACCAGTGTTTGTTCCTGTACTCAATGTGAGTATTGTTACTGGTGCTCTGGGAATGGGGGGGGGCGGCGTGTCCACCTGTTTTGTCGTCTGCTGGTAGCCAGTGTGTGTGTAATGTGAAAGAGTTACTGTTCAGCCCTGACACTGAGGCAGCCAGTGCTTCTGGATGTTTTTTTTTTTTTACTTCCCTCTCTTATGGTTGCACTTATTTTCTTTTTTCTATTAGTATATGCTACCCTTTAAAATGTCGGCCCCCTCCATCTTCTCCTGTTCACATATATTCAGGTTCACTGTTTACAGGACCATTTTACTACAATAAGGCCCTTCCTCGGATTTTGAACTTACCTTCCAGTAACCTTTCTGAATCCTTAGCAACTATGCAACCTGCTGAGCGTCCAAGTGGGTATGTGGGCATATAAAGCCGCAGTCGAAAATGAAACATTTGGTTCGGTGAACCTGCTGAAAGCACATCGGAAAAAGGCAGAGTCATCGCCCACCCACCCACTCGCTCCCCCTGTCTTTTTTTCGAATTGGCCTGCGTCTGGCTTGCTGGCGCGTACTTCTACCTGCGCCCAGCTGTCCTGCCTCCCTCTAAGCATGCCTGGCTTTTGGATGAGGAAAGGAGGCCAGGCTGGAGGAGGGGCTGCCGTCTCCGCGCTCGACGCCTCGCTCCATCGGAGTGTTCAGTTTCATTGCGCTTTTCTTAGAAACTGGCTCCGTCAGCTTTCTTTTGACTTTACACACATCGCTCTGTCCTGTGTCCTGCCTCCTCTGGGCATGCGCACGTGTACTCGTGCACACCGACGCTGTGTATTGTAAAAGCGGATGTGCTAGGATGATTTGAGCGGTTTGTTCAGAAGTACCACCACCCACAAACTGTAACCTTCTGCACCCCTGCACCTCCACCTCCAACTCCATCCCCTGCCATGGCCCATCGTAACCTTGTAGTAAGCTAGAATGAACTTTTTGCATTTAAACTGTGATCCATTATCCACATGGGGGTCCCAGACATAGACAGAAATGCCTATAAAAAGTCAAATTGCTTGGTTTGTTTGATGCTGTTCCAGAATATCCTGCTTCTTTGTTTGGTGGTTTGCTTTGCCAATTAGTAATGGGGACAGTGAGGGCATCCCACAGAGAACAAGAAGGCAGCACACAGAATGCTCATTAAAATAGTGAAGTCTGTCGGGTGGCTATGGCAAGACGCTTCCCCTCATAACTGATGTTGTACCCCAGCTGGAGGGCAGCCATCTTGCTTAAGGGCGATGTGGACCCCCCCCCACCAACATACATGGTAATGGCCACCCTGAGAATCACAGTCAGATGAACCTTCCCTGTCCTTCAGAGAATCAGAGTTGGCGTTTGCTTGATTTTCTTTGTGTACGTGATGACTAATGGCAACTCTTTGAACCTTCCTCCTGATGGATCTCCCTCCCCTTACAGGAGTGATGTGTAACGAGGTGCTGGTCCAGAGGAACATCGATGCTGTGCTGGGGAAGAACATCACCCTAGGATGTCAGATACAGGTGGGGTCCAACCTCAGCCTGACACAGAGCTCGTGGGAGCGCCGTGTGGCATCGAGCACGGTCACCCTGGCCGTATACAACCCCGAATTCGGCACCTCGATCACAGATGAGTATGCAGGACGCCTCTCCTTCCTGTCAGCATCCAGGCATGATGCCACGGTCCTGCTGGAGAATGTGGGCTTTGCTGACGCCGGGGTCTACACCTGCAAAGTGGCCACTTTTCCAATGGGCAATAAGCAGGCCTCCACCACCGTCAGCATTATGGGTAAATATGTGTCCTCTGCCTGTAGATCCTGTGACTTGTGTCTGTGGGAGAGAGAGAGAGAGAATGAGTAAGCATGTTGATATTGGTGTAAGAGTGTCTTGGGGTGTTGCTAAGGTACGTGGCCTCATGGGATATGGAACCCCTGGAAACTCTTTGCCGTCTCTTCGCTTCAGCTCTTAATTACACAACAGCCGGGAGTAAAAAGTCATAGTGCGATATGTATTTTTCAGTCTTATCTTGTATTATCGTTCGTGGGCATCACTCTCATCACATGCGCTCTAATGACTATCAGCCGCATCGTGTCATGCGAGTCCGGTGAGCGGAACGGGGCTCAAAGTGGTTTCACTGTCTGAAAATCGTTGACCCCTATGCTCAGGCAGTCCCCTTACTGACAGGGTCTCCAATTTAGGTGTCCATGCTGGGGGCTGCCTGCTGCGGGAGGCAGAGTGACGACGCCGCAGTATTCAGGGAGGGGGGGGTGTCAGCAGTAGGAAGAATGGGAGGACTGCCAGGAGGGGTTCTGTTGGCCAGAGGTGGTGGTGGG
>JAODJX010000039.1:16427486-16441342 GCA_026776945.1 Isichthys henryi | reverse complement strand
CCCCCCCCCCCCCGCCCCCCCCCCCCCCCCGCGCCCCCCCCCCCCCCCGCGCCGGCCGCCCCCCGCGCGGGCAGCTATTTATGTCTATTTTAGGTGCAGTGGGGTGCTGAACTGCAACGATGTGTTGACCCACTGTGGTCGTATTACTGCATGGGGTTGGGGGCCAGATTTTAAAGGCATGACATTCTAAATTTATGCTGCAACTACACTGACTCCAGCCTATACTGAGTGTAATGCAGGCAAACTAATTCACTCACATGTGTGTGTTTTTTTTTAAACAAATCAGTTCATTGGCTGTGGAAATTGCTGAGAGAAACTGGAAAAAGTTCCACCCCAGCTCCCAATACACAACTGTGCTGTGTCATGGGTAGAAATGTGTCTCAGGGGACAACCTGTCTAGCCGTTTGATTGGCCTAGATACTGAGAAGTCGTGTAACCAGACACGGTCCCCCTGCAACTTAAACAAAAAGCTTGGCACAGTTACGATGGGAACTGCGCACCAGGGTAGTACTGTAGGCACGACCAAGCAAAGGAATGCAGATGCTGACCATCGTACACAAAATAGTGTCTGGGAGTTCGATGGGAAGGCGAGGTTTATTGGGGACTCCTGCCAAAATGTGCGTATCTGGTTGCCAGTGAATGAATGTACTGCTTGCTGCTGCCGACTGGGCTGACGCAGTCACTGTGGAAAATTTGACTTCGTTTGGTAGAAAGTGGTGCATGAATATATAGTTACCTAAATGGAAAAGCAGCATGGCCAAAAACAACATTTTCCTGCTCTTCAGTTTGCCCAGCATCTGAGTGTGGGTCCATGATTAATATCTCATTAATCCTCAGAATGTAAGACTATGCTTGTGTAAAGACCAGCAAGCAAGTCCCCCTCTGTTCCAGAGCGCTGGGGCTGCAAGCCATAATAACCACGGCAAGAATTTCACACCCGAGGTTTACATGACATCTGTGCATTTGCTCATTTCTGGTGTATGAGTGTGGGCTATGTATACATTACAGTACCCCACAGTATGATTAAAAACCTGATATTTTGGAGATCTGGACATTGTGGAGAAAGAGAAACTTAATTTTATAAAAAAAACTGTAACAGCAATCAAAAGAACTAAAGTTGTCACAAGTCTTGTGTCTGTGTGTTCATTAGCATTGTGATGGGGATATTTTGTGTGCATGCACTCCTCCCCCCCCCCCCCCCCATAACCTGTAATATCTGCGGATTGTGCGTCTATTCTGTGGTTACCTGTTGTCCTATTTTTCCATCAGTCATCCATGTGAAGTGTACCTTATCTAAATTGTGTGCAGTATGCCCTGGTATACATAAAATTATTCTTCTCCCGCTCTGAAAATTTACCTGTCGCCCAGAATTTCTAGCTGTACCCCTGCATGTAACCATGCATCTTTGGCTCCCTGCTTTACACTGGATGGTGCTTAATTGTAAATTAACTGTTTGATTGTACTTTTGAGCAAATAGAAGTGTTTCCTGTCCTTGAGTCCTTCCATCTTTTCTTCCTGGTCCATTTCTCATCTGTCCAACAGTCTAGTCTAGGGCTGAAAGACGTATGGATTTCAAATCGAAATCGCGATTTGAAACAACACGATTAGCAAGGCTGCAATATAGGATATGCATTATAAAGCACATATGACCCAGGGTTCTGTTCTGAGAATAGTTTTACGAATTAATGCAGTCCTTCTTGTGCGACAGTCATGCTCACCAATCAGAAGTGCCGTGCTACTCGCATGCCAGTCATGCTCACCAATCAAAAGTAGCCCAAGGTGACTGTGTATACGCCCACAAACAACAAATATGTGAAACTCAAGGAAAACATTGCATTTGCCGTGCAAAAAAATGTTGACTTTGCTGCTGAACTATAAGTGAATTACCTACCTATTTCATGGTCAGCAATTCTTTACAGAAACGTCCTATTATGAGAGGCCCAAGCAGTCTTAGCTGCAGGATCCCTGTTGTTTATTTTATTATTATTATTATTATTATTATTATTATTATTATTACTACTACTTTATTTAACTTAACACAGTCACAGCTTTTGTGATAACTGTTCTATGTTTGATTGTTCTCTGCTAATTTAAAGACAGCAATAAATACATGTTGGAAGCAATTCATTAACTTTTCAATCCTTGCAGTAATATAGACCACGTAATATTTCGATGGTATCTCGTGATAATGTGAATGAAAATTGTGATTAGATGTTTTCTCCAAATCATTCAGCCCTACTCTGCTCTCTTTCTCAGTGGAGCCCAAGGTGTATGTGTCAGCGAGCTCCGCCCCATTGCTGGATGGCGGAAACGAGACACTGGTGGCCACGTGCACAGCTGAGCGAGCCCTGCCCCCTGCCGACGTCTCCTGGGAGTCTGACCTGTTCGGCCGCTCCCAGGAACACCAGCAGAAGGAACCTGATGGCACCGCCACCACGTGGGTCAGCTACACCTGGCGGCCCACACGCCACACCCAGAAGCACTCCCTCACTTGTGTGGTGCGGCACCCTGCACTGCAGTCGGAGTTCCGATCGACTCATTGGCTCAATGTGCAATGTGAGTTTTTAGGTGGGGGTGGGCTGGAGAGGGAGACAGGGGTGCTGAACACCCTGGGAGGGAGGGGATCACCACCACCACAAGCTCACCAACAAACACAAAATGATCACCAGTCACTTGCTGCCTGTCACTGGAATTCCATCTGCTTTTCATTACGGTGTTGGTGTAGTGCAATACTATAGATATAACAAGCACTGGTAGTTATACCAGTCTCAAGCTATAGAAGGATGGCTCTCCAGGGTTACCTCTGCTGTATAAGGTGTCCGTTATAAGCTGCTCATTTAATGTATGCTTCCTGGACCCGCTGAGCTCCGGCAGTATCCTTATTAGCATGTTTTTTTCTTGCTGGCTAGTGAGACCCTATATGAAATATTGATAAAACCCTCACCAGTTACAGCTGTGGGCAAATGTGGGAGGTGGACAGAGAGGATACCAGACACAGATAAACATCCCGCGCTGAATTGGCTGTGGGCCACATCATGCTGGATGTAACTTAAGGACAACTAATGGCACAGTGGGATGCCGTGCTTCATTTATCACGGAGGGGATGCTTTACCTTCTGAGCCATAGTAAGGCCACAAATCACTGCTTTTTAAACATCGTGTACACAAAACATTTATATATGAATTCAGTCCTAAATTGTGTTGTGTTGGTTTTCCAGCAATAAGTTAATTTTGATCATGACATTTACAATGTTAAATGAATTAAACAGCGAAGAGAACTAGTCTTTCGTATTAAATCTCACCCTTCTTTGGTGAAATTATGGGAGAATAGAGTTTATGCAGATTATGTATGTATTGTGTATTATGCACTACATAGGCATAAATTTATGTGTGTCATTTTGTATATTCAGTATCACAGCACAAGCCATGTGTTTTCGTGAAACTCAATCAGTTATATGTTGGATGGTGTAATGGTCTCTGGGAATTGCATGAGCCTTCTATCCAAAGAACTGGGAAATTCCACTTCTTACATATATAAATATTCACTGTTGGGTGTGGATGGTGTCTAGCAGGTGTGTGTGGACAAAGGCTTCCAGTTTTTTCCACGGTTTCAACCTTTGTGCCTCATCTCTTCTAGTTGCTCCTGAAATCGTGCTTAAATCCGTTGGGGACTGGCTTGTTGGAGGAACAGACTGTCATCTGCAGTGTCGAGCCAATGCTAACCCACCTGTCAGCTCCCTAACCTGGTCCAGGTAGGCATTTCTTGTAGAAGTCCACACTGTTGAGTCCTTAGCGCTAGAACATTTTTTTTCAAGTGTTTCCCGCAGTTTGAGTAGAAGTTTACTTTGGAAAGTCTTGATATGACGTGGCATGGAATCAGTAGGAGTCTGGAAGCCTTCTACAGGAATCTACTGCTGTCATTCAGGGATACCCTCCAAAACATGCTGCTTGTAGGCATCCGCCCAGAACGTCCATCAGCTGTTAATTCAGAGTGTGGGCCAGTTATCGGGAATTTCTGTATTTTTATCTTAATGTTATCAAGTATGAAAATCCTGAATGAATTAGCTGGTTTTGTACCTATTTCCAGCAACTCACCTCTGACTAGGAATGATGTGCCACAGGTAATGTGCCAGAACGCAAACAGTTACTCCTATTGCCTGTGAAAATCACGTGCTATTTACAGTTAAGTCCTGCTCTTCACTTGCCTCTTAACAAGAGCACTGAACATGTAAAAGCAGATAAGACATGTGTACTTATGGAAGTGGATGATTAATTAAAAGTGGAACTCTTTTATCAAATATCAAAGCAAGAGGATTTCAGGTCACTTAAATGTGTAGTGCTGTAAGAATGAATCTAAGTCTTCTCTGATTGAAAGGGGCAGTTCATCCCAAAAACTGAAACAAAGACATCCGTCCTGTCACTGTGCAGAAGATGCTCATGCTTGTATCTTCTGTGCAGCGATATGACTGAGGTATGGAGTTCAGTAAGAGACGTTGCTATTGGATTTTCAAATGTATTTTTCTGGCATTTTAATCACCACTGAAATGCCATTCACTCTCATTATATTAGTCTCCAACAACATTTCTACAGCCGAAATCTCCAAAACTTGGCAACTGGCAGCAGAATGGATGGATAGATAGCACTGAAGTCCCTCTAAAACATTTCTTTTTTCAATTTGCCCCTTTAAAGCTTTTTCACGCTGAACATGACATGTAAAAAAAATCTTGAATTTACTAAATATTTTACTAAATATATAAATATTCAGATGCTAATTTGATGGATCAAAATCTTTCATACCAAACACTGCAAATTTTTTGCAACTGATTGAGAAAAGTCTGTATTCTGAAAAAATTGTCAAACTAGCGACATGCACTAGCAGCACTGATGATAATTTTAGGGTTTAGCGGTATTTCAGCGTAAGCAAAATGAATGCTAAGAACATGGCAGCAGCATAATCTGTTTTCAGGTAACTTACTACAGGAATGGAGAAAACAGCTTATTGATTATTTTTATTGGATATTCATTGTAGAATTCAAATAAAATTAAAATATTAATAAATAGCCAGTGTAATATATTACAAAACGCATATTCAAAAACGTTAAGGAATAACCAGCATAAACGGAAGCATCCAGAACAGCGACAAACAGCTCAACGTCCTTGTCATCAGATAAGACAGGCTAGTATGGATTCTTTCGATCTCAATGTTTTCATTTTGAGAATTGATTCTAACGTTAGTATATTGACATTTTTAGCCTTCTGAGTTAAATATTTATATTATATGGATCAGCGTATGAACTCCTATTGGGCAGGTATGCCCATAAGTGGGGAGAAAGTGGAAGTTTTCCAGACACTCTATGATCACTTTACCAAAAAAGTAATCAGTCTATCATTACAGGCTTGTGTTATGAACCAAATTAATGGTTTTCTTTCTTTTAAGAAAATAATAATAATGAACTGATCACTTGTAAAAACTGTCATGCTTTTGATTGTTATTTAAAATTCAGATTTTTAAAGGAACAACATAAAATCCTAAAAAGGTAGATATGTTTATAAATGCTCCAGAGCAGTTGTACAGACATTTTGGAGCAAACATAAAAAAGTGACATCAAGAGAGAGAAGTGGAATACCGGTTTACTGGATTTTACATCCGGTCATTTTTTAAATAATTTTTTCCATCTTCAGGCTTGTTGAAATGACCACTGCAGTCACATGTTTCCATTCAGCTTTTTTTTTGTAGCACCGGCTGATGTACTATCAAATAAAATGATTTGCCGTTCCTCCCTGTAAAGTCTGTACGTTGCATTCTGAGAAATTCCTTCCCCCCCCCCTCGATAGTGGTTCTGTTGTCTCTGAAACGGCATCGTAAATGTCGGATGTGCACGTATATAAACGTGACTAATTTGCATTGCCAGTCTAGGGCAGTTAGTAGGGAGGAATGGGGTGGTCTCTTAAGAGTGCGCATTTGCAAATGTTTCTTCAATATGCGGGATTTATAACCTGTACGATGCATATCACAGTTTATGCTGCATATCTTCGTAGCAGCGTTGTCACTTTGATTGCAGATGATTAAAAATGCCACAGACTGTGGCATATTTGTCAGCTCTTGTTTATTATTGCCCCCCCCCAGGTTGGATGGGCCTATGCCAGAGGGAGTGGACGTGGTAAACGGCACCCTCTATTTCATGCAGCCCCTGCAGCAGAATGATTCGGGGGTGTATCGCTGCACAGTTGAGAACGACATTGACACGAGGAGCAGAGAGACTCGCGTCTGGATCCGAGGTGAGGGACAGCCTGCCTTTTCTACTTCTTTGGGGTCTACGAGTGAGTGGAAGCTGGTGTGTCTGCTGTGCTTTCTGTTTGGATGGTTTTTGGGGGCGGAGACTAAATGCGACCTTTCATGAAGGTTGCGTTGCATAATTAACCCTTTCCTTGCCCAAGCAGGAAGCCCCACAGAAATCCCTACACAGTTACAGCTTGTTACGGTTTGCTGCTTATTTAGAGGTTTTTTCCCCACAAAATAAGAACAACAAAAAAAGCCTTTACAGGTTTTTCTTTTTCCCAATGACCCTCTCGAACTGGGGGGTGGGTGGGGGCGGGGCAGGCTGTGGAAAGGCATGGTGAAGCTACAAAAATCTGAAACCTCTTTCTTGTACGTATTGTGGAAAGTTCCGGGCAGATTGCCCTGACTTTCAGGGACATCCCAGCATACGCACATGTGCAGCACATCATCTGCTACTGTGGCCAGGCTCTTTTTGCGCTTGATACTTATCAATGTGTGTGGCTGCTTTCTTCATTTTCCCGCTCCCTGCCGCCTTCATTTCTGCAGTGCCTCTGTGCACCATTGCCAAACCTCTATTCTCGAAACCGGCTGCTGGAAAATTCTTACCACATTAAAATTAACGATGTGAAGGCAGAAGGTACTGCATTTTGCGGAAGAGAGAGAGCTCTGTTAAGCTGGGCGCTCATGTCACACCCTTCTACCTGATCCTTTGTATAGTCATGTAGTCACGAAGAGGAGTTTTGCTTTTTCCCAGTGCCAGCGATTGCAGACTCTCCCTCCCTTTTATATGGCCGTTCTCCTTCTCTATAGCTAAGACATTTGTACTGATGTCTTCATCAGCTGCTCCTTGCCTGCATCCTCTTTAGTCTCTCAGCAAGGGCCAGCAGACTTGTGTGTGTATGTATGTGTATATACATGTATATGTTTGTATATGTATGTCTGTGTCAGTGGCTTCTTTCAGCCAACAGGTCAGCAGAGTTTCGTTAAAAAATAAAGGAGACAAAACATTCCTATCACATAAAATGTATTTAGTGCCATAAAAATTATAACAGATATTTCTGTGTGGAAATCAAACAATTGTGGCTGTTCAGAAAATGTCTGAAGTATTGTGCAAAACCGCACCACCCTTAGGATGATGTTAGTAAATTTCATGAAGCAAGACATTTTCTCCCTCACTAAGCTAATAGACTTGAGTGTATTTCTAATCATGTTTTATTTAGCAGTTGATTGGATAGTTATGACACATTTTTAAACACAGCCAGTGAAGCATGCTTCACCTAGTCTTTCCAGTTATGTGCGCTCTTGTGTGTTCTCGACCCAAAGATGATTGACATACTTTTAACCTTTCAGAACATGAGTTCAGCTATCCGTCGAGAGATACTCATTTGTTCACCAATGTTTCTTGTTGGTGTGTGGACGAGGAATTGGTATTCTCTAAGTAGAAAAGTGAAAAATACTTTGATTTTAAATATTATTCTTCTTGGTTGTATCCAACTTTATTAAAAGTTACATTCTATACATTTCAGTAATTAACATGAGTAGGTATTTGCACAATTTTAAGATTTAAACAAAAAAATGTTTGATTTATATCCAACCATTATTTGGGCAAGAACTTTGCACTACTGACATTGTGCATTTCATTTACTTTTTCCTTCTCTCTGTCTCCTGCTTCACTCCCCTGCTATTCCTCTCTCCCTTTCCCTGACCTTCCCTTTGAACTGCCCCTCATCATTAGACCCCCCTCCCACCACGGCTGCAGCCCCTACCACTCCCGCACCCCTCCATCCTAGTGGCGGCTTCTCCCATACTCCCCCCACCAAGCAACGTGCTCAGTTCAGCTCCCCAACGCTGGGCTCCTCTCCCGACCCCAGCCTGGGTGCCATCGTGGGTGGGATCATCGGTGGGCTTCTGCTTTTGGTACTGCTTCTGGTGCTGGTTGGCATCTGCTACATGCGGCAGCGGCGTACCTTCCGGGGAGACTACTATACCAAGCAGTACCTGGGCCCAGCCGACATGCAAAAGGAGCCCCAGCTGGACATGCTGGAGCCCCACGAGCTGCAGGAGGTATATGGGGGAAGTGACTTGACAAAGGATAGTCCAGACCTGAAACCCAAGGCTGCCGGGGACATCATTGACTCGGAATACAAGGAGAGGAAAGACCGGGAGGATTGGGGCGACAGCATTCGCGGCAGCCGAAGGATGCATGGAGAGGAGGACTATTATCCCAACCACCACAGCTCGCACAACATGTACCCAAGGGAGATTCCTATGCCCTTACCAAGTGTGAACAATGGCTCCCCCTACATGTCGGAGGACTTCTATGACAGCGGTACGGACAGCGAATATGTTTCCCACCTTGATGGATCGGTCATCTCTCGTAGGGAATGGTATGTGTGATAGAGGAGAAAATGGGACTAAGACAGTAATTTAAGTAGTATAAATGCGGAATTAAATTATCAAATTATTTGGATGGATGCAATAAGTAAGACAACCAAAATTCAGGGGGAATATGCTCTTTCTTTCATTGGCGTGAACTGTATGTAATCGCCATTGACCGATTAATGGCATTATTCTGCTATACCTGCCTGGGTTTAAAGAGTATTAGTAGAAGACTGGTGTGTTGCTGTCAGATGTCACTTGACAAACTTGCACACCTACTCTTGTCATTTTGGTGTTTCAAGTCATCTTTTTAATTTGTGTTTGATCTTCACAGCCAATATGTACTTATGTGCTAATGCTGCATTAATATATGACATTTTGAATTCTGCACAAAGCTGTATTGACCAGATGATAGACATGGTTCTTTCTTTTGATTAAATTGTCATGTTCTACATTGTAACTGCGAAGTACAAGGGACGGATAAAGTGAGAGAGCCGATGGGAGCTAGACTTTTAGACTGAGGCTTCTCCAGGAGGGGAACTTTAGGTACATATCCTGACACGCTTCAGTACATGTGCAGCTGTATAAACTATAATTTAGTGATGTTAGATCACTTAGGACAAGCCAGAAAAAAATGCCGTTCCTCTTCTCTGTGTTTTTTTTGAAACACGGTGCCATAAGCCTGAGCCCAGTGGTTCCCGTCTGGAGGGTCTAAGGCTCTTCCTTGCATCACCCCATGCCAGACCAGCCTTAATAGTGCATTTTGTGTTTCCCTAAACCGTTTCTGTAAAAAAGGGCTGTGTGCCACCTCCTGTTGGTTTTTGGCAGCGGACACTCAAAGGGTCTGTGGCTTTCACTTGTTATTGAACATCGATAATGGTTTTGGTTTCGGTTTTGAAGGGCACTGGCTGACTTTTTAATTTGCCAATTTATTTTTGACCCCCTGCTCCACCTTGTCGCCAGCTGTCCTGACACTCCCATCCCTGAAAGTTCAGATGTCCCAGAATAAACTGGGGTACATTTGATGCGAGCTCACACATCTGCTTCATGGTTTGCCCCACCTATCTTCAAAGAGGCTTTTTGCTCAGAATGGAAGCTTTTTAATTTTGTCTAGATTTCCTGGTGTGTACCCTCAGTGATGTGTTCAGTGGCTATGATTGGCAGCTCCACTAATGCTTTTTAGCCACTATAAAAGTTCCATCCAGACCCCTAGCTGTGAGGGAGAACAGAAAAATAAATGTCTGGAAATTACAGTAATATTAGCTTCTGACTAACTATTCACTGCAGGTGATTCCATCTTTTTAGACTGTAGTTGCTAGATTTGACAATCCTCACTTTGTTTACACACTGTGTATCTGGAATGCATACTCTTCTGCAGGGAAACCAATGTGAGCACTTCCATTGTTTATATTTCTACCTAAGGTGCATGCATGCATTCATTCATTTGTTCATTCGTTCATTCATTCATTTATACATACATGCATTCACATTTTTAGCATGACATGAAGAATCCAGGGACAAATGTTTGACTATCAGGATCCACTGTGAACTTTTTTTTCCCTGCATGCCTGGAGTAAAAGTAGTTGGAATTAAATCATTTTGTTCAATAATGATGATAGAATGTAACATTAAATCTTGAATTCTGGTAAGAGAACAGGAAATACAGTACTGTGCATTGTGGTGCTTTAGCTCTTGCTATGTTAGTGTTCAGTTGGAAGGATTTTGCATTCCTTTTCTTTTCCCCATTATAATATTAATGGTGTGCACCCATACATACACAGTTGTTTAAGTCCTGAGTGAACAAGATCACATTGACTTACATCAATGAGACTTGGTCATCCATGGAATTAGCCTGTAGCTGGTTTCCAGTCTTGGTCAGGGATCCTCAACTGGCACCAGGTTTTTCCTGTGCTAAGGAGACTAGGAATTATGTGCCTATAAGTACATGTCTTTCAAGATGATGATGATGGTGTGGTGGTGATTAAAATATGCACAGTAGAATGTATGAGTAAAATGATTATGAGGATGTGGTTATTCTGTGGAGAGCAGACAAGTGTTGGGGAACGAAAAAGGGAAATTTGTGCTTTAATTGTTTGCCTTCAGAGTGAAAATGTGTCTACAGTAACTATCCCAGGGACTTTGTGATGTTATTTTTTGTACCATAGACAGACATGGAAACAAAATTTTTGTTCTCAGTAAATGACATTTGCAGCACCCAAGTTGCAATTCACCTGATCTATGGGCTATATAGCAGACTAATCTGCCAAAGTTTAAGGATTGCTTGTAAATATTTTTTCTAAAGCCTATATGTTTGCGCAAGGCCTAATTCAGTTTAAAATTCTGTTCCTGTTTATTGTATGGATATATTGATTCGCCACTTTTTTCACTCCTTTATTATTCTGTAAATAACTAGAAAAAAAAAATGATTTGCTGGAAAAAATGAAACTGGAAAAGGAAACATGCTTTTTGTTACATACTATAGATAGTTAAATTTTATGTTTGGAATAAAGAATTGAAGCATTTTCGTGAGCAATGTTTTGCAGCAGTTCCCCCCCGACCCACCACTCCCCCCCATAATTCAGGATGTCTCTCATTGCACTGTATCCATTTCCAAATGCCTGCCAACCTACAATTTTCATCAGAAGGAAGACTGTGGTTCTGTGATTCTCTAAGCTGTGTGCAGGGGGTGCATTGAGACCCTCACCCTTCTGAATTGCCCTTTATGCAAAACAACTGTCAGACACTAAAATGAAACTTTAACTCTACATATCGTGCTTGGGATCTGTTCCTTCCAGCTATGTGGATATGTTGAAGAGCCATGATGTCCTCGTAGCAACCTCTCCCGTCTCTCCCACCCACACTGCCTGCATTCTTTCCTCTGTTAGATCTTCATGTCTTCTTGACTTCCTCTGTTAGGCAGCTTTGTTTCTGTGGCTTTGTGTCTGGATGAGTGTTTAGAGCAGAAACCCAGGGTCCTATTCACCAGTATTCAGATCAAACTGCTTGTGCACTAATGCTCAGAACTTAGCTTAAGTGTCATTTGTTCCCCATGGCAACAGGCTTATAGCAGTATGAGTGGCCAGCTTGCCCATTAAATAGCCCAATACCAGCACCTTCTCTCCTCTTCCAGTTAGGAGCTGACATCCCGAAAAAAGCAAGATTTCCGGACTGGTAAACTTCCCCCAAGTGGATCGACAGTGAATTATCTTGTCTTAGCATGTATCGAACACAATAGTCTATAGTAAGGTTGTATTCATTAGGTTTATCTGGTTGAAACTAAGAGAAACAACATTTCTACAGAGGTACACTGGCCCATTCTTCATAAAGTGTAGGTACGGTGCTGTAATCTGCCAGGCTGGTGCTTCCTGGGTCTCTTGCTCGTTAATTTGCTTTGAGCTCAGTTAGTTCAAACCTTTTGATGTTCATACCTGCTGTCATTAAGCAGCTGCGGCTGTGTCTGTACACTTCTAGTTATAGTCCGTCTGGGAACAGTTTGTCTTACTGTAACTTCTCTTTGTAGCAGAATACTGAAGGAAAACCCCGTAATTGTTCATCTTTCCTGCACTTACTGAAACATACTCAGACCTCTGTGGCCCAACTGCACACGCTAGATGGCTGCCTAGCCTGTCCTCTTGGTGCTTCCCTTTCCCACAAGGTTTACATTATTTCTTCCAGGTCTGTTTACTCTGTCTCTCTGAGTGAAGTGAAGCTCTTCATTCTGTTTTGCTGCCCCTCCATGCACTGGCTACATGCCCAAGCTGTAGGTCTCATGTTGTCCTTCCCAGTGCCAATACCATAATGCTATTGGATTGTTTAGATGAGGCTCTGTCCCAAAAAAATCCCTATTGATGTTTCTCCATTTTCATCTCTATTATCCTAAATAGCCATAACAGCAACATATAAGGAAAGCAAGTATTGCAGTGACTTCCATATTCTCAAAATATATGTGTAATGTCATTTTGACAAAGGGCTGTTTTGCTCTTCTCAGTCCAAATCCCTTGATAGTAATAAGTGTAACTACTCCTAATGTTTTCTTCCGTCAGAAATCAGATCACGAATCAACTGATGTTCAGCACGATAATTTAAATTTGTTCTTCCATCCACGTGGCAAATCAAAGGCCGTGAAACACCGTGAAAAACTGAAATAAAGGATATTACAATTACAACTCAATTTTTACAAACTCTTTTCGCCATTATGCATACGGTAATAATTCACAAGTCTTAAATAAGCGTGTACTGCATTTACAACACAGCGCAAAATCACGAACATACATATAACAAAAACAAGAAAAGGCAAAACAGTAACATACCGTGTGCTCCTTTCTGATCAGAATTAGGAGACATTACTGCGTTATAACCTCTTTCTTTCTGTCTTTTTTAAGTTTCCTCTCTTAGCTCCTTTTCATTCTCCTTGCTAACCTTGTCTTCTTTCATTGCTCATTACGTTAGGTCATGTGATTACGTAAATGTAGCTCTTTCCACTGAACAGTAGGAGGCACTGTTACCAGAAAAACTCTAAATGAAATTGTATTTCAAACAATTACGTGTTGGCAACAAATTGAAACAAAATACATTCGCTGGACAAAATACAAATAAACATTAAATAAATTCATAAGCAACCAATTTCCTGGCGACAGCTACATTAACAGTGGCGATTTGAGAAATTTAGAAATGGGGGGGGGTCAAAGCTATTTGGGAGGGAGGGGGTCAAAGACAAAACTGCAAAGTTAAGGTCAAACTAAACACTTGAATCACACTTTTTTTATTTCAAATGTTAAACAAGTACAGGTAACATTTACATACAGACAGAACATTAAACAAAACAAGAGTGTGTCCATGCACTTTGTGAACCTGTCAGCGTGTGTCATCCCCTCCTGTCCTCAGTGGCCTGCAGTATGGTGTGGCTGTGATCAGGTATGACCAGAGAGGCTACCGGCCACGACAACACCAGCTCTTGCTTGGCACTGGAGCCACACTGACAGACAGCCAGACAGCAGAGCTCAGCAGTGAGGGGTGGAGCCACACTGACCCGGCCACAGCCAGACAGCAGAGCTCAGCAGTGAGGGGCGGAGCCACACTGATCCGGCCACAGCCAGACAGCAGAGCTCAGCAGTGAGGGGCGGGGCCACACTGAACCGGCCACAGCCAGACAGCAGAGCTCAGCAGTGAGGGGCGGGGCCACACTGATCCGGCCACAG
>JAODJX010000039.1:16408170-16418577 GCA_026776945.1 Isichthys henryi | reverse complement strand
GTGTGTTTTCGTGTGTGTGTGTGTGTGTGTGTGTTTTCGTGTGTGTGTGTGTGTGTGTGTTTTCGTGTTTGTGTGTGTGTGTGTGGGTATTCGTGTTTGTGTGTGTGTGGGTGTATTCGTGTTTGTGTGTGTGTGTGTGTGTGCGTGCGTGTTTTTTGTTTCTCCTCTGTGTTTACGCTCCCTTGTTGCTAGTAACACTCAAAAGTTCAGTCCAGGTCAGCCCAAGTTCACTGAAAGTTCAAAATAAGAAAGTCACACGTGCAGTCAAACTAAACACACATGTGGACAAAAGCACAGACACGATTTCTGTACACTGTGAACAATGGGAGAAAAAAATATCCTTAATTTTAAGGACTATAGGTATTTTTATTAAGTGCATGTAGCAGAGAAATGTAGGCCGAGGTACCGTCCAAACTAGATGTCCTAAAAAATGTGAACTACAACCAGTCTTTGATATTCGTTGTATTCCTTGGAGTTTGTTTATATCTAACTTGTGTAGAGTTAAATATAAATGACTTACATTATGTTTTCTTTTCTTTTTTCCACTGCACAGCTGTCCTTGGCCCCTCCAGGTCTCCATACAGTTTATACCACTTTATCTTGACAAGGCCTCCCTTCTGCTGATTTATTCGTCCTGATCTTCCACCCCCCGCCCCCCCTCACAAAACACAGAATGGTATTCCAGATATGCATTCTCATATTTTCTGTTTCTATTTATTTTAGGTCTTGCTTTGCCATCACAGTTTCTTTTAAAACTGCGAGCAGCTATAAATTTCTCCACTCTTCGTCCAAGTATGTCAGCATTAACTGAGCAACTTTCCCTCTTTCCTCTGTCACTGTGTTACTAGTCCTGATAGTTCAATGTATTCAATACGTGGTGCTCGTGTCATGTAATGTGTTCAGGCCTTTAATGTGTTCACATGTAACGTGTTCAGGCCTTTAATGTGTTCACATGTAATGTGTTCAGGCCTTTAATTTGTTCACATGTAACGTGTTCAGGCCTTTAATGTGTTCACATGTAATATGTTCAGGCCTTTAACGTGTTCACATGTAACGTGTTCAGGCCTTTAATGTGTTCACATGTAATGTGTTCAGGCCTTTAATGTGTTCACATGTAACATGTTCACATGTAATGTGTTCAGGCCTTTAATGTGTTCACATGTAATGTGCACTGGCATATAATGCGTTTACATGTAGTTATGCATTTTAAATTTTCCTGAAAGTTGCAATTTCAAAATAGAAATGGATCTGCCCCCAGCTCAAACCCCCCCCCCCATACAGCTCTGTTTTTTCTCCCTTACCTGCCCCAAATCCCCTACTCCCACAATTCCTTTCTACATTTTCATCCAGCAATTGTATAAATTGTGCAAGCAAACGAGTATGGATTAGATGGTCGGACCAAATGACAGGACTCTCTAGTGAATACAATGCTGTCATTCCTGACAGCACCAAATATAGCTTTATTTATATATTTTTTTTCACCAGTATATATATGCAACTCAAACTTTTGGTGGACGATTGGCCAAACTACCAAACCTCTCGCCAACTCACAAGCACGCTGTGTCTGAGGAACCATGAAGCCGTTGTAACCTGACACCGCAGTTCTGCCACGAGGCCAGCAGGTCACGTGCACACTCTCCTTTCATATATCCTTCTTCCAGATGCTTAGGGTAAAGCAGAGGGCTTGAGGCAGGGAACGATCTCGTGCAGAACATGCACACATACTCACAATCACATTTTTGAAGTGCTCTGCCAGCTATTATGATTATTATTACATTTCATTTATTTAGCAGATGCTTTTATTCAGGCCAACAAACATTTATTTATTTATTTTTTTTGAGAAAACAGGGTTATGCAGTCCGGGGAACAATTAGGGGTTAAGGGCTGTCCTCACAGGCCCAATGGTGAAATCATTCTGCTCACAGTAAATTTTAAGTTGTTATGAAAAACTGCACAGTTTCAGGACTCAAGAGGCATGAAGGTGAGCTTTGTTCACAGACGAACTGCACAACAGGTCTGTGGGAACGCAATGTGACAGACAAAACCACACACTTGAGGAAGGCAAACACACAAACCATGTGGCTGTTAGGGTTGGAAATGATCAAAAGTCAAAAAGCCTTTCAGCTTTGTCACGCTTCTGTTGTTTTTTTTTCTTCTCACGATTCTCTCTGACCTTATGAAATGGTTCATATTTGAGTGTTTGCCAAGGACTTCTTGGTTGGACATCTTGGTCTTGGTACATGGATGTTCACATGCATAAACATAACCTCGTACTCAGACACAAAAACAACAACTGTTTGACAAAATAAGTGAATTTGTATTACATATAACAGACAAGGATGTAACAGAGGCAGGGGCGGGGGGGATGGGGGGCTGGGGACATCTAAGCACCTTCCCTTTTGCCCGAACAATTAAAAATGCCCCACTTTTGAGGTTCCAAGTGGTGCTTTTTGATAACTGATGATCATGCCAAATTTGCTGAGGGGGGAAGTCCCACACCACAATCAAAACAACAAACAAATAAAACAAATTAATTTTTTGTATAGCGCATTATCACATTACATCGTCTCAAAGCACTTTACAGCATCCCTACCCAAAGCCCCCAGTGAGTAAGCCATAGGCGACAGTGGCAAGGAAGAACTCCCTAGAAGGAAGAAACCTTGGGAGGGACCAGACTCAAAGGGGGAGCCCAACCTCCAGGGGCCGGCAGGGATAGTCAAATAGGAGAGATGGCTAAGTGCCAAGTCACACTGTCCAAATCATAAAATTTGAGACACAACCGGGGAGCAGGGAGGTGACAGTCTGTGCATGGTGTTGAAAATATGCATGAGATTATATGTGCTTGTTTAAAATCTGTGTATTTTACCTGAGCACAGGGCCATTGACTGCAAGCATCCTTCTTTAGCAGGACCACCTACTTAATGGAAAGTTGAAGGACCCTAGGGTGGCTGGTGACTAATACTGTGTATTAGTGGGGATGGTCTACAGTGTAGAACGCCTTCCAGGTGTCAAACGTTCACATATCTTCATTGTGGGCTGTAAGATTAATAATGTTAAATGATTATGTTCAGTGCTATCCCTCAAAGAAAGTAAAACCAAATTACATGGATCAGGATATTACCACTTCAGTACAAAACTCCCCCTTATTTTGTCAAGGTAGCAGAAAAATCTTGATCATTAATACAACATTTGTTGTAGTAGCAGGCAGTCTGAAACCACCAACCTGCAGAAGTTCACCAGGTCAATATACAGTACTGTTCTTTTCTGAGGATGTAGAGATCAAAAACTCACTGGGAGAGGCTCATATATTAAGCACGGCTTTCTGTGCAACGCAGCCTACAGATCAGGATGTGGAGAAGACAATGAAGAGAGTGGAGGATACATCTGCATTTTCACACGCATTAAAGCTTCTTGAGTGATTCTCTCTGAATCACCTTCTCTTCATTTATGCTGCAAGTTATACTTGATATAGAGCAGTGGTTCTCAAACTCGGTCCTCGGGACCCACTGCCCTGCTTGTTTTCCAGCTATCCCTGCCCCACACACTGCTGATTACCTGGATCAGGTGTGTTCAGTGAATCAGAAGCTGACAGCTGGGACTTGTGTGTGTATGTGTGTCTGTGTGTGTGTGGGGGGGGGGATAGCAGGAAAACAAGCAGTGGGGCCCAAGGACCGATTTTGAGAACCACTGATATAGAGGGATGCGTCTTGTATGTCAAGAATTTTGTCCATTGTGGTTTCAACATGCAGACTTGATCTCCACTGAGCTAAATAGTAACTCAGCTGTCCGATGTGTGACCTGAAGGCCTGAAGAAACAGCATATCTAAACAAATTGGCATCACTAACATACTGCAGTTTTGGCACTTGGACATTGGCCTGACTTCCTGGTAATGACATCATGAAACCCCACTGACAGGTTGCAGTTGCAGACTGTGATGAGTCCAGGCTCCTATCAATCACAGTGACATGCACTCAATACAAAGAACAGGGTGTGTGTCCGAACAGCAAAATTAGCTACAGCCTGTCCCTAAAGGCAATGGATCTGGTAATTAGTCATTAAACTTCAGAGCTTGCCCAAAAATATATATATATAACCATTGATGTTAGACCAGGTTTTGGATGGACTATCCATGATGCATAACTTTTGTGCTGTTGAATAAGACAAGAGGAATTTCATGTGGTGGTGCCTATGCCCCCATAAATGAAATCCCACCTTTTTCCAAACATGACACTTAATCGAATGTAAGAGAAAAACTCAGATAAGTTTTTAATTGTGAGTGTTGGAGAGAAGCACCATCTGCATGTGCATCCCACTCCCTAGGCTGTGAGGTGTTTATTTTACAGCTGGGTTTTATGTCTACGAATGGAGTTTGTTTCGGAGTGCTGGCCCACCTCTAAGGTGTTGCCACTCATTTTAAATTTTGTTCCAAATGTACAATATTTCAGAATTTTTCTGCTTTCCGAGCAAATGCAAACCTGCGTGAATACAGTATGTGAAAAAACCGAGAGCCACCAACTGAGGTACTGGACAGGACAGAGAGGACGGAGTACGGGACAAAGACCGTACCCGATCTGTGTAAAGTATGTTTAAAGTGCACTTGATGCATAAAATATCTTCCCTCTTGTTGTGTGTGTATATAAGGACTGTCAATATTATGAACAAGGCTGTGTGAGCAAGGATGTACAAACACACATAAATGACTTCAATTTCAGTGACAAAGGGTCCAGAAAGGGTACACTGTCACTGTAACATCATTTCTGTCAGGGGAAAGGAAAGGCATCATTATTCTAAAGCAGGTAGGAGAACATGCATTATCTTGCATTAATATGTGCTGTGAGGACAATAAAATAGCAACAATGGGTAAACTTGCTGCAAGGTCAAAATATCAATAAAACAGAACGGAATTTAACATTATTGACAGAATGTCCATTTATGCATTTAATGATGGAAGCTGCATTAATGTAAGAAACTGTGGAATGATTTTGTTTTCTATTAATGAACATAGGTCTATGGTATGGTATAAACCCAACGAAATAAAAAATTCCGAGTGCCTGGTCTCCAGAGTGAAAAGACAGCTCCACAACGATATGAGGCGTGTTTGCTGCTGTTGGCTACAGTTTTGGTCTAATCATTGAAATAGAGGCAAGGATTCAAACAATGTATCCTGCCTGACCTTTGACATTCATCTGTACTAGGGGTGTCAAACTCCAATCCTGAGGGGCATTTTTGGGTTTCCCCTCATTAAACACACCTGATTAAACTCTTTGCAACTCCTTGTGCTAATTACCACACAGTTCTTGAGCTGAATCCTTTGTGGTGGAACAGGGAAAGAACTAAGCTACACAGGGCCCTGTCCCACCAGGACTGGAGTTTAAGACCCCTCATAGAAGGTTAGCACAAACATATATTGACAAAATTAGCTTTAGCATAAAGATCCAGTTTACACCACATGGAAAATATTCACAGGGGAATCCCACCTCCCCAGGGCTATAAATATTAAAGGCCCAACCCCGGTCCTTAGTTCTTTGTTACATTAGTGGTAGGGGGTCCCCAGGTCTGAGCTACTTTCATTTTAGAATTTCTGGTTTAAGAAAGGTTGCAAACCCATAATCTATTTTCTTCTTATGACCAGATGGGTCATCCAACAAGTGACTCAGATTAGGGCACTCTCTGGATGTCATGTCTGTTTTCTCTTATTTACTTCGCTCGGTGCTTGATGGGTACCGACTTGGTGACACTCCACTCGTGGTTAAAGTGGCTCCATGTTCCTTGACCTTGAAAATAGGTCATATGATGTGGGAGACCTTCCATGACAAGACTCTGAAGGTTGCACAGGGTTGTGTTGGAGTTACTAGTGTTTCCAATAGGTGTTTCATCTCACAGGACACCCTGGATATTATTGAGAGCACGACTTGATGGCCGCTCTGGTCTGTATTGGAAGCTGAGAAGCATGGCTGCAAGGGCTCTGAGGGGAGATAAAGAGACGTTTGTTAGAGGAATCTGTGACACACCATCTATGATCTAGCGACCCACATCCTGCTTACAGAGGAAATGAAACATTATGCACATCCAAATCTGTTCTTCAAAGAGTCACAGTCAGGGAAGGTGATGGAACCGTCCAGAATGAATTTCACCAGGCTAGTGGTAAGGCTGTCTAACTGAATTGCAAGCAAACTTTTTCCAGTCATCCCAACGGACTAGAAAAAAATGATTTGTTGTCCTTATCTGGAAAAGGAAAAGGAAGGGTGATCGCCAGGATTGCAACAACTACAGGGGGATAACACAACTCTCAGTGCTGGTTAAGACCCTGTAGGGTCATCCTCAACAGGATTCTTGATCACTTGCTTGTCTACCAGCTACCAGAGCAGTCTGGTTTTTCGCCTAAGAAGTCTACCATCGACCGGCTCTCATGGAGCGTAAATGCGTATATCTATAGAGTTTCTTTGCAACCTTTGTCGATTTTCATGAGAGGTTCGACTCAGATTAACAAGCTTCCCTGCGGGACATCCTAAGACTTGGTGAGGGACAATTCACTGATCTTGACACTGATCAAGGCTCTCGAGAAACTGAGCAAGGAGTCTGAGTTTGTGGGTTTGCGAGGTTCCTAGATAAAAACCAAGATATAGGCCTTGAATGACCTCTTACACACACCCATCAGCACTATTTCTATCTGAGGAGATGAATGTCTATTCTGTTGAGAGGTTCATTCAAGTTTCTGGTGCACCTTCTTTGAAGTCAGTAGTCAGATTGGGAGAGCATGGGGGGTCATGAGGTCGCTAGAAAGGGGTGTGTGGTGCTCCTTACATCTGTAAGATGATGAAGGTCCAAGTCTTTAGAGTCCTGGTGATCCTTATTTTTCTGTATGGCTGTGAGACATGGACACTATCCAGTGACCTGAGATGAAGACTAGACTCCAGTGGTACTGTGTTTCTTCGGAGAATCCTTAGGTACCGCTGGTTTGACTTTCTATCGGACGAGCAGTTGCTAGAGGAGGCCTGAATGAGGTTCATTACCTGCATTGTGAGGGTGCATCAGTTACAGCACTACAACCATGTGGCGCTTTTCCAAGAGGGTGATGTGGCTTGCAGGATCCTCATTGTTGAGGACCCGAGCGGCTGGACCGTGCCAAGGGGATGCCCATGTTCCACCTGCCTGTGACAAATAGATGGCTGTTTCTGGAGGGTGTGACTGGACCATGTGTCAGCCTGGGGGCTTGCCAACTGGGATCTCGAGGTGTTTCATAATGTAGAGGGTGTGGTAACATGCTGTACCAGTGCATGTTCCCCAACCTGACCTGACCTGACCTGAGAGGGGTCATAGCAGTTCCCATCATTCTCTACCTCCCAATCTCCAGATCTTAGTCTACACTCTTTGTGAAAATATGAATTTCAGTTGGGGTCCTCTCTGAAATAGGCCTGAAATAATAGAACTGGGTCCTAAAATGCAATGGTATGGTGGGTCATTTTTGACTACTATCTATATGCAGTTATACTGTATGCATACACATCCACCAATTAAATATTATTACAGGACTATCTACGGAACTGTGGACTGCACATAATGATTGATTACACCTAAAGGCAATTAAACTTTCACGGAACCCAAAGTAAGATGAAAAGCTACGATCAGTGTTTCAACTACAAAGGAAGATTGGGAAGTACCTAAATATATCTACTGTTTGAGTATGGCAATACACCAACTCATACATAAATCGTACATAAATCAATGAGTGCCTTGATTTTGTTCTTCATTCATACTCCCTGTAAGCAAAGTGATTATGGAACCAATTTCCTCAAAGCATGGCAACTCTAGGACTGTAGTTCTATCAAACTTTACTGAGCTTACAATCATCATGGCCATTCAAAGTTGGTAGCATGCTGCTCGCTAATGAATAGAAAGTTATATATACATGCATACAGGCATGCAACTACAAAGAAGTTTGAGAACCAGTCTAATCAGAGGCATAAAGCAGAACCTTGAGCAATTATATGTGATTTTTTCAACGTTAAAAATGATGTCAGCATTCCTCTCCGGAGTGTCATGTCATTAAAAAGTAACAGGCATGAGGCCCAAACATCCAACTCTGGATAATAGTTAGGGCACTAGAAGGATTATTTCAATGGGTGAGTACTTTTGTCTTTGGCCACTGAACTGTCCTTCGCTAGTCATTTTGGATGCCTGCCATTGCTTTCAACTATTAAGCTTCATAGCTCTCTGGGCAAGGATTCATACTGCAGTAATGAAAATAAGGCCTTGATTTATTTGTATTATGAATTATATTATCTGTCAGAGAGACTAAGAAATGAGTGCCAGAGCAAATGGTACTTTAAAGTATAGATGTCAACTGAAGAACTCTGGCATGAGTCAAATTAGTGATCGCCTGGTCTCCAGATGGATTGTGCCTGGCCATTTTCATTACAGATTAATCTTTTAAAATGATAACCTTTTGGATGTTTCCAGTTCCATATACCGCTTAGGCATCTGTGACAGAAGCTAATGGCTTAGTCCCCACGCCTAGATGAATAGTGAGTGAGTTTTTATTAGCTGTTTTTGAATGGACTGGAAAAATGAAAGTGAAATTAGAGACTATTTAAAAAACATTTATGGGATGATGTTGCCTGTTTGTTGTCATGTGTTAATGTGACTCATGGGTCAAGTCCTGTTTTTACACACATTTATTAGCCTTGAAGAGAGGTTTTCTAGAAAAGCACCATTTTGGTCATGATGACCTGCGAGCTGTCACTGGTTATGGTTTAAACAATCAGTGAAATAAGAACCATTATGAATTTGCAGCCATTTCTTAAAGACCATTTATCATCTATTAATTGAAGAGAAATCCATAGTTGATATTGCTGTAATTTGAACAGGGTTAATATGGTAATACTACTTGAAGGATCACGAATAATGTAGTTGTACACTTTCACTTAACGTATTAATTAACCAGAAACTAAGTGTTAGTTACGAACTGATCCCATGATCGTTCATCATCAGTCATGATGGTTCTTGTATTTCATGCAGTTGCTACATTTGTTATTGGTTTAGTAAATATTAAGTTACTTGTGCCCCCTCAAGTAAAGTGTTACCATTAAAATTATAGCATTGTCAAAGACTTGTGTAACTTTTATTGCAATCCACTCATTTTGAGATACATCCTCAGTATATGAGTGCCTGACTTCATCAGAAATTCGGAGAGCTTCCTTGAAATATGCAGCATTTGCAGAAGCAGTGCTGGAAGAGGCCTGCAGTATAAACAAGGAAAACTAGTTTATTTGTATAGCACATGTTCTTATATAATGGTTATTCAAAGTGCTCTACAGAAAAGGGTATAAAGAGTACATAAAGTAGAAGTAGATATAAGTAAAACATAAATAAGAAAACTAGAAAGAAAAGTGCAAGAGATGAGAAAGTGGGACTCATTGGTAACTGGTAAAGCGACAAGTCACCTAATACCTTATTTACTTACTTATTTATATTTCTCTTTCATGACTTCTGTCCCTTTTATTTTACATAGTTTGGGTGAGGGTGGCAGCAGAGGTGGGTTGATTTTGGTTTTTCTTTTTGAATTTGCAGGAAAAGTCTGACTGAAATAAAGTCTAATACCTTTAACACGACAACCTGATGGGGCCCGATGCCCTTTAACAATTTGACCACTAAGCCAGTGGGAATGATACGGGTTAGCAGGGGGACACGTCTGGAGCTGTAGTGTGGCTTGGTTATTACTGAACTGGCCAGAGGCAGAGTGTCGTGTATTACGATGACGGTTTGTAATAATCACTGACATAAGCATGCAAAGAGAATGAATCTCAGTTTTTCTCAGTATGAATCGGGTACTGAATGAGACCAACGGTTGGCAAGAAGCACTTTCATAAAGTCCGCTCTCTGAAACCTCAATGAGCGGCATTGATAGCCTCAGGGGAAGCCAGAACGTGTCATGACTCAACTTGGTGTTTTCTTCTGGAAACACTATCTGCATGTGGGTAACTGCTCTGCAACTGTTTTGAGCTGTTTTATAGTGACAGTCAGAAATTCTGGTAGAACCTTCTGCTTCTTATTGCGTGTGAACCAATATTTTCCATTTTCAACCATCCTGCTCACATCCTTATCTACTGAAGGTGTTTCAAGGACAGCATTGTGCTTTGTGCAGCATTAGGGTTTTTGCTTAACTCGATAAGTAGTATATCCTTTCTGAAAGCCTTTGTTCCCGTACTATGTAACTGGAGCCAAAAAGGAGAACATGATGAAGAGATGAACCTGAACCAGGTCATGAGTCATGCAAACTTAATTGATAATAAAGGGACATCTCATTCTGCATTAGAAGATGTTTTGTATTGGGTGGGGATCGGTGCCATTGGCTTTGGATTAACTGGACTGTCTGTGCTGTCACTCTAGCTTCGCAATCCCTTGTG
>JAODJX010000039.1:16394065-16407913 GCA_026776945.1 Isichthys henryi | reverse complement strand
CCATTGCTTCCGGGATAGGCTCCGGACCCCCCGCGACCCGGTAAGGATAAGCGGTTTGGAAAATGGATGGATGGATGAAATCTAACATTAGTAAAAAAGTGTTTTTTTGGAATGAGTGACATACGTACAGTACTTTCATTTCATTTATCTTTTTACCATCCCCAGGCTGCACCCCAGCCGCAGGTCCTGTGCTGCCTGGGTTGGGCTCCGGGTTCCGGGGCCCCGACCAACCTGACCAGCGGTTGGAAGCTGGATGACTTTGCCTTTTTTAATGATATTTGAATTGTTTCAGTAGCATAATTCTGTGCCTTTCTTGAATAGGATACATACAAATTCTTAAATACTAACCATACTGTACTGTGCATGCTGAACAAATTTTAGGATATTTAGTCAAATTCTTGGAGGATTTTCTCACAGATAGCACAAACGGTCAAACAAAATATTTGCTTCAAACTGAAACCGACAACCTCAAACGGCTTTTTAGTGATGTGGTGAAACTGCTCTTTCAGTTATCTCTGAATGAGTCAGGGTGTTGCCGATATGCCTGCTCAGCACCCCTTTGCACTTTTTTGACTCAGCATCTTCAGTTTGACAAACATGACCATGTCAGAAAAACTGCCAGCCACACTGTGAATGAGTGAGGAAACATCTGACAGCCAAACTGAAGTGTCATCCTCTGCTGAACTCTGCCTTCTTGGAGTCGAGCAAACTAGCCTAAATAGAGAGATACTCAGGTCCCTAATGATGAAACACGATACCATGCAAGCATTCCAGAAAAATTATACTTGCATTTAGTATCAGAGGAGAACTGTATCAAAGGAAATGCAATATATAAAAATTTTTTTTTAATTTTTTAACGATATAAAAAGAGCTATTTTCTGGTTTAGTCTGTTGCAAGAGATGGTATTTTAGGCACCTTTCTTCATTTGGGTGGTGTCATTGAGGGGAAAAGCCTTTGGAATTTAAAGTAGAGTGACAATGACAGTATTAGACAGGGATGATTAGCTAATGAGTGGCAAAAAGAGAAGAGCTGTAGCACGGAGACTGGGAACAGTCACCGATAATGCGGGATCACAGCCAATGGCAGCGCTGGAAATAAAAAACCATAATGAGAATTTTTGTAAAGGGAGGAATAGAGAATGGGAACGTTCAAGAGGAAATAGACACTGAGATGACGGAATTGTTTATAGGGGCATAGATAAGGGAGCATTAATATGAATTAAATTACACTGGAACATAATATGGATGGATGGGTGGATGATGCTTAATGTATCACAGAAACAGGGTCAAGACAGTGGCTAATGCTCTTCACTGCATAAATATGCCCAATGCAGATATATTACATTTCTGAATGTATGTAGAAGAAACAGAGCAAGATGACACAAAATGGGTGTTCAGTTTAAATGACTTTGAGGCTTGGAATAGATTAAACAACCAGTGGCTCCTACCCAGCTTACAAAAATTCATAAAAATGTAAAGTATGGCTTGCAAGGTCAATGTTGTAGCAGTTGGGGGTTGGTGGGTGGGTGGGGGGGTGTTGATATAGAGATAAAGGGAAGGAAGACTGCTGATCTGTACAGAGTGAAACAGCTGTGGAAACACAGCCATGCTAGCCGGTGAGTGTGCGAGAGAGTGAGTGTGTCGGGTGCAGTGGGGGGTGACGGCTGGGCTAGCGGGGGAGGGGTGGAGGGCAGACTGAGGCCGCAGCCCCTCTGTGGGCTTTTACCCACCATCAGAGCAGAGAAGTGAGAAGTAAACAGCCAAATGCTGCCAATTATGAGTATTGCTGATCAAAAACTACAGAGGGTGGCAATGAGTTGCTGTTAAGGCAGTTTTTCTGTGGGATGGAATTATGAGAGAGAGACCTGCTGGAAGCCTCTCATCACCTCTGGGTTCCTGTACTGCTGGCCTAAATATCTGTTTAACTAACACCCAGAGGTACACACACACACACACACACACACACACGCACACACAAACACACACCGTTAAAAACTTTCACCTCACCTCTCTCTCCATGAGACTGAAAATGGGTGGTTCAGCTCTTCTATTCCTGGGCTTAGTGTTAAATGTCTTGGGTAAGTCTGATTCTAATTTATTGCTAAAGAGGTTTTACAACTGTGCAAACTGAAATACATAGTTTTCAACTACACTATATGAATATGCTTTTTACTGTTATATATGTAATATACAATATTTATAGTATACTGTACATATTGGTATATATAAGCTTTGGAGATATATACAATAATGTAATAAAAAAATAATAATAAAGCTACTGAATTTAAGGTTGTAAGACTGTAATTCTGCATTCTCTCCAATTTACAGTAACAAGTCATTGTGCACATTTGATTTAATTATATATATATATTTTCTAATTTACTAAAACAATGGCTTGTTAAGGTAAATTGTTTGATTTTAACTGTTATAAAGTATATTAAGTAAGAAATTTGTGTTCTGTAACTTAAGAAATTTTGGACAAAGGACATTTTAATACAGATTTTTTTTTTCTTATTTTGAGTCAAGATTGCATTCTTACAGGTGTTTGTATCTGTTGTAGACAATTAAATCTCCCTACCAGATTAAATCCTTCCAGGCATATTAGAACACATTTTTATGGTATTTATTGATGCTTCTATTGGAAACCATCAGCATAATCCTGTCAGAGCCCTATTCACAGAGCCAGGATGCTTCCCTTTTTGCATTATAATGGGCTGTTATCTGGGATGTTATTAATGCACATTTTATTACTGCTGTGGTGCTGTATTCACAACATAATTGTCATAAAGAGAAGCATTTGTTCAAATAAGCATGTACACAAGCACAAACACACAATATGTCATCGAGAATGACCTTTATACCACAAAAGAACTGAAACTCTTAGTAATCTCAGTGTTTTGCCACAACATTCTTTAATCTCTCAGTGGTTGTTTAAAAATCTGACAACATATTTTAAGGAACCACGAAGAATATCAGACTGATGCCAGAGGGCACTGGGGTGCTTGGGGAGTATTAGAACATTTACTAACTATGTCTTGTAAATCAGAACTTTAAAATGACACATTAGCAGTATTTTTCATAACTAATGAATAATAATTTAACATGTGAGTATATGTGAATGTGAGTGTACCAAGCTTTCTGCTTTCTTGTTAAGCTTCTGGTTGTTAACTTTTCCATTCAGGAGGTTTAAGTTGACTACTGAAAATCTTTGCATAACTGCAAAACAAAGACCAACAGTTTTGTTACCTCCTCTGACCTTTTGCCATGTCTCCTGTCTTTCTCAGCTAACTGTTGCTGCTCTGATGTTGAGATTGAGAAGAATGTTTTAGGCGTTCTGGGGGAGGCGGTGGTTCTCAGATGCCAATATCTCGGCAAATCAGAAGTGATGGCATCCTACTGGGCTGAGCAGCAGTCAAATGGGAACTGGAAGCAGCTGGTTGGGTCCTTTATGCAAAACGTCATAGTCAATGATAAGAAATTCAGTGCTCCGGTATCTCCAAGCAACCTCACAATAACAATGAACATCACTAGTTTGGAGGATGAGAGGGAATACAAATGTAGCTTCCATAATGGATTTGAAATCGTGGAAGAAAGAATGACCCTCACTGTCCTGGGTAAGATGGACTTGCATTTTGGTTCCGAAATATACCTTCTATATATTACCAGTGAATGTTTGGGGAGAGTTTTGTACCAGATTATTACTGTCTGTGCCATTGGTTGGCACAGTGATTTGCACTGTCACCTCCTACCTCTGGAACTGAGGTTCGAATCCCGACCATGACTCCATCATGTGTCATCATGGGGTTTCCCTCAGGTACTCTGCTTTCCCCCCATAGTTCAAAAACATGTTGAGGTGAATCAGAGTTTCCAAATTACCTGTAGGTGTGAATCGTGTGTGAGTGTGCCCTGGTATGGGATGGGGCCCCATCTTGGGTTGTTCCCAGTCTTGCGCCCATAGGTTCTGGGCCCCTTGCAATCCTCAATAGGACAAGTCGTTGCAGAAAATGGGTGGATGTCTATACACTGCTGCTACTGGATTTGAACCTCCCTCTCTTTCTTATTTGTCAAGCCTGGCCATCAGTTCAGATTAACGTGGCTATGACTTTGGAGAATGGAACACACTACCAGAAGGTCACCTGCTCTGCCTCTGGGGGAAAGCCCGAAGCTGTGGTCAGCTGGCTGGTCTACGACCAAGAACCCAACAATGTGGAATTTTCTGTAACCACGGAAACACTCCAGCATTCTAACAGGACCTTTACTCAGACCAGCACACTTCGCCTACCCATGCATCTTATGCACGAAGGCAATGTGACCTGTGTTGTTAACCACCCCGCTTTGGCCAAGTCTACGCATGTGAAAGTGAAAGTGCAGACCTTTGGTAAGATGTGCTGCTGTGAGATGATATGCAGGAATCTCGTGTGGGTCAGATGTGAATTTATAAGCAAGCTGATATTTATCATAGTTAAATGTGTGATCAGAGATACAGCTACACATGAAAAAAAAGCTTCCTGCTGGTTAAATGGTGTGCCATCCATTTAGGCTGTTTATACATTTCGGCTGCGCGCCGCTCTCTCCTATCTGAGCCTCTCGTGGGCACAGCTGAGGTGGCTCTTCCTGAATTCCGGTGATGTCACTGTCTGCTGCTCTTCCAGTCTGCTTCCTGCCTGGCCACCTGTGCCCCGTTCCTCACGTCGCAGAGCAGTCTGCGGCCTCCGGGGCTGAACCCCTCATCCAGTTCAGCTGTGTAACCACACTAGCAGACATACATAAAAGACACTATCTTCTGCAGATGCTCGAGTTCACATTAACTGCTCTTGATTCAGAAATTTAATGGTCAGTCCATGGAAGTCCTAATTAAAATAATAATAATAATAATAATAATAATAATGTGGCAGCAGCAACAACATCAACATTAATAATAATAATAATAACTATGAATACTTGAACAGCATTTTGCTGTAGTAACCTAAATGTCACTACAGATATGTAATCATATATTTGACTATTCAGCAGGCTTACGGTAAGTTGAATAACAAAACCAGTAGCTATTTCTCTTGTTTGAACACAGCTGCTAAACAGCTCATGTGGAGCAAACAAAAAATTCTGGCTGTGGTTTATTCCTGAATCTTTTCTCTCAGTTTTTGATGACTAGTGTAGAACTCTTTCCTCTCTTTCTGAAATTGCTCTTTGTCGTTGTAGTTACTCCGCATGTGACCATGAATACAACTTTGCTTCAAGATGAAGGGGAAGAGTTTCAGGTGGTAACCTGCAAAGCCATGAATGGTAGACCTGCCGCCAGCCTTACCTGGTCTCTCTCTGGAGACACAGCAGAGGCCAGAAACATCTCGATGGAAGTCGGAAGTAAGAGCGAAATGGACATGGACACAGACACAGAGACGGCCATCAGCTCACGCAAGTTTCCAGCGCACCTTCATGAAGGCTGGAATATCACCTGCATGGTCATGCACCCCACATTTCCCAGTGTGCAGAGGAGGACCATAACCTTGCCCACCTACCGTGAGTCCTGGGCTTGAGGGAGACCTTCCAGTAATCACCATAGAGCAAATGTAGATATAGATGGATATAAAGAATCTGTTTTCCAAGACTGAGAGCGTAAACGTATTTAAATGGCAAATAAAGTTGGATGTAAGATTTATGCATGTTCTGGGAACCAGGCTTTTCAGCAATGAGGGTGCTAACCCCGAACGGTGAGGCTGTGGGACACGTCTTGGTGGATGAAGGACAAAGCAACGTCACCTTTCAGCTTGAAGATACAGGCAATGTGCCCCGATTCCAAGTCAACTGCACCAAGTAAGCCCTCAGAAGCATGTTTTTTTCAATTATCGTTTATTTTTTATTGGAATTATCTTTCAAATGGACTTGACACTAGTATTGAATGAAAATTCCATTCTTTAATAAAAAATTTTGTTTATATTGTATCTTAACTTAAATATTTGGTATCATTAATGATGTATTAAAAAGTGTTTTTTAAGTTGTTTTGTGAGATGTCACCCATTTGGAAAGAGAAACACAAACCACAGAAGATGAAAAATGAACTGAAGATGGCGCTGTGCTGAATAACCTTCTCTTGAAACCAAACAGCCTGCTTCACGCCCTATTCATGCTATATCTGCTGTACTGTTTACAGTGGACAGCCTGAGAGAAGACCTTCTTGGGCCATTTTAACTGGATGTGTGTTTGTGTTCTCTCTTCCTCCACAGAGAAGATGGGCCGCTCTCTGCAGATATGACTGTGATCGGCAGCTCCTTGCAGGTGATGGGGCCTGTGGGCTTACATCATGCTGGAAAATACAAGTGTCAGGCTTCCTATTACAACCACACAGCATCAGTGGAGCTAGAAATACAAGTAGTCCCAAGAGAAGTGCAAGAAGGTACAGTAGTCTTGTCCTGTAGTTTCTAGTCCTGGTTTGCTTTCCTCACTAAAACTTGCTCCCTCTTACCCTCAGCTCCAGTTGCTCCAAATGTTACTATACAGACCTGGGAAGAAAAAAACCACAGGATCATCCAGTGCTCTGCTGCAGATGCTGTACCAGTGGCTAACGTGTCCTGGGTCCTACCTGAGGGCCTGCAGACCACTATCTGGCCTAATTCAACGCTTCAGAATAGAACACATACTGTCAGTGTCGCCTTACTATTGCCTGTCTGCTTAACTGAGGAGCACCGAGTCCAGTGTGTGATAGAGCACCCTGCTCTCTTAGAAACAGATATCAGGGAGATGACAATTCCAGTGTGCTGTGAGTATACACTGTCAGGCTCAGCAATAACCTGCCTGTCACCTTTGCTGCATCAAATCTTCTCTCCTTAATAGTTCCACTCAAAACCGAAAAGTTACTGTCTGCTTCTCTGAAACGCAGCTCTACTGTCTTTAGCCAAGAGAATAACTGACAGGACCAAGCACTCTGACCTTTGGCCTGTTCTATGTGTTTCTAGTAGCTGGCCCTGAAGTTAATGTTAGCATCAGTACCACACGGGAAAATGGGACGCGATACACTCTGGTGACGTGCAGAGCCGATAGCGACAAACCTGCAGCCACAATCACCTGGAGTCTAAGCGATGATCATGGAGGCAACAACACCAGCTGGTCTGAAGGGGTCCATACAGCAAACTGGACCTCCCCCAATGGGTCTGCCACAGTCATCAGTACGGCTCCAATTCCCACCCTGTCATTCTTCGGAAGGACTCTGGCCTGTATAGTTACCCACAAGGCTCTAGCAGAACCAGTGAGGAGAGAAACCTGGATACCGGCTGTTGGTAGGTTTTATATGCGAAGAATGGCTCGCTGTACAGAGAAAGCAGCATCACTACCCAGAATGAGCCTCTTTATTCTTTCTGTTTTTCTTCAGAACCCCCTAAGCTGAGCGTCTCTCTCGTCATGCATCCCAATTCCCCACTGTGTCTCATTGTCTGCGAGTCCAGTTGGGAAACGGGCACGTTTAATCTCTCCTGGGTCCTCCCTTTGAATAACATGGGCCGAGCTGTCCAGCGCTCCGGGAATGTGACGGGTCGATTCTGGGCTAACAGCACTTACAAGTTTCCTCTGGACCTCCACGAAGGGCAGAACCTGACCTGCCAGGTTAAAAATGAGCACATTTCTGCAGAGAAGACTGTACACATTCCTCAGTATTGTAAGTTCAGCAGGGCTAACTGGTGTGTTGTATTCATACATGTCATCACTGAAATTCATCCATATTCAAATTGGCAGTGAAATTAGTTTCCTCCTAGGATTTTTACTGTCCTTAGTCACTGCATTCCTTTAATGAAAACAATCTACACACCAACATTGCTGACTCACCATAAACCCCCAGTGCTTACTACAACTTTGCTGTGTGTCTGGAATTGCATTTCCACTCACCCGCAAAGACAATCCGGACATAGACTTAGTGAGGAGTTTATTTCTGCTAATTTATGAGCCTGTATTCACTTGTGTAGCTCCCTCAATTTTTCACGACACCACAAACACAGCACTACTACTCACTTATAACATGTGTCTGTCGCTCTGTCTGTCTTGTTTGTCTAATCTGCTGCTCAAAGAGCAAAACCACAGCAGACCACAGAAACTCAATGTTGTTTTTTTTTCTTTCTACATTTGTTGGTTGTTTTTTCCTGTTCATTGACCAGGGTGTTACCTTCACAGATATCTCCTCCCTCAAACTACTGAACCCCGTTTCAAGCACAGCAGTACAGAGGGTATCTTTAAAAACGCATCTCCACGACCAGAGGATCTCGCTGAAAGTCTGTGGCAAAATCCCAACATTCAATATCACATGTGTCAGGTCAGCGTACCTTCCCGTACTGAAATGAAGTATATATCTCCCTTCATCTGCTCTTAATACTGGTACCTTTAGTCTTACAGTCAGACCTAAAGGGATTCATCTGCTGCTCTCTCAAACACACCACTGCTCCCATTAACAAAAACATTAACATTAACAGCTCCATGACTCTGTCTTAATTAACCCTCATTATCACTGCATCTGTCTCCTTAACACCTCTGAAAACTAGCCTCATTACAACCATACCTTTACTGTTATTTTCATTAGTTACACCTCTTAGAATAATGCAGCACTCTGGGAAAACAGGCTGCATACGAAACACAGAACATTAACAAAGGTAACAAAATCGTTATTGCCATTCCATCATGCTGCTACCCTTTCCGCACCAATGAAACTCCTATTTTCTTTTATGCTGAGCAACTTTCATTAATAGTACTCTACTCTGCAGTTTATATTAAGAGCATACTGCATAACCACTGACTTTCAAACCACACTGATCTCTTTACCAGTGCCGCCACGTTCATTGACATCCTGGCACTTTCATTACTACTGCAGCTCTCACTGCAAGGGCTTGCAAGTTCACTTTAAAGTTTTCATGTCTAGCCCTATATCGCTGGTAAAATTTGCACAAAGCATGTTTCCTGACTTGTACTTTGACTGTGTTCTGAGATTCAGTTGTCACATTGCAAGGATGAACCGTCATCAGAAATGATCTTTGCAGCTTAACACCTTATTGGCTGGAGATGCACCACAAAAATGTTATTTCTGAATGAACATTTTCAGCGAGGGAATATGACAGCAAACTAAGAGCACTGCTTGAGTTATTGATTAGGGCAGGGGTTCGACAACCCTGATCTTGGAGGGCCAATATCCAGAAAGTTTTCTATCCTACCTGATGAGATTCTATCTGCCTGAGATCAGGTGAGGTTCATCAGAGACCAGGTAGGATAGAACACCTGCTGGATACCAGCACTGCAGGATCAGGGTTGCCTATTGCTGCATTAGGAGAATCCTGGCATTTAACTGCCCCTCTGTGTCCTTTACATTGCGGGTCCCAGGAGTGATAACTCACCTGTGAGAACTAAAGGTGCCGTAATAGTCTTCCCATCCCCGGTGTCCCTCCACGATGCTGGCCTCTACACCTGCCGAGCCTCCTTCCACCACCACTCCGCCACCCTCTCCCTCCAGGTGGAGGTCACTGAGGAGGAACAAGAGCTCTGTAAGTGCCCGGAGATGTGCATCAAGCCTCAGACTGCCCTCAAATTAATGTGCAAAATGCTAACATTTTCTTGACATTACAACAGACATCTGGGAGAGAAAAAAGAAGAAACCCTACCAAGACATGTCAGTCTTGTATGGGCTGTTTATAGTGTTGCTTTACACACTGTGAATCTTGATTTCCTGATTTGTGATGTCCTGAAGTAAAACCATTGCATCTACTTACTCACAGCTCTGCAATTCTCTTTCCTAATCCTGCTACATGTTAAAATTACTGCCAGTACAATTATTGCTAAAATTAAAGAATTCAGTTTTGAATACTGTTTTTATGAAACTTTATTATTCTGCTCTTTGAATGTCTGAAACTCTTTATGCTTTGCTTCAATTACAGGGAACATTTTCATGATATGTTTTCCAACGGCGCTTGCAGTCGCCCTCATCCTCACCGTGTTTGCCTGTGTGCTTTGGTGAGTTGTGGTCTAAGTTGCATGCAGTCACAGGTACGATATCTACATGTACCACAACGGCGTGACAAACAGGAAGCCATGTTCCATCAGGGTGATCTTATCAGGCCTCGGCGTAACCAATGTGGTGCCTTCGATTCATAAACAGGAAGTGGTGTGGGTGTGGCCAACATGTGCACAGAGCCCTGGCACGACATGTGGTCAGACGCAGTCGGGTTAATCCTGTCTATTCACAGACATCACTTACCATGATCTATTGCTTGCAGGTGTTTACAGACAGGTTTCCTCGATCTGGTATCATGGCCTCTTTTTGTTTAGTTTTGGATCCAAATTGCACCACATTAAGCTTTGGCCCATTTTTTTTGCTCACGTCTGTATAGTACTTAGGAAGTCAAAGAAAATGTTTCAAACTATTTATCTGGGTAGTAAATGTTTATTTGCTCAGAAAATAATACAATTTAACATTAGAACATGTAACACAACAAAAACAATTTCTTCTCTTCTCTAAAATGTTATTGATATCTTGTTGGATGCCTAAATGAACTTCAGTTCCCAAACCTTATATCTCTCTTAAGTCATCAAATGAGCCTTACTATTTATCGCAAAGATCTTTTACTTCAATATGTGCATGTATGTATCTATGTATATATGCATGTATGTACTTTAAATCAAAATAGAATTTCCTGCTTACATTTTGCCTTTGGTGCCCATTCTATGTTGCTGGTTGTTGGAGGTTAAACTCCTCTCTCTCTTCTGGATCCCATCACCATATTAGCTTATTCACAAATGACTTGCAGGCACAGACTGTACAGACTGAAAATGAAGTTTAGGAGGGTCTCACAGTGGGTAGTTTCTTATTGAAGTGGAAGCAATTTGGATTAGATGTCTGGCATGTAGATATTTATATAGGTTTCTTAATGATTGTTATACCTTGCTTCTTAACCTTTGATTTCTTGTGATTGATTGATTAATTAATTATACTACACGATTTCTGTTTTAGCAGGAGGTATAGAGCTGATTCTTCAGCATCGGTGGTAAGTAGAGTATTATTGCATTTGTTAGAAGTTTTCTTTCATTTGGCATTGTGTTACAAATGTGATGGTTTTTTCAGACTCTCCATGCTCTCAGACATAGGAGACCTCAATATGCACTTAGTGCAGCTGTGTCATATAGCAACTGTGGTCAATGCCATTACAATGCAGTTCTTTTGTTTTCTTTTTTCTCTCCCTTCCTTCTTTTTTTGCGCTCGGCCCCCCCCCCCCAACCGCATCTTGGTACTGCCGCGCCCCTCTTTTCCCAGGGCTCATCTCAGAAGCACGAGTCCCTGGCAGCGCTTACCTCCCTTCTGGCTGAGCACTGCTCCCCAGAGCTGAAGAAGCCGGCGACACAAGAGCTCGTCAGGTACTCAATCGTCATCGACATCAAGAGCACGGTGTGATACGCGGTCCGGCTGAGGAATGTGACCCATTTCGGGATAGAACTGGGCTCCTGATTCACAGCAGACGACGGCTTGAACGTGTTACGAATGTACGTATTTTAAGAAGTAAAACAAGCCAGTGACATGTATGTGACAAAATAGGGGAATGTCATGGACATCCCAGTGAGAGTGGTGGCCTGTTATCACAGGCATTTCAGTGCCTTTGATATCTGCTCCTGTTCTGTTGATGGTGTTCCATGAAGTTTGATGTTGGCCTCTCTCCATGATTAAAACCAGCAGACTGTCTGTAAGTAATCAGGTTCACTAACCGTATCCATCTGAGACACCATTGTGTTGCTCTTTGCCTTTTTTGTAATCCTTGATGAAAGATTCTTTCTCGATGTTTTATGGATTAACCTCAATGGAAACATGCAAAAAGTCTCAGTTCATGTTCTCTTGTTGGAGGAGCAACACAAAGAGCCTGTTAATTTTTATTGTTATTTTTTTGTTTTGTTTTTTTCCGCACAGAAGTTACAGAGTTTCTGTATGTTAGCATTAGAATATACAAATATTGCACAACCTTTCTCATAAGAGCATTTAATATTAAGAATGACTGATTTTTGAGCATATTAAACAATGAGCCTGTTTACATAACATTGATTTCCGTTTGTACTGTATTCATTTTGTATGTGATTATATTTTCTAGGAGATCTCAAGCATTATTAAGGTAGGCATGCGCAGTTCACAAAATGATGTATTACATGTTTCTTCTTGAAATAAAATTTTTTTTTAACTTTGTGAGCATTGAATTCAACACAAAATATCCATACTAGATACCAAAGAACAGTAACACGCTCACACACACACACACACACACACACACACACACACACACACACACACAGGTTTGTAATTGTATCTTTGTGGGGACTCTCCATTCATTTCTATGGGGAAAACTCTAATCCCAATATGACGACCTTACCCCTACCCAGCCCTAACCTTAACTATAAGGAACCAATCAAAATACGAGACACCGTGTTTAGGGGATAACGGGAGAACATTTGGTCCCCACAACGTAATATAAACATAATCCACACACACACACACTAATGTGGTTGCAAGTGACAATAATGAACGTACAACTAGCACATAAAACAACAGTGTTGGTCTGCTTATCTTCTCTTTTGATCATTTTATCTTCCAGCTTCTTAACCAATAATTGATGCGCAGTTAAAGAAAACAGGTACAGGCAGCCCCAGATCACGAACAAGATCCGTTGGCTGTGTCTGTCTTTAGGCCTCAGTGTCTGACTTTAGGCGTCAGTGTCTGTCTTTAGGCCTCAGTGTCTGTCTTTAGGCGTCAGTGTCTGTCTTTAAGTCTCAGTGTCTGTCTTTAGGCCTCAGTGTCTGTCTTTAGGCCTCAGTGTCTGTCTTTAGGCGTCAGTGTCTGTCTTTAAGTCTCAGTGTCTGTCTTTAGGCCTCAGTGTCTGTCTTTAGGCCTCAGTGTCTGTCTTTAAGTCTTAGTGTCTTTAATTCTGTCTATAAGTCTGTCTAAATCTGCCTCGAATTTGTAGGCAAGTCAGAAGAATAATAATATAGGACACAATAATGATAATAATTATACGGTAAAAGTACATATGATACTATACTGTACCTCAAGCTGACAAACTGCCGAAGCTGTGCAGTATTTTCACGAGCGTCACAACAGAGTACGTGCATTCATTATCACAAACTATTGTGTTTAACCTAATTTTCTAATATAATGGGCTTTATTACAGTCTCTTCATAAGCATGAGTTGTCCGTAAGCTGGACTTTGTTACCTGGCTAGTGCCTGTGTCTCTAAATTGCTTATAGATTATGGATGTGTGTGTATATATCCCAGTCTAGTCCACCCAGCCTTGTGCCCTGTGTTGCCTGCGACAGGCTCCAATGCACTGTCCAGGATAAGTGGCTAATGGATAGATCTCCAAAATTTGTGCTGCTTAACTTCATAGTTTTGGAGAGAATTATAGAGAATTATATACAAAGCTGCATGCATATCTGCGTGATGATACACAGGGCAACTTTCTGAGCAATGTTGCTGGATAATTGCTAGCCAGCCGAGACAAAGGGCAACTTATCTTCATCTGGATGACCAGGAAAAGTTGCCCACTGCCAATCAAAATTTTTCAAATAGAAATTTGTTGCCCCGTGTATCATCATTCTTGGAGTTTCACACTGGTGTCTATCTGTACAATGTTTACTGAAGCATTAATTCCCCATAAACACTCATCCAGTGCAAGACTTGGCAATACCTATCACAGATGTGATTCAGGTCACAGTGGTGACTTTTTAACTTGTAACCCATCCATCCATCCATTTTCCAAACCGCTTATCCTTACTGAGCCTATCCCAGAAGCAATGGGCACAAGGCAGGGAACAACCCAGGATGGGGGGCCAGCCCATCGCCGGGCACACTC
>JAODJX010000039.1:16381287-16393965 GCA_026776945.1 Isichthys henryi | reverse complement strand
GAACATGCAAACTCCACACACACATGTGACCCAGGCGGGGATTCGAACCCGGGTCCCAGAGGTGTGAGGCGACAGTGATAACCACTGCACCACCATGCCGCCCCCTAACTTGTAACCATTTGGTTAAAATTCTGGTTGCAAAGCAGAGGGTTACATCTGCTGACTTTTCAGGCTTCTGTCAGTCTGGTGCTTTCATCAGTGGCTTTCAGTCGTTAGACGTCGCATGACTTAATGCCATGTAACTGCTGTTGTCACACCCCCCCCCCCCACTGGTACTGGCATTTTTATAGACACTTCACTTCACTGTCTATGATCTGATTTATCCTTTCACATAAAGTTCACCCAGATGCAAAGCTGTTATCTGCTAAGTCATAGCTGCCTGCCTGCAAAATATCGATTACAGCATCATTTGGAATTAACAGCAACCATTATATTTTAATATCTGTTTCATACAAAACTGACTTAGCTTACTTTGCAATTGAAGTGACACGATGAGGTAACAGGCCTGGGTTTGTTTACATGTATTGTCTATGTGTTTATGAGTATGGGTAATTTTAACTAAATTAGGTAGTACAAAGACAAAAGGTCAATAGTGTTTCAAAGTAATTTTGATGCCAGCACATGAGTGAATTCATTAGTCTGACACAATTTGGATTGTGACAGTGATGGTCCAGTAAGTGCATGTTAAGCAACTTGCAAGAAAAAACATCACTGAAATAATGATTTTCTGACATGAGAAGTGATACCTCAGAAACGACACGGGGGAAATGCAGTATCGAAACTTGTAAAGTGTACAATAAAATCTCATTTCCTCAGTCACGGATGCTGTAAAGCCCTTTAGTGAAAAATTTCTTTCCCACAGTTAAATAAAAATGCCTGGACTTGTGTTTTGGCCTGGAGTTTTGCCAGAAGGGGTTTGGCCTGTTGTACCATTAAGTAGAATATTTAATCAAAGATAAAGTGCTGCAAGATAAAATTATTACCTAAGCCTATAATAATAATAATCTGTGAGCACTTCTGCAATGCAGGGTTACAGAAAAACTAAAGAATATTCTAGGAAGAACAGGACAGAGGACAGTAATCTCAGGAAATACACATTGCAGACAACATAGAGCAACCATCCATTCAGCTCCCAAATGCTTTTCCTGGAAGGGCTATCAGCTCCGAGCCCATGCCAGGCAGCTTCGGGCACGAGGCAGCACGGGACGCCATGTCCGCCCACAATAACGGGCAAGTAGCCTGACTGTATGTCTTTGGACTACGAGAGGAAATCGGAGTAAACCTGCTTGACACAAAGTAAACATGAAAACTACTCACATGCAGGGTGGGATCTGACTCCCCCTGCCCAGACACACACTCACACACACACATGAGGCAGTGTCCCACTCCCGTTGCTGCTGGTTTCTTCCAAGTTCACAATGAGCAATTTTTCTCATATACCTGAAGGGGGAGCTGTTGCATAATTGGCAATCTTCCATAAAATGAACCTATTTCATTCCAGCAACAGCTGTAATAATGATAATGAATATGGCAATATGGTGACGTGTGAAACATTGAAAACAGAGATGATATAGTGATACACATTGGGTGCTGTGCAGCTCTGTGGATTAAAACTTAAGGTTTAGTTTCAAAGGTTGCCGGTTCAAATCCCTAGAAGCAGCAGAGTAACCATAACCCCAAATACTGCTCCTGGGGGGAGGGAGGGGCAGATAAATGGCTGACCCTGTGCTCTGCTCCCAAGACTTGTTCTCATGTGTATATGTGTTTTTTTGTAAGAGAGCAAGATAAAATATGGGAAGATTGAATTTGGTTGCCCTTCATTTCACCTGTACAATGATAATAAAGAAATTCTATTATGTAGCAACAATGTTTAAGGTCCGCTATACTTGTAAGCAGCGATCAATACTACATTTCTGTTATATATACGGCAAAAGAATCTGCTGAATACGGACATTTTCAATGAGTTTGATACGATACCCTTTCTCCCTTATTGCAATATGTAATCCTAGATCGCCCCCTGGTGATAAAGTATGAAATTCATGCGATAGATTATGTTTTTCGCGAGAATGGCCTTGTTGAACATATTTGAAAGCACAAAATAATTATCAGTAATTTGTTACACAGTCCAATAAATAACATCTAGTGCAGCAGTTACTTACAATTACATTTTTTCTTCAGCATAAAACTAATCATCGAGCTCTGAAAAATGCGTAAGGACGTTTATATCTGGCCATCCATGAAACTGGGGGCACACAAAGGTCTGTTTATTGGAGCTATAGCAGCTGCCACTCTTCTAGATCTCTCGATCTGCGAAGGATTTCCAGTGTGTCTGTGGGAATTTTTGGCCAATCATCCAGAAGAGCATTTGTGATGTCAGGCACTGAAGTTGGACATAAGTCTCTGTTCTAGTTCATCCCAAAGGTGTTCCCTGCAGTTGAGGTCAGGGCTCTGTGTGGGCCAGTCAAGTTCTTCCACACCAAACTCACCTAAACAAGTCTTTATGGACCTTGTTTTTTGCACTGATGGCACAGTCATGCTGGAACGGAGACGGGCCCTCCCCAAACTCTTCCCACAAAGTTGGAAGCATAGAATTATCAAAAATGGGTTGGTATGCTGAAGCAGTGAAGTTCCCTTCACTGGAACCAAGGGTTCTAGCCCAACCCCTGAACAACCACCCCATATACCATTATTCCTCCTCTACCAAACTTTAACAGTTGACAGAGTGCAGTCAGGCAGGTAACGTTCTCCTGGCATCTGCCAAACTCAGACTTGTCCATCAGACTGCCAGTCAGATAAGAGCAGTTTGTCACTCCACAGAACATGTTTCCAATGTCCCAGGGTCCAGGGTCACTCCATCCGACACCTGGCATTGCGCTTGGTGATATGAGGCTTGCATGCAGCTGCTTGGCCATGGAAGCCCATTCCACAAAGCTCCCTGCACACCTTGTGCTGGGATTTATTCCAGAGGAAGTTTGGAACTCTGCGGTTTTTGAATCGACAGAGAATTGGCGGCTTTTATGCACTATGTACCTCAGCACTCTGTTACTTATGTGGGCTGCCACTTCATGGCTGAGTTTCTGTTGTTCTTAAACGCTTCCACTTTATGATAATGCCACTTACAGCTGCAATATCTAGCAGGGACCTAACTTATTGTAAAGTAGACATGACAGCACCATACTTCAATTCACTGAGCTCTTTAGGACAGCCCATTCTTTCACAAATGTTTGTAATCCTGACTGCATGGACAGTTGCTTGATTTTATGCACCTGTTGCAATAGGTTTGAATGAAACCTCTGAATGTTGGGATTAGAGTTTTACCCATAAAAATGAATGGAGAGTCCTACAAATATATAATTACAAACCTTTAGTATTATGTACCAGCAGGGTTGCCGTAGTATTGTCGATGCCATGGTAACTAAAACTAACATATCCCGTTGGTACCTGACGCGGTGAGTGAATACAAGCCGATCTAATAAGATTAAAAGCAAGTAAATGTTTACTTTGCCTTAAAGTATTTTAAATACTTTAGTTATATAAAAATTAATTGTTGAAATCAAACTTTACTTTGCTACGACTTTTTTTTACTTAAATGTGTGTTTGTAGTGGAAGACTTACGCAGTAATATCGTAATCATTATTATGAGTATTTTAAGTATAAACAGTGTACTGAGCTCTTAAAAAACACACCGAGCTACGGGAAAACGCTGACCGTCGCTTCCCGAATAATAATAACGCTGTACGCACATTTCAAAACTGTGCTCATGATATCTCCTCTTTTGTTCTGCCTTTTCTATTGCAGTGGGCTTGGCGATGTGTTTTGACAGTAACTTGAGTTTTGCCCACAGAAATCAGGTAATCTATGCATTTAGATGGGTTCAAGTCCGGAAAATCCTATTTTGAAAGCTATTTCAGAAGGGACCCTTGCTATTTGCTGTTGGACTCCACAGGCACACTCTCTGTGACGAATGGAAAACCAAAATTACCCTATCAAGGACCCCAGGGGGGGCTCAGATCCTCATTTACCTCATCTGGGATCACAGGAGCATCCTTTCCACCCACATCCATCCCACGCATTCCTCTCAGAAGTATATCCCAGCCTCTCCACTGGGTGCCTGCCGCCTGCATCACTGGCCCTGTCTCTGGCTGAGCTCCCCCACTTAGTGGCACAGGTGGGCCCTGAAGTGGCCATTGCGGAGTCTCTGTGGACGGAGGGGCCCCACCTGATGACCTCAGCATTGGGAGTCGATATTCCTGTTAATGCTGTAAAGGTCCAGCCTGTGGAGGAGACACAGGGGGCAGCACAGTGAGTGAGAATCGGTACCGTGGTTCGATTTCCCCCATTTTCCCCATGTACCTAGAAATCACTGGGCTGCAGGGACTGAACATTATGGTTAAGGTATGGAGACGTTCAAAGTGTCCAGTTTTCCTGATGTTCCCAGAACATTATCCCACTGCTACAACAAGTAATGCCTATGCAACAGGCATGGTAGAGTAGCACTTGACTCTGTCACTGTCACTGTCAACTGTCACTATCACTGTCACTGTCGCTGTATACCTCAAAGGTCATGGGATCAAGACTGGATGGTACATGAGTAGTATAGACATAGCATACAGCACTTGAATAAAACAATATTTTATTATAAAATTATATTTTTCAACATTAGTTGTGTTAAAAGGATATTTGGGTAATAATATTATTACGTGACATTGACAGAATGTAGTAATATATACAACATGACAATAATGTTAGGGTTACAGTAAGTTTTAGATTACAGTTTTAGCTTACAGCAGTGATTCTCTAAAGTGTGGGGGTGCAGCGCACTTTTGGGGGCGTGGAGTCATGACAGGTGGGGCACAAGAGACCTGGGGGAGTCATTTTCACGGTGGAACAGAGAATTCACATCGGTACAGTTAGCAACTGCTCACTTACTGCTATCAGAGCCTTAAAGGGTCAAAATGAACAGATATTTAACAGGTATGAAAAGAAAAACGGGTGAAGCTTCTGAGAGACACGAAACCAGTGCAACAAAGTTGTTTGAAGTGAAACTTGTTTTTTTTGCTTAGCAAAAGTTACTGAAGAAATTAATGTTGATGAGTTTGATGTTAACTAAATAAAGTTACACCTAGGCTTTTTTGTCATTGTTTTGTTGATATATTTCTTCCTGCCAAGTGAGGAATGATAGAAAAAGTTTGAGAATCACTGGTTTACAGTAACATTTTAGTTACAGTAAGAAGCTTCTCTGTCAATTTTGAGAAGACCTTCACGTAACATTGGCAAAAATTCTGGGAACTTTCCCTGTTAGCTGGGCGGGAGCCTGTCCCCATGAAGCCCCATGCACAGGGCATGTGACAGTTTCCCGTCCACCACAGGACACGCTCCCGCTCGTACACGACGGGTGGCTTAGGGGCACCGATTCACCGACCCGCCCATTTTTACACTGCGGGAGGAAACCTGAGTACCAGAGAGGCTACTAGAGTACATGGAGAACATGAATCTGCTTGTAATTTAAGATAAACGTCTGAATTTTTGCAGTTAGGCTGTACCTCATGAATATATGCCATGCTAACTTCGGTGCCAGCTTGTATTTGTGTGAAAACGAATAATAATAATTGCAATCCATTAACAAGTGTTTGGTGCCGTTTATTGCCATGACTGCACCAAGCCAACTATCCAGCCACACCCAGCTTCCCCTGAATACCAGACACATCTGCACCAATTGGCAGAGATTAAAAGCACCAGTTTTCAGTTCACTCATTGAGCAGTATTCACTGTCCACCATACCGAGCTGTTGGAAGATGGACGGAAGATTTATTGTGGTTTGAGTATGGAATAGGTTTATATTTTGAGTAAAGCCTGGTCACTAACTGAGTACCTTACATTTCATGAAGTGCTGTAGGTTCAGCTGTGCCACTGGGGAAGCCCACAGATGCCACCTCATCTAGGCCGAAGGCCCAGCCTAAAATGGAGTCTCTGACAGGCATGGAAGTGTGGGAGATCTTGACAACAAGGAGACACTTTGGAGCGTTTCAGTTTGTGCACTTGAATGTTGTGGATGGTACCTCTAATAGGTAGGTTTACCTTTTTCTTTCAGCTACTCACCAGTGACTAAGTAGTTTTCATTCAGGACATGTGATTAATTTAAAGATGTGTCCTGATAGATTGACATAAAGAAGAAAGTTTCTTTTGAGAATTAGTATTATAAATGATAAACCAAATTCAAGAAGGGCCAGGGACAGGATTGCAGTCTCATACAAGCAGTCAGCATTGTCCAAAATTGGAGCTGATATAACAGCATCACTCCCCACTGTTTTAGAATTTTTGAAGGTCATTAGAAAAAATCATACTGTATTGTGTGGCTATTAGCATCCCCCAAACTTCTGTCCTGAGCGTCTTGCTGTGATTGCAGACCCTATGACCTGCATGTGGTCCCTCGAAGCCAAGCAGGAAATGAGCACTACGTCTTTTCCCCCACCTCTGTGCTGCACGTGCGGGACGGCTGCTGTGTGGGCCTCTGCACTCTGGCCGAGTGGCACCGCGAGGCCAGGCTGTGGAGGGCATTGCAGGACATTCCCCTTTTCAGGCTCTTTAGGTTACGCAAGACTTTCTCCTGGTGAATACCCTCGCACCCTCCATAGTCATCCCACAGCCACGTCTGTCTGGTTCAGCTGTTGTCATGCAAGATACAACTCAATTTTTCAATTCTTACATTTATTTTTCTACAATTTTTAAATGCATTTTAAAAAATGCTAAAAATGTTTTTTCACTGACATCGTGTATTGGTTTTGATTCAATCCATTCTGAAATGTCTACAACACAATATTATACAATATTTTAGAAAAAAGGTAAAGAGGCTTGAATACTTTGAATGCATTGTACACTGTCACTGTACAGTTGCTAATATCTGTTGTTTCCTTATCTGATGCTTCTTACAGCTGGCGCAGGACCATACGACAGAGTATTCTTCACTGCAGGCGCAAGATACTGCAAAAGCAGCTGCTGATTGCTGTGCCCCAGTTCAGAGAAGCACTTATCCAGCTGAACAGGTACATGGTGGTAATCTCATCATTTATTTTCAGTAGCAGTAAGCTAATAATATGAGCAAATTGACTAACTGTAAATTAAAAATCAATCGAAATTTAAACACCAGACTTATGAAGTGTTTAGCCCATTGAGTAAAATTCTGTCTTTATCGGGCTACAAAATCTTCTTCCAAAAGGTCTCTGGATCTGTCCCATAGTTTCTGGAAAACTTCAAGCCTGACTTAATGTTTTCCTTTCTTGACATTCGTCTTGCTCTATTCCAACAACTGGCGAAATTGGCACTGCGCACCTTCAACTGCACTTAATCCCCTGCTCCAGGGGTGCTGCACGCTGGCTGACTCTGAACTGTGTCCTCCAGGCTAGCTGTATACTGTATGTGTCTGTGTGATTTATGGAGAGCAAGATGGGGTTGGCAAAAACACAATTTCCCCAAGGAGATCAATAAAATTTCTCTATTCTATTCTATTCTATTCTATTCTATTCTATTCTATTCTATGTTGATATTGCATAGACAATTCCTTGGTCTTCATGACAGTGTGCCAGGTCTTATCTACTGTTTTAGATACAAGATCTCACAAAATCAATTTAAACTCAGTTTTAAAATATAATTTTAAAAACATAAATACTTTAATTTCATGTGTTGTAGGGTGCTCCGTAGAAATATCAGTAGAAAAATAATCTAATTTAATTATGATTTAATTTGCCTTTGCAACACAACAAAATGAGATGATCTGAAAATTGTTTGACACCACTGTGCTTCTGCTGAGTATTTAACTCTAAAGCCTTTAAAAATATTTGTCCTGAGACTTTTCTTAGTGTTTGATATTCATTCAAGGCTTATTGAGGAACTGAAGCAGGTGCACTGGTTACCTCAGGATACCTCCAGGACCTACACACTTTTGGATTTCCAGAATATTCTCGACAAGCAAAACCATGAATCACGGAGGATGCTGGCGAAGCTCCTGAAATATCAGACTTTCATACTGCACCTGGTAAAATGAACATTATCTTCAGGATTGGCTGAATCCTGGCTTGCTGTGTTTGTATGGGAGGCAGGCCTGTGGGTTGTGTTCCCATACAGTGTTTGTTATGTCTGTCTTTTTAACCTACAACAGAAATACAATACCTCACTGAAAGACTTTTGAGCTTACAGCAACATGTTTTTTTTACTGGTCTATGAAACCCAAGACAAGGTTATGTTAAGCAATCCAGGTATTCAATATATTAAAATATCATAATAACAATCTCCCTGCTTCCCTGCTTCTTTTTGTACACCATTTGCAACGGCGAACCTCAGGTTTCGGAGGAAAGCTATGCAACAAAACGAGATCTTCAGCTGCATGTTGAACGCCTCTATCTCCGCCAGGACAGCCATTCCCTGCACCATCAGCAGGCACAACTGCGCAGCTTGCAGAAGGAACTTGGTCAAACCAATCACGTGTTGCAGCAACTCGGAAACATGGCCACTCTGGGAAATCAAATGATCGTCCATAACCTTGTCACAATCATCTCTTCAGAGGTGGAATCATTTGTCATCAATGCCTTAAAGGTAAAGGGAGAATAAATGGTGGTGAACAAAATAAAGATTATGGGGACACTATAGATAAACTAATCTTTCATTAATCTGTAGTTGAAGTCTTTGAATTATTTTATAGACTGCAAAATTTGTAGACTATATTTCATCTGAAACAAATACAATTTAAACATATTTCCATGTTTCCCAATCTGGTCCTTGGGGAGCAACAGACAGACATGGATTTGCTCTCTGCTAGCTCCTGAAACAGCTGGCAAGGAGTAAAAATGCGAACTGTCTGTCGGGGAACTGGTAGGGAGCAAAAACTTGTACAGGCTGAGGGTCCCCGAGGACCGGATTGGGAAACACTGCTGTAATGATATGCATCTTAGAAATTCCAGTTGTTAATGGGTTGGTGGGTGTTGCTCTTGGCAGAGACGGCAGCCCCAGCAAGCCAGCCTCTTCCAGGCAGAACTGAGGTTTGGGTCCTCGGATCAGCTGACCCTCCATCCACCTGTGCATCTCTTCCAGGAGGCCCTGCATAGTGCGGTGCTTTCCGTGGGTGACTCTGCCTTACGGGTGAGTCTCCTGTTAGAATGTGACTCTCACCCCACATACTTAAAGACTTCATAACTTCAAGATGTTTCTTATGCCTGAGCTGCTTGAACCTCCACAAGCATGGAAGTCCACATGTAACACAGCTGCCTGACTGCAAAGGTGAAATCAGAATTTCACGAAAGCTGAGACACTTGTACTATTTTATGCCTGAATAGTTTAATTAAAGGGGAAAAACCTCATAGATTTTACTTTGCATGGAATTTCATACGAAACTAGATCACCACCCAAAAACAACAGAGGACAAACAAGTTGTTCCATTAGTTATTTGATATTTGCGGATTATCAATCAATTAAGTAGGGACTTAAAAATAAGGTTCAGGAACTACAACTGTGGCTGAATTCCTGCAGTGGGAACACTAGAGAAATTTCTGGTTCCTAAAAAAAGTTCCTGCCGGCACTCGCCAGAATGCCAAAGCCAGGTTAGGTGGAGTGGTTTTGTTCTAATGAAAAGTTATATATTGTTTTTAATTGAATAAATTTTTCATAAAAAATTATGCGTTTGCACAATTTTATATGGTGTCAGGGTGAGTGCAGCCCTTCCTGGTACTGTAAGCTAAAAATGAGTGAGAGTGAGTGAAAAACAGCTTGATAAATGCAGAAATATGCATCTGATATTGTGATCTTGCAGGTTTTTAACAGTAGCAGGGAGTCCTCAGACGACAGCACTAGTGGTCTCTTGGGTACCAAAGGTATGCTGTGTTTGTTTACAGCTCAGAACTAATGGTAGTGATCTGTTAGTTTATCAGATAAAGATTCTCAATGTTTCACTACTCAGGTCCCTACTGGGAACCTTTGGTTTAAAATCCTATTGACACTGACAGTCTGCTGATTGTTATGGTTTTTTTCCCATGAACACAGAGCCCTGTGCTTCCCTGGCTCCCAGCTTGATGCTGCCAAAGCTTAACCCTCTGCATGTGGAAGAGCAGAGCTTAGGAGAGCAGTACTATCTACTGTTTCGGAATCAGCTGGAATGGCAGCTTAGCCTCAAAGCTGATATACAGGAAGCTGAGAGAAAACAGGCCAAAGTTTCACAGGCATGCCAGAGTCTATATAGAATTTAGTGTATACTTTAAATTTTTATATCTTGAAATGTGAGAAGTTCTCAGTTTGCTCCTCCTTTGTCCAGGAGGCTCTGGTGGAAGTACTGCAAATGTGTGAGGATTACTCTTGGCTGGTTGACATCCATTTGTTCACCAGCCAATGGAGCAGAGCCAGGATGGAGGCCCTGAGGTCTTGCGACCACTATGGGCAGCAGGTCTTGCAGGTGCGATTATGGCAGGAGAAGTTACTGTCTGTTCCTGCATTCTACACCACCTCCAACAACCTGCTTACAGTCCACTTTTCCCACCTTCTGGAGAAGATAGGTAGGCTGCCTCTGCTGGAGAAAGACTTAACCATGATAAGGGTCCAATCTTTGTGTTTTTACCTAATGTTGTCTTTTCCTCAGTGCCTGTGCTGAGTTCCATTGAGGAGGATATGTTGATCCTACTGGTAGGTGAGCTGAAGCAGCAATCAGACAGCCTGATATCAGAGCTAAACAAAGCTGTGGAGGACCTGAGGATGGAGCCTACAGACCTCAGTGACTATACTCTCTATGCCAGCATGGTAATTCCATTTTTATCTGCTGAATCTGCAGCCCCTAGCGCTGTTACGCCAAAGTCTTTACAAAACAATAAATGAAAGATTGACGTGTAGCTCATGAGCCCACTGAAGCGTGGCCAGCAGGGATGTGCAGAATTCAGAATTCAGAATTCACTCCACAGGATGTTGAATTGGAATTTCAGTTGGAATGACAAGAAGAAAAATTTAATTTTAATCTCAATTAAAAGAAATTCAATTGAAACGCACAACGCAGGTATTTACTTTCTAGATGCTTGTATATGTATGAGTGAGCAAAGTGGACTTACTGTACGTGGCTGTAAGAGAAACATTGTAACGTCTAGCATATTCTGTCCCTGTATAGTTGGTTTATCTTAGACCTCTTTTCCCTTAGCACTTATTTATTGTTTTGCATATTGAACTGTTTACTGTTTATATGTATTAACAGGGCCGATGCATTTTAATTCAGCAAATTTTTTGTTCCATTTCCAGTAGCTTTTCTAAACTGTGAGTAGCAAAAAAATGACAATTTAGTATGTTTTTAGTTGTAACTTTCTAAATATTGCAAATATTTATGCAAATACAGTTTTCAGACAACAAAAAATGTATTACTATTTAAACGAACATTGGAGTTACGGAGCTCTGAACTGAAAAATACTGAGGCCTAAAGTGTACCTGCAGTGTTTTGGGGGTATTTTTCTGAGAATTTCTCCGTCGTCTTGCAAGATTAAGTCTAAGCATAGAGCAAACTAAAGAATTTTTCCCTGTTCATTGAAAAAAATATACCCCTCCCCCCAAATGCCTTTTTTAAGGCTCAAAAATAGCTTTTTTTAAATAGCTTGTACGCTTTGGATGTGCTCATATCACAAAGGGAAATAAGTAACAGGTTAATGGTTGATATACAAGTAGTAAACATACACTGTTCTTTATATAACTAAAAGTAATAAAAAGAAAATGCAACTTGTGAGTCGAGCTTTGAAAAAAGAAACGTAGACTTGGGCAAAAGTTTAAAAAACACAGTGTAGACAAGGTGAAAGAAAAAATAATAATAAAACAAATCTGATCTCTGGATGGTGTTGATAATTCCCACGGAAAATTTAATCAGAATCAAACATGATGATACAAAGGCCATTTGTTGAATTAAAATGGAATGACCCAAAATTTTGGAGTCAGTAGTACCTGTAGGGTTTGAGTCAAGTGTCAGATATATAATCTTTTCTTATTACTGGTAACAATTTATTAACAATTAATATTTTTTTGTATATTAAAAGCAAATTAAAGTATACATGGTGAAAAGAATTTATATATTTCAGGTAGTTTCTCCTATTTCCTTATGTGTAGAACAATAGATGTTGTCTTTCAGTTCAACCTTACAACTATTGCAAAAAGCAAAACAATGCACATGATTCATTGTCCTCCTCCTTGTGGCTGGGACAAATTGCAGTTCCGCATTAATTTTTAAACCATAATTCAAATTTAGTTCAAATTCACAAATTTGTGGGCAGCGTGAGGCTTTGTGGGCTAAGCCTGTGTGCCTGTAATCTGAAGGTTGCTGGTTCAAACCCAGCCTCAGCACGTCTCTGGGTCCTTGAGCAAGGCCCTTAACCCCCAGCTCCCTGGATGCCCCAATAGATGGCTGCCCTTCACGGACAGCTTACTCTACAAAGAGCAAGCTGAGGGAGACGTAAAAAAAAGACGATTTCCCCATGGGGATCAAAAAAAGTATCTATTAAATAAATAAATAAAGTAGAACTGGAGTTTCTGGGGTGCGGCATGGTGGTGCAGTGGTTAGCACCGTCGCCTCACACCTCTGGGACCCGGGTTTGAATCCCCTGGGTCACATGTGTGTGGAGTTTACATGTTCTCCCCATGTCGTCGTGGGGTTTCCTCCGGGTACTCCGGTTTCCC
>JAODJX010000039.1:16340392-16365963 GCA_026776945.1 Isichthys henryi | reverse complement strand
ACTCGCTGTTTCCTATCTGTTAACCAGTTATCAATCCAGGTCGCTACGGTACCTAAAATACCAGTCGCTTTGAGTTTAAGTAGGAGCCTCTTGTGGGGACAACATCAAAATGTTACAAACATGCAAAAATTTATATTCTGCATGTGGTTCACACACCTAAAAGTCTGACCTGACCTCTTACTTTACTTTTCATATCCTAAGTGATCCTTTATCAACATATTGTTCATAAAAGTTCCTACTTGCTGTTTAATTTGCTCTTGTTAATTGTAATTATTTTGTGTCCATCATATGGAAACCCAAGGGGAAAACTGTAACTATATATCTGCAATCTAATGCTGAAATTTTCTCAACCATGGTTATATTCTACTTCCTTTGTTATATCTATTAGTATCTTTCTTTACAGAAGAAAAATTTCTCTTCTAGCCTTTGTGGATCCTGCAACACATCCCCCCTCCTATAATTGCTAATGCTTACTGCATTCATAGGATTTCTTGGCAAATTTAGTTTGTGTTCCTTAGTTGCACTCATCTGTAATGAAAATGATAAAATGTACTAGCTTAATATTGGCTAAATATTTTCCATACAAAATTTTATCCAATACATTAAAACTCATAACAGATCAATAAATTAGAATTGTAACAGATTTAACACATTTTCCCACTTTAACTATAGAAAATAATTTTATTAAATAATCAAGCAAACCATAAACACACAGTGCTAATTGATTCATTAGAACAAGGCTTCGGTGTTGATTCATTTCTTTGTTTTTTGTCAGGCTTAAAGCACTTTCCCAGCATTACCCTCTGTTCCTGCAGGTGAGCCCTTTGTACCGTGCTGCCGTGCAGGCAGTGCAGTCTCTCAGCCAATCAGACGTGAACGAGGTGCGGCACTACAGGCAGCCCCCGCACGGCGTCATGCCCGTCATGGATGCCATCTGCTTGCTGTTCGGCCGACCCTGCGGCTGGGAGAGCAGCGTGCAGCTCATGTGTCAGCCCGACTTCTTCCAGGTCAGAAGGTCACGACCAAATTCATTCGCCTGCTTTGTGTTTTTTGTCTTCACTGTCATAAACCTGAGCTGATATTGGTCACGGTATGATACTACTAGCATACATGTAGACAGAAAACAGAGCTCAGCTGTCTATTAACACACATTTATATTTTGATAACGGATGAGGTACGTTCTTGTACTGATCAGGCGATGGCCCACACATAGACACACCAGAGGACTGGGCCTTATAATGACCAGTGAAGTGAAGGTTTTCAGTAGCTAAACTTCGTGAACATGAATCTGTTATGTTAATTATATATTGTTTAACCTAAAGTGTAATCTGATCTATAAGTCCTAATTGAAAAAGATGGCAAGTGAAATGGATGTTATTATTCATGATTAGATCACATTTTAAAATAAGAATTTTAGACACTTTCAGTAGCTTTACTTTAGCACTGATCCTGCTCTGGAGACTGTGGATCAGAATGTTATTTCTGAACGGAAAGGGGACAGAGGGGGATTTGTGGTATGGAAGCAGCCAGATGATTATAGCTGTTCTGCTGTCAGGAGCTGGCTTGCTATGACCGGTCCAGGGTGCACGGGCAGCTGTTTGAGGCCCTGCAGCAGATGGTAGAGCAGCCTGGGCTGCAGCCTGAGGCGGTGCGTGGCGTGAGCCGGGCCTGCGAGTCGCTGTGTCTCTGGGTGCACGCTGTCTACCAGCACGTCTGCGTGCAGCGCCACATGGCGCCACAGGAGGTGCTCCACGCTCAGTTGGGGACCCGTCTGGCAGAATTCCAGACCCGGCTGCATCTGCTCCAAGTGCAGGAGGAAAGCGCTCACCAGCTGCTACGGGACACAGAGAAGCGACTGCGGGCTGCCGAAGAGGAAGGGGAGGAGCTAAGAGAACGGCTGCGCCAATCAGAAAGCCAGGAGCAGGAAGGTGCTGCTGCCATCCGGTGGCTGGAGCCGCATATTAAGGCCTGGAAATCTGCGGCCGAGGTGGGGGTCACCGCGGTGCATGGTTTCGCACTTTTACATACATAAAGTCTATAATCTATAATCTTCCGTGTTATAGGAAACATGTTTGGGAGATTATGGAACTATTGAAGCAAAATTTAATTAATATGCCCCAAATCAGGACGTGTTAAATCTAGACTGGATGCACTATTAGTAACAGTTGAATTTAAGTATATAAAGTCTTCTTTATGATCTAAATAAAATCTAAATAAAATGCTAAAACATCATCCTCCTCTGCTTCTGTTCAGAGAACAGAGGAGGGTGCTAAGACAGCCGCAGGTGACGCTCTGATCTTAGCCGCAGCTATTACCTATCTGGGGCCTTTTGGGCCGGACGTGCGATGCGAGCTGCTGGAGAAATGGCGTGAGCTGTGCTGCTCAGGCTGGATCAACCCCATCCCTGAAGATCCCAGGAGAGCCCCGCTCAGTCCTCCAGGGCCCGTCTCAGCAAACGCAGCTTGCTTTGCGCCCGTGCCAGTGGCCAGGGATGTGCTCCTCCCTCTGTCCCGAACTCTGGGCGTAGTTCACGGGGCACATCCGAGCTCCAAGCCCTGCCTGCTGATAAAACTGCTGTTGTGGGGAAACCGGGTCCATTGTGCACGACACTGGCCCCTGCTGGCAGATGTGCAGCAGCGCAACAAGCTCAGCTCAGCAGACAAGGGATGGACAGGTAACCTGCTTATCAACCTCTGTGTCTCTTATGACCGAAATGATTCTTCTGTGCTGGTGTTAAAACTCTGACACTGAATATGATGAATTACAGATAAACAATCAAGGAGTCCAGTTATTATTTTGTCAATAAAAATGCTACTGATACTACTTTTTTTTTTTAAATTGGGATTTTAAGGCGTCGTCTCATTGCAGAGGATGTGTGAGTGAGATGTAACTGATAAGTGGTGGGGTGGTATAATGGATTAGTATTGTTGACTGACACATCTATGCTTAAGGAAGGTAAGAGGCTTGATTCCTACCCTGCTCTGTGTAGTTTGGTGTTAGTGCATGATTATGTTTGTGTGTGTGACCCCCATCCCATCTGGGACATGCACAGCCTTATAACCTGCGTAGCTGGGAATGGGCTCCAAATATCCTTGCTGAGGAGTGTAGGGTAGCGTACTGGTAATACTAATATAGATATATAGAGAGAATTGTTCAAAGTGTTCAGCAGTTATTTTATTGATGGTGTTTTGTCATTGGCAGGGGGGTTCTTTACGAAGGACTACAGTGTTTGGAATGGGAGGGGTTATGATATAGTTGTTGATGCTACTGACCCCACCCTGCTGGACAAGATAAGGCAGAGTGCAGAAAAAGGTAAAGGGCTCACTATACATGCCTGGCTGGGGCCTTGCATTGCCTTAGCGGACATTTTAAGAACCTTCTTAGTACTACAAAGGCTCATTCTGTGTTAACTGCTCCTCAGGGTCCTCTTTGTGTGAAACACCAAGAGCATCTGTGCTATTTTCATGAAGCATTACAGTAATATTGACCACGTTTAAAATAAAACATCGAAGGCTCGATTTTACTTACCAGAAAAATGCACTTTAATAATTTAGCATGTATAGTGCTGTATTTAAGAACAGTGAAGGTAACTAGCTTAAGTTTTTTCCAGCAAAATCGCTAAATAGATGGCCTTATATAAAACTATAGGCTAAATGTCTAAAAAATGACAAACTATAAATTACTACACTTTCTCCCATGGCCAAACGATTCTCTAGTTACTGAAAGGTGATGCTTGTGCATTTGCGGACTCTGCAGGCAGTTCGGTGCTGGTGACACGTGCGGAACAGGCTCATCCGTCCCCCGAGTTCCTGCACCTCCTGCTGCGCCCCAGCAGGAACCGGGCCTCGCCGCAGAGCTCGCTTCTTCACACTGTCCACCCCGATTTCCACATGGTCCTCAGTACCCCCTTGCCTGTACAAGCACTACAGCACGGTACGCAAAAGACAGATATGAGTACAAACACTGTTTCTTTTCATCGCCTGATCCCAGACACTATCTTCTACAGAGATCCACCCCTCGATACTGGCCAAGGTGCAGGTGATCGACTTCTCCCTGGGTGCGGCCGAGGTGCAGGACATCCTCCTGATGGAGATCGTGCAGACCAAATGCCCAGGGCTGTGGAAGCAGCGACGTCTCTTCTTAAGAGATCAACAGGCTCTACTGGAGAAATTGCAACAGGAAGAGGTGAGAAGAGGGAAGCATGTTTGGAAATAATACCAGAAATGGTAGATAATACAGTATGTAGTTGGCTTCTGTTATGACCGCTAATTATTATGATTAATTTATCAATTAAATATTCGATTAAGAGACCTAAAAACCCTCCAATTGGGCATGTTGAAGGTTGTCTTTATTCACTGGCTTCATTCTGTTTATTTCGCAGACCTCTTTACTGGAGCACATCCATCAGTCATCCAGCCCAGTGTTGCAGAAGCCGCACCTCTATCCCCTAATGTCCACTTATCAGAATGCAGCCTCAGGCCTGCAGGCGGAGCTGGCGGGGGTGACCCTGGAGGTGGAGCGCCACGATGCCATGCTCGCTGCCTTCCACAGAGCCGTCAGGCTGGCGGCGGACCTCTATCGGGCACTTCAGGAGGTTGCTCGCCTCTGCCCACTTTACCGCTTCCCGCTCTATGACTTCCTGCAGGTGGTGAAGGAGGCCATCATCCTAAATAAGCACCTGGATGAAAACAGCAGAGGGCAGCTGCCAGCCGGCACAGTCATGGCAGCGATCACGGACACGCTAGTGCGCCGCGTGCTGGAGCACTACCAGCCCCACCTCTTGCAAGACCATGTGACCCTGCTGTGGCTGCTGGTGTCTGTTTCTCTTTGCCAGCACAATGAGGGCTCCTCTGAAGCTGAAAGGGTCGCCTTCCTCCATGGACTGGCAACAGAGCCCTCACCTGAGGCTAATGAGCCAAAAGCTCTGACTTCGCCCTGTCCCACATGTGAACCATCATGGATTCCTTTGCACACACACCCAAAGGTGCTCTGCCTGGAGAAGCTGCCTCCATTCGCAGGTTTACTCTCCTCCCTGCAGGCGTATCCTGAGCGATGGCGGGAGTATCTGCGCTTCCCATCCTCCACAATCATGGGGCCTGTCCCGTTCTCGGCCTTTAGCCACCTCTCCACCCTGCAGCGTGCTCTGCTCTGGAAGACCTTGCTCCCACACTGTCTGGCTGCCGTGGCGGACGACCTGGCAGCGTGCCTGCTGGGCCAGGCCGCCGGAGCCTCCTTGACCGGTGCTGCCCCAGAGGTAAACTCCAGAATCCTAGATAAAACAGAGGACCCGATCATTCTCATGCTACCAGGGCAGAAGGGACAGCCATTTACTCACCCACTGCGCTGGCTGAACCAAGCTGCCCAGTGCCTGCCGGACAAAAAGGTGAGAAGGAATGCTAAGGTTGGTTAGAATGCAGAGCAATCACACAAAAACTATAATGTTAATTAGGGTAATGCATTGTATTACTTTATGATCTGAAGAATTTCTTATTAAAAAGGATTCTAATATTTTTATTGAAGGTGAGCGTTCATGTTGTTACCTTTGGAGGAAAGTGTCACAAGGAAGCCGTGCTTGCAGTACTTGATGAGGCTGTCCAGAAAGGCCATTGGCTGGTTTTTAACAATTGTCATTTACTGGACCAATGGGATGACGATGTGGTGTACAGGATAACTCAATTAGTGTCCTGTACAGGTCAAGGTGAGTTGAGACTTCCCCTTTGCCTCATGCTCATGGTCAGATAATAGTATGATAATTATGACATGATAATTGTAAAAACAAAAGAAAAAAAACTCTTATGTTTGTTCTTTTCAGGTAACATAACTGGTGTAAAGCAAGAGAAATATCTGAGCCCAAGTAGAGATGGTAACAGACTCGCACAGCCAGGCTTCAGACTGTGGTTTATATGCCAAGCCCAGGCTCCCTTCTCCATACCAGGTACTGTCGCGCTACTCAGAGCGAGTACACCTAAGCAGTACAGGCTGTCACCTATCGTCTGATTCATTCTGCTTACATGAATGAATGTAATATCACTGCAATATCCTTCACATGCCAAGCTGCACAAAATCCACATCACCCGAAGTGAATTTTATTTTAATTAAACTGTGACTAACCCAGCTTTTACTTTTCCCCCAAATTCGAAAGTGGCAGTGAGGATGAATGCGACATGTCTGGTGTGCAGTTCCCCGAGCGACCTGAAGGGGGTGCTAAGTTACTCACTGCAGCAGTCTGCCTCTGCCGCTCGGACTGCCTCTGCTTCTTCAGAAGCACTTCTGCAATGTTCCATCCTGCATTCAGTACTACTGCAGCATCAAACCTACCTGGGTCAGGGACATCACTACAGCTGGTGAGAGGCGGTCTCCTGTGATAGCTGGGGAGCCATTCCTTCTTAATCATCTTAATCTGATGGTTACATGCAGACCAAATCCTCATCTACATGGCATCGTTCCAGTTTATAGTAAAGGGTTCTTCATGGACACAGATGAATGGGATCAAACCGTATCTGCTGCTCAGAGAGCATATCTTGCATTATTTATGTGTTATATTCCTGGGCAGAATCCTGGCATCACTTTTTTTCAGTAAACATTATGTTCTTTGGTCTCCATCCAAGTTGCATTAATGAGAAGCTTCCATGCAGGATACAGGAAGACTTGCTTGCGCTGCTGGATGCCAAGGTCCGGATTGCTGGCCGCCTTGCTGACCCAGCAGCTGCGCTGGAGTACATAGCAGGTGCTGGGCTTTTCCCTGGGTCAGAACTCCTGAACAACTGCTGACATACACTGATGTTTTAAATCATTATTAGCACTCTAATATCCAAGCTTTTCTCTTCTGTCATTTCTGTAACATTTATTTTTATAAAATCTTCCTACAAACTCCCCAATTGCTTAAACTCAACCTGGTAAGGTTTTTGCATTCACTTTCACTAACTTTCCCTCACTGTTTCCCTTACCAGCAAGTTAACCACATTCCTGTTCTGTCCTCAGCAGCTTTAGTGTATGGAGGACAGATTGCAGACTCGGTGGATTTGGAGACTGTGCAGAGCTTGGCTAGAGTCTGTGTCAGACTGCTGCCTTCTTCTCAGTGGGATAGTGGCCCCCTCTCTGACCTCTTCAAGATATCTGGGTGCTCTGGTAGTGACCTATGTCTCCTCTTAAAACAGCCTCATACAGCAGACTGTGAACTATGTTTTGCTGCGGAAAAACAGCCTATTATGTTGGGAATCATGATTTAAACACAGAAATTTATGAATTTGCAGTGCTGCTTATGTCCAGCCTCTTTATGCAGACAGTAATTCTCCAGTGACCCCGTGTCATTCCTGTAACAGCATTCCGTCATCTGTGTACCATCACATTTTTCCTGGTCTCAGGCTTGGCTGAGCAGCTGAATGGACTGCTGGACCAGGTTCAGGGCCTTCCTCACCACAGCGAACACACACTGCTGGGCTTTACCTCCAGGATGGACGTGGAGCTGCTGAAAGAGCAGAGCCGCTCCCTGGATCTTCTCCTTCAGCAGCTGCCTGGCCCCTGGGGCCACTTACCAAGGAGCAGGATGGAAGGGGACGACCCCTCAGTGTCCGATCTGCAGCACGTCAGGGCCAGACTGCTGACCCTGAGGGACATGCTGGACAGAAAGGGAAGCCAGAGACCTGTGGCCACCAGCGCAGTGTTCCAGCGTCCCCTGCGGCGTTTCCTTGAGCAGGAGATGGACTGTCTTATTGAGGTTGTATCATCACTGCTTGCAGGTCTCACACTCTCTCCCCAAAACACCGGACAGGCTTCCCCTGCTCCCACTCTTTTAGGCCTGTCCTGCATGGAAAAGCAAGCAGAGTTACTCAGCGCCTACTTGCAGGAAGAATCCATCTGCACTTACTGCCTCTCTGCGTTCTTCAACCCCCACGGCTTTCTAGCGGCCCTGCTTAGGGAAGGAATCCGGGACAAGCATGGGGACATCAGCCAGATCTTCCTGCACTTCCAGGTAAGACCTGTCGTTTGAAGTCACAGCTGTATAATTACTTGCAATATTTAACTTTTATCCGAAATGTACACCTACTCCATTCACTTGCATTCTCCGGAACATTCCATCTGTAGTTACATACAGAAGTTTGAGGGAAATAGGGTAATATACCCATTTACTGGCATTACAGCAAAAAAACGGAATACCAGTTGATGATGTAGCATTTCCCATCAAAACAAGTCCTCTATGACCACAACACTTCACTTCTCTCCATAACTTCAGGTGCTCAGTGCTGTAGGGCTGCCAGACTCTCCTCCTGATTCTGGGACTTACTTATGTGGTCTGGAACTGCAAGGTGCACAGTGGGACACACAGCTGGGTGCCCTGCAAGACTCTCCCTCAACCGAACGCTGGCCGTTTCCCATCCTGTGGGTCCGACCCAAAAGCAGGGCTGTGAAGTCAGGCTGGTCTCAGGATAACCCGCCCCCCAGTGTTCGGTCTTCCCTGCCCCTGTACCACTGCCCTCTCTACCTGGAGGCGGTGGCTCCGGACACGGGAATGAGTTTGGCCGAGAAGAATATAATTACACGGGTCCCTCTGGCAGCCAAACTGGATCCAGCGCTCTGTGCAGTGAGGCGGGTAAGGCTGGTAAGCTCTCTGCGACACTCTGAGAGCTACAAGTTGTCTCAGTGGAATTAGCCGAAACTTTTCAGCTCACAATCTTCAAATTAACAGTGCCAGAGACTCATGACTCTGTTCCTTTCCCGATGGGCTACCTTCAGTGGATGTTGATCACCGGTTGAGATTATGTTTATTAAAAAAATTAACTACTCTGGAAATCATCTCGCCTTGCCCAACAACAACAGTGTACATTATATCATAAATCTGGATCAAGATTCAGTTCTATAGGTTACTTCAAGTTAATACAAGGTAAATAAAAATGACAATTCAACTCAATGTTTTAGGAACAGTATTTTTTTTTGCCAAACTGGCTCACTATAAAACAACGTACATAAATAAAATATGACCTTCCTCTTATGCAAGAATATAATGAATATTTCACATTTGTACAACTGTATACAAATTCCATGACAAGTAATATGTAAAGATTGTAATATATTACAATCTGCTTAAAAGGGCCCTGAGAAATGACAGCTGGTTTAGCCTCTGTGACTTTCTGCGGTTGTGCTGGTCTGGAACCACAATGAGATCATTTCCCTTAGAGCTATTAAAATTACTAAACATTAAGAACGTTTGTTATTTACAGAACCAAACGTTGAGACCAAAATGCTTCCACACTCAGCACTGCACCATCAGGATTCTCTGTTTTCCAGTGGCCTGAGTTCCAGGGATTTTCTTAGCTTTGCATCATTAGAGATGCTCCCTCCAGCTTCTGTGGTACAGTCTCCATGCGCTGGCTGCAGTCTCTGTATCATGTCTGTCCAGGTCTTCTCAATCCATCCAGTCTTGTTTCCAGACAGCGTTGCTTCTCGTCAATCATCACCGTTTCTTGTACACACATGGCTTTAGCTCCAGGCCGCTAGTTTTGCTTTTCCCTGGCGCATTCCCAGTCTTCACAAACTCAAAACTGTAAAAATATCTATTTTCTGTGTCCTGGAGATGGATAATAACAGCAGCATTTGTTTTGAGCCAAAAAGCAAATAGAGAGGAAACAGAGAGGAACAGAACCATTGGCTTACCTTGGAAACCAACTTGAACCCAAGAGCAGACAGCGCACCCACAAAGCTGCGTACGTTCTCAAATCTACTGGCCACCTCTGCTATTTTCAGCACACCCCTACACAGAGACAAACAGTGATTAAAAGGGACAATGCCGGCCCTGAGAAACATGGATATACATACTTTGAAAAGCAATTATGTACCTTGGATCTGCAGCTATTTAAATATCACGATGCTTAGAATAGAACACACTAATGTGTTGTGTCCAGACAGAAGCCCCCTAAGTGGTCTGCTGACGCGGACCAGAAGGTGCCGGATTTGGTTGTTAGATTTCAGGATCTTGACATGTGCATTAATTAGCCAACTGCTGATGACTTTATACATAAACACAAGCATCTGTGGCAATATGCATGACAGAATAATGGGCAAATTAAAAAATGTGAAGTTGTTCCCAGTCTGCCCTGAACATGGCCAATCCCCTGACTCTCACCCCATCACAAGTACGCGGCTGGCTTCCGCCAGGAAGTCCCTGAGGTTGGTCCCCATGAGGGACAGACAGAACACAGCAATATCCACACTGGCGTTAGGAAGAGGAACCTGCAGGCAAGAGGATGGAAGCAAAGTGAGTAAGACCCAGGGAAGGTCTTGTGGGTGTCAAGCTGAACCGCTTAATAGTGACAGCAGTACCATGTGGACAAATGCGATCATATGACTAAAAAGCATTTTTAAAATGCTATCTACGCACCTGAGGGTGAACTTTGCAGTTTAATAAATATACAGATCTGTAAACAATACTCTACAGCCAAAATAGTTCAATGCTAAAGACTAGAGTTTTACAAGATACGATGGGTATGCATATTTACACAGCCAACCAGAGGAAACAGCCGTCTTGCATGTTGCATATAGTAAGTCCCTAAGGGTTTGCAAAGCAGTCCGAACATATAACACAAAAATACCCAGAGCAAACTCACATTAGCCATGTCGCAAACCGTAACAAGGTCGCAGACAGGTGCCAGGTCAAAGCTGTGGACTTTGTTCCTCACGCCGCGTGCAATCTTGCAGTCCCCACACCCAAAGTCGGCCACTACCAGGGTGGCTGGCCTGAAACCGAATGGGAAGTTTCTCAAAAACAATATGTACTCACTCACTCACTCATGCATACTGCCTCTGTGCTCCGAACTATTAAAGTCATAGTTTTCAATCCGGAAGTGTCTCCGTAACTCACTTGTGCTTTATGTAGGCAATGATGGCATCCACCGGATTGGCAGGCCAATGCTGAACCTGTGTCGTAAACCCACGATGGTATATGTCGAAGGCTTGGGGATCTTGCTTAAACATGCGCCTGGCCATGCTGCTGGTTGAGGTGTACAGCTGCTCGTTGATGTAGCGGAACCGGGCTGCTTCCAAGCGCTGCTCCATCCGGAACTTCAGGGCAGCTGAGCGGTCAATAATGCCCTCTGTGGTCTTCCCTCTCTCCTCTTCTACCGCACTGCGACTGTCCTCTGTCTCCTCCTGCACAATTCTCCTCATGCCAAACGCCTCTCCATGCTGTAGCATCTTCTGCAGTTTTTTCTTTTGTGCACTCTGCTGCTGAACCTCAAATTTACTTTTGATTTTGGCATCTTTCTTCTCCCCTCCATTCTCTGAGGAGTTCACCTCCCCAAACTTTGACACTCGACATGAAGATTCACCTACTACCTGCGATTCACCTTTGATCCTGCCACGTTTATGGTTTTTCTGTTCCTCTTGGGTGGTGTCGCCACCCACGGACACAGCATTTGCTTCTATTGCCCCTGCATGTCGGCTGCTCAGCTGAATATTGTGGGTGTCCTGCTTTCTCCGGTTTGTTTTACTCTTCTGTGTTGGAGCACCTTCCTCCTGCATTGACAAATCTGGTTTTCCACCCCTTTTTCTCTGTCGATTCTCATCTGCTTTGGGGACACTCTGCAGCAGCTTGTCATTCTGCATGTACTTGTTGTTACACTTCCTCTTGTTCTTCATCTTGTTCTTCCACTGCTGGCGGCTTAACCGTGTCTCCTCCTTACCTGCAATCTGGCTCGTCTCCTTCTGGAAATCTACCCCCTCACCTTCATTTACTGCTTTTGTCTTTTTCTTGTCCAAGGAGCCTTTTGATATGAAATAAGTTTACAAAATACAGTCAAACCCACAGTACATCATGGACCTGCTGGATCATCATGCCTACATCTCAAAACTGGCCACTCATTTTCAAATAAACTGAGATCATTATGCAACAAATACAATTAAAATACTTACCTTCTGGTATTTTCTCATTTTTCTTCCTTCCTATCACTATAGTTCCAGGCACCACCTCCGCCTCTTTCTGCTTGCTTTCATCTTCAGTTGGTGCCGATCTCCTGTGCTTTCTGCTCCGCTTCTTCCTCCTCTTAGTAGGTAAGGTTGCTCCTTCTGTCTCGCTATCTTCACTGCCCTCGTGAGCAGTGCCGTTGGTCCAGGTGGGAAGCGAGCCCAGAGTATGGAGTGTTCGCAGCAGGCTTCTCTTCCTGCTAATATTGGTCTGTCCAGCAAAAACCAAAACAATTGACAAAGAAGGAGTATAAGGTTTGAGCACATACAACCATTCATAATGCATTACAGTACTCATAATCTCTCTATATAATATATATCTGTAAAGTATTATTTTTATGTCCAAAACTGACTGACTAATTTATTTGCAGTAGATTCCATAACTGACTGAATTCGACCAGATACTCACAAATACAGTATCCACACTAATCACTTCATTCACTCAGGGTAAACTACGAACTGACCGTAGCATTGATGTTTTCTAGCATCGGCGTGCCATGGATTACTGCTTCCGTAAGAGCTTTTGCCTCTGGACCATCGTTCCATTCAGCCTCCTCAGCGAACATGCTTTTAGTGAAATCAACGCTGCTGACACTGGAGTGCTTACAAAACAGTGGACAGGACGAATTAGGATTTGATTTGCAAATATAAATCCCATTAATCTTCGTCTAAGTTCACTAGCTTTATCGTGATACAATTTCTATAACTTTATGTCTCGAATTCCCGACATTCTTTAGCCACCAAGCTAATAAATTTAACGTTACAGTGCCAGCTGTTACCAAAAACCAACGCATTACAGACAACTACCTATATTTTTAGGACAACTGGTTTTACCTTGGACGTCCGCTGGAAGAGACAAGATTGTACTGTATTTAATTGAAATTGTCCAAAACACGTGCTCACTGTAAATTCTATCAAGTACGACAAGAACCCCACTGCGCATGTCACCCAGAAGCACCATAGACCAAGCAGTCCATACCCTGCTAATTACGTCATCGTTCTTGCAATGTATGACGGGACACTAAGCTTCCGATACTGGAAACCCGATTAAGCTGAATGTCTGTAGATATGCATCACTAAATATACTTAAGGAATGTATTAAACTAGTTTTGAAAATTAAAGCACGTCATCCCCGAGCATATACGAACTGTTTTACTGCTAACACTATGAACTATACTATTTATTTAAGAGTCAACGAAGCATTTTCAAAGAGTAATACAGGATCGTTATTACCTTAATTAAAAAAGCAAAGCACATTCACTGTAGTTCCATGAAGGTGTTATTTATGTGTTGTTTTTGGTATTATTTAGGGAACACATCGGTACATTCACTATGCCCGTATAACGCTGCTGTTTTAAAACGAGTAGCCCCGGGCTAAGGGGATGCGCTTCCGAAAGGGGGCGCTGTTTTGAGCGATTCGCTACGGCATTCCGGAGAAAGGTCTCGCCCCCACGTAGCTGAGCAGCCTTACAAAGAGCCTGTCGCTAGACCAAGGGTGTGGACAGCGGGGGACGAAGGGTGGCCTCCCCGGAATCGTCATTTTTGCTAAATCTGCATGAAGCGCGTTAACTCTGATTAAATAGGTGAGGAACTTTTTCTAAAGGGTGCTCTTTAGCTGCGTTTAGGCGGTATAATAGCCGACCTTTAGCTAGCCGTGTGTTTGGCGATTGCAGCGGACATTTGGCCTGTGATTAGTGGTGTAAGTGGGCGGAAGAACCCGCTGCCGTTTGCTCCGTCCCGCTAGCCCTTGAGGGACACCCTAATGTAAAGAAATAAAATCTGAATTTTAATGATTAATTTAGTGAAATGTTCTGTGTGAAGTAATATACATATTTTTATTTACACTTGTTTATTGTTGGCTGCCTTGCAAAAGTTTTTGTGTATAATTGAGTTCAACCAGCTTTCTGCTTAAACTTCGCGGCGAGGTATCAATCTGCAGGTAACCGCTGACTACTTTGTGGAGTTATAGTTCATTACAAGTGCTAGGCGACATTTATATGGCAGAAAGAATGGCTGTAATGTTAATTGTGGCTAAATAAATGGCAGCTCTGGTGCGTTTTTAACTTTGAGGTGTTTCAATGCGATTTAGAGACCGAGGCTCGTACGTGCGGTATCCTGCGGTTTATAGGGCAGAGTAAGACGCCAAAGGCTCCGGTTATTAAAGTACATCTGTAAACTAATTGCCACAGATTTATTTTCTCAAAATAAAATTCCAGAAGTTGCGACTTGTATAAAGCATTCGTAAGGCATTTCGACAAATTCACTGAGGAGTTTTTCAGTGCACCTCAGCATCTGATAAGATTAAAATGCGAGACATCAGCATGCGGTAGTAACGTAACAGCATTATAAGCCGTTATAAAATATGCTTTGCTTTATACTCTAAATGAACGTGTGTGCAGGTACATGACAGGTGGTTATCTGTCCTGCAGCGGCTCATCTCGATAAGCGTCTCCTGTGTTGTGGAAGGCAATGTTTAAACGCTAAACAGGACACTGTACTTTCAGTTTTGTCATATTTTTGTTGTTTTTACTTTATAATGCCCAAGAGTGTTTGTTTAACCTACATATTAAGTAATGCCCAGACATGTAAGTTCTATACATTTTTAATAATTTAATTTTACTGAAATGTTTAGTGTACTCTCTTTTTAGGGATGGCATTTTCTTGCACAGTTTATACATTTATGTGTATTCTTTCTACCAGAATAGTAGGATTGAATAAAAGGACCAACGTTCAGTTTCTGTAAGCTCGCTCAGGCTTTAAGTAGCTCAGGCCAGAGGCTATGGGAGTTGTGTGTTGTGCTGTATAAGGTTGTGGCAGTGCTGCCTTGCGCAAACCTGGACTGTTTGCTCAATAAGGCTTGTTCTTCCTGGGTGTGTCAGCTTAATTTACACCTACTCAGAGCAGGACTCTGCAGGCTGTATGTTAGTTTTGCATCTGAAGACCAAACTAGCAAAATTAGCCCGGAGTTATATATATGTGACAGCAGGTTTTGCTATGTAAGTTAAGCAATGTTTTGTTGCTGTTGTTGTTCATGGATATTTAGAGAGAAAACAATAAATTTTAATATGTTTTCATTATGTAATTTGAAGTTCCAGTTTTTATGCACTTTTATGTCTTTATCTTCATTGTCACAAATTTACAAACCTGACATGTTGCCAAAAGCCTGCAAATCCTGGAGCTTCTCATCTCTGCTGTTGCCTTGTGTGTTTCAGCACTGTAATGAGAGAACACCTCTGTCACGTAGCTGAGCGTCTCCGTGTCTGCGTGGCCTTGTCTGCACCCCCTTGCTCCCTGTGGACGAATGCCCTCCAGGCCCCAGTGGAATTTCACGTGCCGCGTTCCTCCCGCATCCAAACTCGACAGCCTCAGCACTGCGCCAGCCTCTAGGGGCACACCGTTCAGTTAGGGGATAGAAGAGGGCGCCACCATGGACGACATTTTCACCCAGTGCCGGGAGGGCAATGCTGTGGCTGTGCGCTTGTGGCTGGACAACACCGAGAATGACCTCAACCAGGGGTGAGTTTCTGTGGGATGGCAAGAGAGGGAAGGGTGCTTCAATGTGTTTGAACCCTGCTTTGCACTTAGGAGCCAAACCGAAAAGTGCCAAGGAATCACAAATGTGGTACAGCTGTATTAAGGAAACATGACTTTGTTTAAAAGGAATGGATAATATACTTGGAAAATAAGACTTGTTTTGTCAATCAACTGATGAAATAGTTAATAAATGGCTATGATGGACACAGCTAATTGCATGTTTCTAAGGGTCTGTTTGGACATTGGTACATGTGTAAGATTTAAGCTAATCTTGGGTGAACTTCTGCTGCATGTCGTCATGATCTTTTATTAATGGGTCAGTCTGTGGTGAAGTGAAGACCTGTGACTATATTGGTGCATTTAACTTTTCTAGTTGTTTGGTTCATTGGGAAGACAGACAATGGTTTAGTTTTTTTTGTCTTGGGTTGGCCTATTTTTCCTACCCTGTAGTATACATGTTTTCAGTTGCCTTAGAATTATGGAACAGTCTGAGTTCCTAAGCTGATATTTTCATAGTAGTAAACTCTAGCGCTGCAAGGCTATTTGTGTTCAAAGTTAACAGCTGAAAAGTGATCAGAACCTTTATTTATTAACGAAGGTTGAATGCATATCTGTATATTTCTGCAAGGGCTCAGCCTCTCCCAAATGCATTTTGGGCATCTGTGGGAAAACTAATGTAGGTCATTTATACATTTGGGGCTGTTCATTGCCCAGCTAGGTGGGAGCTGTTGGCTTGTGTAACATCCTCGGATAATTGGTTCCAGACCATGTTGGTAGAGGCTGAGTCCCATGAAGAGGTATTTTGTTTTTACAGGTTTCTTTTTATGCTCTGCTCCATTTTCTTTACAATAGAGTGTCATTTGCATAGCTTATAGATTCACGGATGATAAAAAAAACTTTAAGCACATTCGCCCTGGTTAACCATATATAAGCACTGTCTCAACTAGTACGTCAATGCATGTCTGAAATAAAATGGCTGAAATGTGGTTTGTGCTCCCTCATGAGTTACAGGATCTGGTCTCTGGTATCAGATGGCCAGTGCCATCTTGTGGGAGGCTGAGGACCTCGGGTTTAGACAAACAAGCTCTCTGGGCCTCCACTGCCGCAAGCAAATGACAGAAGCAGTATCCGCTCTGGCCTCCTGTCGCGCCTCTGGGTAACTCGACACGCAAAAGCAGGGAGGGCGGCAGTCGGTGGGGAGGAAGTTGCCTAGCGCAGCCGCTAAATTCGGCCAGCACTACTAAAAAGGGTGTTGCAAGTCAAGTCTCCAAATCAGCGGCGGTCACGTGGAAGGCAGTTAAAGTTGTGCTTTTTTTTAAATCTGCAACACTATTCCTCATTGCTTCTGCCCTTTTAAAATGATATTAAATATGATTTTGAAAGGCCAGTGTGTTCTTATGTAGTAAATGGCTTTCAGTGTTATGAAATATACTGTAAACATATGCACAATGTCCAGTAGTGAAAAGGATGTGGTGGGAGGGGTGTTTTCCCCTTTCCTGTACAGAGAATTGTCCTACCCATCCCCACTCCTTTCCTAAAAGGGAAAAAAAGATTAAAATGTGATATTACTGCTTCTGGTGTAGTAATATTGTGTGCAGTGCATGCATTTTTGGATTGCATGTGAAAATCTGTTCCTTTGCCCATGCGCACACATACCATTTTGCAGAACATATTCCATTAGTTGATTGCTCTGCTCCATCTTCTTGTTCTTTCCAGCAAGGAACACCCCTCTGAGCCTCTTGGAGCTCTTCTTTTAATAGTGATTGCTTTTGTTGATCTTTTTTTTTGGGGGGGGGGGTTCATATGTGTCATGCTGAGATTGATTGTCCACTTGCATGGTTGAAAAAGTGATATTGAGATCTAGGAAGGTTCAAGATTTCCATGCATGATGCTAAACAGTGTGTTCTTAGTCATTGTGAATGTCAAATGGCCACAACCAAAGGAGGAAAAAACAATGACTGTGAAAGACAGAGAGAGATGTCGTTTTTCTGGTGAATGAAAGCGAAACAGTTTTTCTCCACTTGATTCTGACTTCCTCCTGCCCAGCTCTTGGTATTTGATAGCAGCTTGTTTCCTTTTGGTCTTGCATGCATGACAGAATGACTCTCATTTCCCACAGATAAATTTCCTCAAGAATGTCCTTTGATATGTTTATTCCCTGCTGATCTTCAGCATAATTAATCACAGGAATGTATGTGGTGGGTGTGTTGCATCCATGCTTGTAAAGATGCATATGTACAAATAAATATAGAAATTTGATCTCCTTGAAGTGAAACTGCTCCTCTCCATAATGGGGAATTCCACTCTGAAATACTTAAAATGCTCCCCATCATATAAGAAATTTTATTACCTTCCATTTAAACAGGGAACTATACGAGTTTAATCCCAAATAAACTTTCCTATTGATGATAGACCTTTTTCCAGTTTCACGGTGTACAAGGACTGAGTCATGGCTAATAAAATGAGAACTTCACCTTCTGGGGAAAAGAAACAAGGCAAAGCTCCTGGCTTCAAACTGGTATTGGCAACTGCTGCGTACCTGGATACTAAAGAGGTTCGAGGTTAGGGGTGAAACGCTTCCTGACTTCATGGGAAACCACTGTGAAATTCCTGAGGGTTAGTAGTATTACTGTTTCAAATTGTAGTTAACATTCAAAGCGCAGCAATCAACCACGGTTTTAAATACTATCCAGCATCAGAATTGGCAAGAGTCTTGCAGATGCGCAGGTGCAGCATGCAACGTGGGTTTGTTTCATGTCAGTGACATCATGGTGGAAGGCGGTTATAGTGATTTTTCAGTCTAAGTGGATTAAGTCTGCTGTGTGGTTGTATTTTGGTTTTTGATCTACATGACCACCACCCGCTACTATGTCGTGAATGCAAGGTAATTTTAACCTAGCTCAATGCATGAGTTTGGAACTTCGGAATGAAGGGGGAAATGTCTTTTTTTTGTCTAAATTGATAATGGCTTGTCAGTAATGTAAACTGAAGCTTTCAGTATTACCTCCTCTTGCAAGAACACTACACGTCAGTTGTGTAGTGAAGCCTGAGCCTAAGAGCTAGCTGAATGCTCATTTGCTAGTGATGGTCAACATGATGTCCCTTGAACCATTTGCGGTATTTTTTTGACCCCACTAGATGCTGCTCTTGATTTTCTTTTGGGCATGCTTGTCACCGTTTTCACCCCTGATGAGTGACAATGTACACAAGACAGCGTCAGTCACAGCACACAATCTTGCTGTCCAATAGCCATAAGTTATCAAAGCCAGCTCTACTGGTTGCTACCCTTTGCCTGTGCTGTCGGTCATGAGGAAAAGATATAATGATGCAGAAAAAATGGGCAGCCTCAGTCATCCTTGTGTTCTTCTGTAGCTGGTCTGTCAAGAGTGCAGCAGAGAAATAGAAACAAGTCATAATGTTGAAAGTGTTAACTCTCTTGCAGTATAGTGCAGTTCATTGCGTATGTGGGGTCCTGGAGGACCCATAGACAGGTTTTTATATATATATATTATATATTGTGTGAGCCCATTTTAGTGTAACATGCTGACAAAATACTACATCGAGCTCACAAGATCCCTAGAACTCACATGCAGTTTACTTTTTTATGCTTCCGATTTGGTATATTGACCTTTCAAATTTAAGTTGTGCTCCTGTTTTGGTTATCGGTGTTCTTCCCCAAAGAAAACGTGTGCAAAGCCGGAAACCGGAGTCCCAAAACTTTGGTCAAGCCATCTGCATGAAGTTTTGAAGCGTGCAATACTAGTTGTTGTAAATATTTTTATTGAATTAATATTAAAGGTAAATTCATAAAAAGTACCTGATACTTAAATATGTAAATTTAAATTAAACAAAGCATAGCTTTTGTTAGGGCTGAGTGACTTGAGGAAAATATCTAACTGCGATTTTTTTTTTTTTTTTTTTTTGTAACGTATTGCGATTTACGATTTGATTTGCAATATTTTTATATGTGAAGCTTCAGTTCAATATTCAGTGTGTAATAGGTTTAAGCATGTAACGCAGCATTACCTCATGAGATGCCATCAAAATATTAACTGGTCTACATTCTAATACAAGAATGAGAACTTATGGATATGAATTGTTTCCAACGTGTATTTATTACTTTGTTTTATGTTTGTTCTCTGCTAACTTAAAAATCACAAAAGCTGTGACTGTTTCGTTGAATTATGTAATAATGATAAAAAAATAAAACAATTCCAGTTAACACTAACGATCTTGCAACTAACGCTGCTTGGACACCCAATAACACTAGAACCGCCGATTCCTGTGCCAATGAACGTCAAACTCCTTTAACCTCCAAGCAAGTCCTACTTTGGCGTATCCAGCCTTCTTGTTTGTGCTAATATTCCATTGGTGTTAACAGCAGCAAAATCTAACACTCTCAGCCAAATAGCCCGACAGAGTGGTTGCTCTATCCTGAAATCGTACAGTTGAAAAGTTTAGATTGTATAAGACATTGAATAAATTTGCATAGTTTATCGGTTATTTCATGTTCGCCAGTTTCCGCTTTTTAACAACAGTATAAAATAATGTTTTTATTTTTTTAATTTTTTTAAATACAAATCAATTCAGGTGAAACAATTTAAAAACGTATGTCTTCACGGTTTCCAGCTCTCTCACACCTGGTATGACACCCTTTTTATACTCTCACGTTCAGACAAGAAACACTGTGGCAAAAAAAAAATTACAAAACGCAATTACCTACATCAAAAGCGTTGGGATAGTTTGCAAACTCTACAGACTATTTACAAGGTAATAAAACTATTACACGTATGTAAATGCATATGTGTGCAGACTTGAATCGAATTGAAAATTTCACTCCATACAGATGACCAGAGATGGCAGCCCTGCGTTTATATTGAAAAAAGTAAAATGCACTGCTTTTAACTAGTTTGAGTCCGATTGAATGTTTACATGCGGAAGTAAATCAATCCCAGTCGCATTATCTGGGTGTATTGACTTGGAAATATTCCAATGAATACAATCAAGGAGACATCCTCTCGATCCTTGATCCGGTGGTGTTTGTCTCGCCGGTGCCCAAAGCCGCTGCGGTCTCCTCCAAGGCGGCGTCTGATCCCGCAGCCACCGTATTGCCCAGGTCGGCGTCCGAAGTCCCCCTCATTCCGCCGACTCCTGAGGCGCAGCCCGTCCCAGAGGCACACCGCTCAGCCGCACTGGCCCCAGAGTTTCCTGCTCTCCTGGACTCTGTGTGCTCAGTCGCTGTAGCCCCAGATCGTGTCCCAATGCAGTACAAAATACCCTGCTTCGTGTTGTAATGTCATTCATTGTCTTTGACTGTCCGTGGCCCCTCCAGGGCTCTGTACTGTCACTCTCTGTAAGACCATTTATTTTTACTCTACTAACTAACTGTGCAGTGAAAATTATGGGAATTTACATTCTAGTAATGGGTTGGGGGATTGTCCTTTGTAAACTGGCTGTTTTTTTAATTTTTGTTTGAAGCTGGTGTTCTGTTTTCAACCTATGCAAAGAAGAACCAAGTCCCTCTCCTGACAGCGAGATAGATATTAGTACAGCAGTATTATTTCATATGAAAATGCTTGAGAGTGCTTGGCATACATGGGATGGTATGGTAGTGGGGTGCAGAGGAGGAACTGGACTAAAAAGGCTTCATTCTTTCATCCACCTGAACTACTCCTGTAATTCTGGCTGTGAATATTGTATGGTGCAAAAGTTGCTTTACTTGTCTGCTAGATTGCTGTATAATGTAAGGAACATAGATGTGAAACATCCAGTTGCTGCTGCTGTGGGTTTCTTACCTGTGCAAAATAAGATTTTAATTGAGACTTTGCAGTATAAGAAACTCTCAGACTATTCCAGTTATGCAGTTGTCTGATGTATTGGCTCTGAGATCTCCAGTAGTACGTTGTGCTCGCAGTGTTTGCTTGGCCAGAAGCTGGATGTGAAGTTCATTAAGTTAGCATTGGGGAGGGGAGGGAGGTTGGAAAAGACTCCCTTATTTGGTGAGGAAGGTTGATCGCAGATCTGGGAATGCTGTTTAATAATGGGCCCGGCAAGCTGGGGCCCTGCTCTACTCCCTGGGGCCAGTGTTTGCTCGTCCAGACCAGGCAGAGTGTGGACCAGACCTGGGACAGGGTGAGGCCTCCGTTTGTGGTCATGGGGGGGAAGATGTAATGCATTCCTTTTTGTTCTGCTTTATATCATGTAATCAAGCATCTTCCTTAAACTTTTCTCATTGGCTTCTGTATTTGAAATAACATAAAGGGCTGGAGATGACATTTAAATTTTATTTTTTTTTTTTAAATAGTGTATAATCCTGACTAAAATGTATGAACAGTGTGTCCATGAGCATCTCTCCACATTTGTTTTGACACAAAGCTGAAGGGGAGTTCCCCTTTACTTTTAAATTGGTTTGGGGTGTTATGTATGTTAGTGGGTTTGGGGTCTATGCCTGTCTCCAGAAGGTTGTGGGTTTAAATACTCTGGTCTGCAGAATAATTCTCTCACCACTGGGGAAGGTCCCTAAAGCTTGCCTGATAGGTCGGTGTTGGATGCTGGGTGGCCTTGCACTCTCACCCCAGAACTTATACAGTTGCACAAATAACAAACTCTGTGAAATTACCCCTGTTACACATGGTACAACTGTCAGGTTTGAAATGCGGTGGGATCGGGTCATTTGTACAGGCTGACCCACATGTTTTACTTGTGGGTGAAGTTCCACCTATATGTCCTGCATGTAATACTCCTTTGAATGTTAAGCATCTTTCATTATTTTGTCCTTTTTTAATTTCCTTTTTAGTGAAGCCAAGCCAGAGGCTGCTTTTTTTTTTTTTTTTTTTACTGAAAATCTTTAACATCTTATTTGGATTGTTTTGTCTATTAGTAATTATTTCTAATTATTTATGATGTTTTAACCTTTTTATTCCATTAGTTTGTTTTATTGTTCATTTTCTCATCATGAATATAGCCTCGGTTGCTGGCATGGTGTTAAACGTGAACATAACTATCCCCTGAACTGAAACCTGTATATATCTCTCTCTCTCTCTCGCATGGAGAAATATGTAAAAATTGTGCATATGGGTATGAATGAAGTACATGTATTCCGTTTATGAAACAAGTAGAGGTCTAACGGTACACAAAATTCATGGATCAGTATGAACTGCAGTTCTGGGTTCGCAGTTTGATACAATTTTGGCACAGCAGGGAAAAATAATTTATTTTGAAATTTCGCTGCTGAATATCTGAAGACAGTATCAGTTGTAAAGCAAAGGCAATGCATCTGTCGACGTGTCCATAGAACACAGATGCTTGTCTGCATATTGTAACCATACTTACGTAAAATATATCAAAAAACATAGTATCTTAACAATCATCATAATGTTCTCTATTAGATGCCACAGGGAGACGAAGTAGCAGAGGCAGTTTCCGCCTTGCTGCTGTTATACATGCACTCGCATGATAATGTCAAATGAATTAGCATGTTGGATGTTTCCATAAACATAGCCGACAGTCAGTCTCGGTCTTATCTACTGCTCTCTCTCTCTTTGGTGGTGTATATTATTGGGAAATCAAAATGTTCCCAAACCACTGATTATGACCGAATGTAACCAGCATTGGCCGTAACAAATTAGCACAATTATTCACAATTAGCATAATGTTTTCCATGTTGAACATCTGCATGTGATTTAGGTTCATTCATTTCGTTGTGTGTACCGAACTAAAAATGATGTACCGAATGGTACATGGCGAATACATGTGCTGTGAGTGGCCTAAAACACGTAAACGCTGTGTGTATCTTCAAGATGAATGTGTGTGATTGGAAGAAAGGGAGCACTTTGATCTTCACTGTTTGGTTATAATTGGCTGCCCACTGGTCTGTTTATTGGAGGGTATCTGTGGCTGCTCCATAATCACACCTCAGCTGATGCTTCTCTGCTATTGGTCAGTGTATGGCCATCTGGTCTAGGCCTGGCTTAATGTCGCTGTGATGAACAAGGTGTCGACAAGTGACTGTCGCCTGAGCCGTTCTCGGTCGTCTGGTGCTAAGAGTCCAGTAGCAGGTGGTCTACCCTGAAATAGCCAGGCTAGGTATTTGTGAGGTGTGTGTCCGTGTGTGTGTGGTTTTTTTTGTTAATTGCAGTTTTATATACACATATTTTTACAAGTACATCTTAGGACCCAGCTCACTGTGACGATACAGGGAGTAAGGAGGAAAAAAATAACAGAAAAGGAATGCATTTGTGTGTTCGGCAGCCGACCACATCTGTGGGCTGAGGGCACCTCTGTATACACCAGGTTTGTAAACTCGCATATAGTCTTTGTGGATTTTGGCAGATCTGATAGCAGTAGCACTACTTAGTAGGGGTGTAGCAATGCACTATGGCATATTTTACAATTCAAACATATGACTATACCCCTTATAGGGGTGTCATGATGCACCGTGACACAACATAATTTACTATTGTTAGGCGTAACAAAGGTTTTATTTTGAGATTTTGTTTTTGCATTTTGCACTGGAGTCTGCAGAATACAAGAAATGGTTGGAAAACAGATTTTATTAAGGCATAAATAAGAATTGTGACTTGGTTAATTTTCAGTCTTATTTTATTGAATATATTGTTAGTATATTGAATCTGGAGCCCTGTATCGTCTTTTGAATTGAATTGTAATAGACTACCATTACACCCTCACCATCTTGCTTCTTTCCAGACACTGATTGCGTGTTGAGAGGGGCATTTTTTTTTGGTGTGGGTGGGCTGGAGGACAGCTATTTCTTTGTGGTTTGCAGTCATTATTCCCGGAAACTCTGATGGAACGCATTAGCCTGTTTGTTTGGACAGGGTGCTTCGTAGTGCTGCCACAGTGGCTGGTAACGCTCCAAAGGAATAAATCATGCTGATTTTTCCCTGCCTTCTTTCCAGGCCCCATTATCTGAGCAAGTTCAGCTGTGTTGAAGAGGCCATAAGCCAGGTGTACAAAATATTGAGGATCATTTTAGCAGAAAACTGTGGTTGAAGCATGAGTTGTGGCTTGCGCTCCTGGGCAGAGCTTGTGTGAAGTAACAGGCATGCCCTCGACTGGCGGCAGGCAAAGTGTGTGTGTGTGTGCGTGCGTGTGCGCGCGGATTGTAAGTCATTGGTGATGACTCTTCTCAGCAGTGTCATAGGCAGAGCTAGGAGACTGCGGGAGAGATGTTGGGTGTTGATTGATGGCATCGGCAGCTGTGGAGGCACATACAAGAGAGGGAGTATTCCCAGCCCTTATAAGGCTTGCCTGTTGCGGAGGCCTGCCTCCCTGCTGTTTCATTACCCCCCACCCCCCTTGTCCACTACAGCAGTCTTCATCTCACTCGCTCAGCCCGCTGTGTTTGAAGCGTGATCCAGCTACTTACTGAGCGCTCCAGCCACCAGCTACAACCTGACCTTTGACAGAAGCCATGCTGCTGTCATGCTCTGTAATATGCCTTCCTGTCTTTGGAACTGTTTCCAAATAGCACTGTGATGATGTAATGAGTGTTGAAATTCCCTTACTGTCTTACACATAGTACTGCATTGATCGCTATTTTCCAGTACAGTACCACATGTGACCTGCTGGTAACATTCTGGTACGCACTAGAATTCCAAATAGCTTCTCTAAAAGATGTGTGTCTAAAGCGTCTCTGAAGGATAACAGATGTGTGTTTAAAAACATCACGGTCACTGCAGATAACCTTACAATAAAAGATGTTACTTTCTCCTTATTGTAAAATTTTATGTAACTGCATATGTATCCTAATGCAGTGCTGTGTTCATGCTATAGTACCCTGTCTGGTGCTTGGGATACAGCTTTATTAGAAATGTAATTTTAGCGTGCGGGTGAATGTCGGTCTCGTGATTGTGCAAGTAAACCTTAGACATGCATGTTCTGCAGCTCAGTCTGGCCTCTACCTAAAGTAGTACTGGATTTATCTTGCGAAAATTATTTTGGCTTATCGGTTGTTGGCTAACCCCGCCTGGGTTACATGTGTGCGGAGTTTGCATGTTCTCCCCATGTCGCTGTGGGGTTTCCTCCGGGTACTCCGGTTTCCCCCCACAGTCCAAAAACAT
>JAODJX010000039.1:16321852-16340292 GCA_026776945.1 Isichthys henryi | reverse complement strand
CCATTGCTTCCGGAATAGGCTCCGGACCCCCCGCGACCCAGTAAGGATAAGCGGTTTGGAAAATGGATGGATGGATGATGTTGCCTTATTTTTCTTTTTGTTTCTACTCGGTATAGTTCTGCTGTGTATGTTTTTAGGAAATTTATACGTATGGTTGGTCATCTCATGTCACTTATGCATCAGTGCCCAGCCACAAACTCAATGATTTAGCACAAGCAGTGGCTGCTCTTTTTCTCCTACCTATCTCAGTCACACCAGAGCACTTTAGGAAACCAGAGAAACTGGGAATTATTGGAGTGCAAAGTAAATTAACTTGCTTGCAAATTAAAATAAACCACCTGCAGAAAAGAAATCAGTTCTTGGATACATTACAGGGCTCATTCTGAAGTGTGCATTTTACATGCACTGTGTACATTCTGAAGTGTGCATTTTACATGCACTGTGTACATTCTGAAGTGTGCATTTTTATTTGGTCATATTTGGAAAGAGGATCTGAAATAGCTTCAATAAAGCACCTGCTTTTTTTCCTCTGAATTTATGTGTAATTCAGCAAGAGCCTGAAACCTTAATGCCATTTTTGTATTCATCAGTCTTTCACATTTTAAATGATATTTCTGGAAGTTTTGCAGGAATGTACTTTGTATGTCTTGACTTGCAGTGAGAACGGACTGTTAGTATTATACCAGAGCAAACATGTTCTTATCAGCACTCAGATGCATGCTGCCTGGCTATGGGCGCGCAGCATTCCTTCATGGGGAAACGCGCTTGTGACGCTTCCTGCTCTTTGTCCAAACCCCCCCCCAGAGATGACCATGGCTTCAGCCCCCTGCACTGGGCGTGCCGTGAGGGCCGCTCCAACGTGGTGGATATGCTCATCATGCGGGGGGCGCGCATCAACGTCATGAACCGCGGCGACGACACGCCCCTGCACCTGGCTGCCAGCCACGGGCACCGCGACATCGTCACCAAGGTGGGCAGAACCAGTGACGTGCCAGATGAAGGGCACTTTTTCTGCTCTCTTCCCACTTTGAACAGAGTTTGTTCAGAGTATAAATATGTTCTGGTCTCTCTTCGCCTGCCTGACTCAGTTGCTGCAGTTGATCAGCTGTCATGCTGCTGCTCTGCTGTGTTAAAGATCACATTGCCCTGCTCGCTGGAGTGTTTTTTTTTCTCCATTTGTAAACTAAATGTGCCGTTGGCCTGACACAGACCGGTTTACTGTGTATGCTCATTATTGTCCTCCATCTCCCAGCTAATCCAGTGCAAGGCAGATACCAATGCAGCCAATGAGCATGGCAACACCCCACTGCACTACGCCTGCTTCTGGGGACAGGACATGGTGGCTGAGGTCAGTTCTCCCTCTAGTGGTCTCTTCTTGAAATAGCGCCTTACAAGTTGTTTGAAAATATCACCCAAGCACTTTAATATCTTTACATACAAGATGGCATTAAAAAAAACTGGCATCTAAACATTTCGACTGTGACATATCATGCTCTTTCAGGATTTGGTGGCTAACGGTGCCCAAGTGAGTATATGTAATAAATATGGAGAGACGCCTTTGGACAAGGCTAAGCCCCACCTTCAGGACATTCTGAAAGGTATGCAGCCAAGTGTCTTGTTAGTCATACCACTGCCTCCACTCTGTGGTTCATCCTCTCACAGCTCTGTGTCTGAGCATCCTTTTTCCATTCTCTCCTTTGTTACATCGTGACACCTCTCTTTGCCACCCCCTACAGAGCGTGCAGAGAAGCTCGGACAAAACTTGAATAAGATCCCCTATAAGGACACCTTCTGGAAAGGCACCACTCGAACTCGGCCCCGTACGTCTCATTTTAGGATACTGTATTTGTGGGAATCTGTGATTTGTATTCCTGTTTTACTTATTTATTTTGAAAGATCTTTGTCATTTTATGAGCAGTCACATGCAACAATATCTTATTTGATATTGTGTGATTACCGCCTCCCCTTCACATAGTAGTGTTCCTTTACTTACTTTTTTCATTGTAATGGGATTCTTTGTAATAATTCACTGATGTGGTTATTGCTTGGCCTCTCACCTTATCTTTGCATAGGTAATGGCACTCTGAACAAACATGCTGGGATTGACTTCAAACAGCTGTCCCTTCTCACCAAGATTAACGAGAATCACTCTGGAGAGGTAGTCATTTTTAGTAGTAATTCAGTCGTAATGTTTTTTTTTATTGTATAATTGGAGAACAGTGCTAGCATTATGCATGTTTAAAGATTAATTTAATTCTCTGTTTACCATCAGCTGTGGCATGGGCGTTGGCAAGGAAACGAGATTGTGGTTAAGGTGCTCAAGGTTCGAGACTGGACCACCAGGAAGAGCCGTGACTTTAATGAAGAATATCCCAAACTGAGGTTTGCAGAGCTGTTAAACTTTTTGAGCACTTCTTCGCCGATATGTTCCTTTAAATGTGTATTGGTTGGTCTGTGTTTTTGTCTCCCATCTTGCCTACAGCTCATTCTCCATGGTCTGTGTACTTTTGTGTGTTTTATTTGAGCCTGTCTGTCTTGTCTCCCATCCTCTCCGTGTACCATCCCTGTCCTGCCCCCACCTCCAGGATATTCTCCCACCCAAATGTGCTGCCCATGCTGGGGGCATGTCAGTCGCCTCCTGCCCCCCACCCCATTATCATCACACACTGGATGCCCTATGGCTCTCTCTACAATGTGCTTCACGAGGGCACCAGTGAGTAACTCCGCTTGATTAGATTACTGTCTTATCAGTAGTAGTCATTCACTTTTCTTTTCTTATAAACACACCTTTAGGGGGGGGGGGTCTAGACCAGTTGATGCCTTGATTGGCTAACATTAAGGTCTGTTTAATAATTTAACTATGAGTGTGAATTTACTGAAAAATGTTTAATGGTATAACAGATTACCCCCATGGCATTTGCAGCTATCTGATTATATAGACTGGTGTTTAATCTGCTGCTGTTCTTGCTGCACGTCAGACCTCGACTTGTCGCTTTGAGGTCTCCTTGCACAGCTGACCTCGGACTCGTCTCTCGACAGACTTCGTTGTGGACCAGATGCAGGCCGTCAAGTTCGCGCTAGACATCGCCTGTGGGATGGCCTTCCTGCACACGCTGGAGCCCATGATCCCTCGCCACTATCTCAACAGCAAGGGTGTCATGGTGAGCCACTCACCCTCCACTGCATCCTTCCCACAGAAGCACTGGCCATTCTTCGGTTCGTCCATCAGCCAGTCAGTCACATCTTGTTGGCTGTATGGGTGATGCCTATGTTTTCCCACATATCCCTCTTTAGCCTTTGTGCTTGGAACGCTATTCCCGGGTGCTTAGCAGTTCTGTACCAGATAAAGAATCACTAGTGTGTACTGTTGTCTTATTCGATATCATGCTTTTCATTTATGTTTCAGACCTTTTTGTTGGGGTGTGTGTGTGTGTGTGTTTAATTGAAATAACCCAAATGCAGTCATGCCTGTGAGATCTGTGGTCTATAGTAATGGTCAATCTCAGTACACATAGAGGAAGTGTCAGATAAACATGGAGGAGTGTAAGTGACAGTTGGCACAGTATGGAGCTCAGTTATGTCCATACTGTACGTGGCTTCATGAGTTCGCTTGTGCTTGATGGGCTGAATTTCCTTGCTGTGACTGACAGATTGATGAGGACATGACAGCCAGGATAAGCATGGCAGACGTGAAGTTCTCCTTTCAGTGTCCGGGCAGAATGTACTCGCCTGCTTGGATGGCACCTGAAGGTACACTGTCTCCAAGTCGTCACATGTGCTCTCATGTCTGTCTTTTTTTTTTCCACTCAAAGCACATCCTAGGATATTTTGGGGATGCCTTATCCCATTAAGAACTATATATGCTCGGATGTGCAGGAAATGATTAGAGAGCCAGTTGTCATATTTTGTGGTGCGTGCGTGCGTGCGTGCGTGCGTGCGTGCGTGCGTGCGTGCGTGTGTGTTCGTTCTTATTACATTCTTGACATAATTGTCTGGGTTAATTGTTCTGTGACATTGTGAGTCCTTAGGGTGCTCATGTTTTGAGATGTTGCCTCTTCCTGCCAGCTCTCTGTATGTGAATCTTCCTTGTTCTCTCTGCTTGTGTGATTTTCCTTCAGCTGTTCAGAAACATGGTGAATCAGGTTCTCTAAATTGCACCGAGTCTGTTGTGACTGTGTATGTGCCCGGTGATGGACTGGCATGTTGCCCAGGGCTATTCCATGTGGTTCCTCATGGCTGGATGGTTATGGAATGGATGTGTGTATGATGTCACTGCTGTAGATAGCGGTTCTTTACCGCAAATACTTGTTTTAATCACTCCAGACATACTCAGATTTCTGGCAGCTTAGTCACTCACTTGGGATGTTGGTATAAGTATTCGGTGACAACTGGATTTGCTCAGTTTTTTTATGAGCCTGGTGCAAATGAGCAGGCAAGTCAAGGTTTCTACAGGAACTGTTGGGATAGGCTTGGGGTCTTTAACGTTTTACTCTTTGCTTTTCCCCAACCCCCTGCACACACACACAAACACACACACACACAGCCTTGCAGAAGAAACCAGAGGAGATCAACCGCCGCTCTGCGGACATGTGGAGCTTTGCGGTGCTGCTGTGGGAGCTGGTGACTCGGGAGGTGCCCTTCGCTGATCTCTCGAACATGGAGATTGGAATGAAGGTGGGTTGTTGGTGGGGTGGGTGAAGCATGCCTAAGCTGAAGCTGGAAGCTCAGCTCAGCCACATATTCAAAAGAGCCCCACAGCCACTCAAACTACAAGTTCTGTTCCATGACAAGTTCACCAATTCCCAGTGCCTTATTTCCCTGTGTCACTTCAGTTAAGGAAACATTAATTATGATGAAAAATGCCCCAAAGACACCTCCTTATGCCTGTCCCCCCCCTGTGCCTGCAGGTCTCTCTGGAGGGCCTCCGACCCACAATCCCACCTGGAATCTCGCCCCACATCTGCAAACTCATGAGGATCTGTATGAACGAGGACCCAGCTAAGAGGCCAAAATTTGACATGATCGTGCCCATCCTGGAGAAAATGCAGGACAAGTAACCTACCCCCCATCCCCCAGTGGACATGTCGCACACCAGTATTGCCTTAAGCATCTCCTCTCACCTTTTACTTCTGCTATCGACACCACTATCTATTGTAAGCTTCTGAAAACGGCAACTCTGTCTCACGCTAACAATAAATATATATATATATATATATATAAAAATAATTTTTTTTTATTTTTTTTTACTTTTTGTTTTACTTGCCAATCCTTCCTCAGCCCTTCTTAGTGGGCATTGAGAAGAGCTTCTACTCACAGTAAGGTTTTAATTATGTGAACTTTTTACTGTTTTATGCCTTGCTGTCTGACTGAATGGAAGCTTTGAGACTGCGACTTTTTGCCTATTCCCTGATGGTCACCTTCCTCTGAAAGCATAAGGGACATTTTAGGGCTCACGGGCTGAAGCTCACATACTGTAAAGAAACTTTTATTACTGTTAAAATGAGCTGAAACATGAGTAAATTGCCTTATGGGTGACTAAGCTTTGGGGCCTCTTGTTTGTCGTGCAGAGAAACTGAAGTTGGTTTTCTGCCATCATGTGCCCTACCTCCAACTTTCAGGAAGTGACTTTTTTTTAAGGTATTCTTTAGAGGGTGATGTATTCAGTACTAAATCACTGTAACTTTCTGTTTGCATTCTCAAACTGTATGGCTCCTCTTTGGTCACAGGGATTGTGTGTATCTTTGGGCCTGTCAGAACTGTCTGAAATGAAATGATTCTCCTTCCTAAACCTTACAGACTGTACCGTATCTGCTATCCTGCACTCTGTGTAATATTTCAAGGATTTGTTTTATATATGTTCAGGAGAGTAATTCCAAAATCGTTCTGCAGACACAAGGGTTCATGAAGAATATTGAATGGGAATGTGGGCCTGCGATAACAAAAGTTCTTTCTTTGATATCCCTACTTTCTGTTGTCCAGTGTTTTATGCGGTTGTACACTGTCACAGCAGCTTCTTGTCCTGAAAGGTCAAAAACCAAAACAAAGCATGTCTTGTATGTAATTTATATATAACATTAAAAAGAGACATTACGTTGTTTTGTTTATTGCATAATTTTTATATGCTGTATACATGCACTGTGGTGATGTCTGTCTCTCACGGTTTCTGAGTCTCCTGTTAACTTACTCCTGACTGAAACGTGAAGACCTGTGTCACTGGCTACTGCAAATATTCCTAACTTAATTTCTGCCAGACTGCGCTGTGTGTAGGTTTCTTCAGATTGAATGTGTGCACCACAGCTCAGAATATGGCTTTATTATAATGTTGGCCCAGTGCTGAGCAGCGTAGCCTCACGCCTTAGGGGCTCCGGGTTTTATGCTGGCCCTTGGCTGCTAGTGAGTAGAATCTGCATGTCCTGGCACGTGTTTCTGGGGGTTTCCTCTGCATGCTCTGTGACAGGCTCCATACACACCATGACCTTTTGTGGGTTTCCTTTTATAAAGACCTGGATATAGAAAAAATCCATTTTTTTAGAGTACCGTAGTTCTAGGGGATGATTCAGTCTCTAACATTGAATCAAGCTAGAAATGAATGGCCGAACAGGGCCCTCCACTGCAACAGTGTAACTACCCATTATATATCTATAGCCCTGTGTTGCTGTCGGCACAATGATAGCTGGATATCTGCTTTGCTGAGACAGTTTTACAGTGTTCCATGGTATTTTGACGTTATGGTGGGAAGAGCACCCAGCAACTGCACAGGGCCCAGTAGTTTTGCAGGTACCAGTGTTTCCTTTACCATCCCAAATGGTTGGGAGGACAGACTATATGTTCCACCACTTTTATTTAAGGTGGGGAAGAGGTATAATTAGACTTAATTATAGCTTGGGAAAATAATCAGTCTTTTTATTGTTTTAGGTGAATTTTACTGTCTGTATGTCAGTCTTTTGAGTTCTGCCTCATTTTCACACTATTTGTCTGCAGTCTTGATGAAAATCAGGTGATATTCTCATTGATGTCGTTACAGAATGTTTCACACCGTAGCTCTTTGGTGGTGATCCCCGTGCATGGAGATAAGTCTTCATGTGCTTGTGTAATTACTCTGCTGAATGATGTTAACAATATAAACCAGACGCGCTCCCAGCTACTTCTGTACCAGCAAAGAATGTAGTATGAAGGAAAAAGCATGGAAATACTGGCTGTGCACCCATATCAGCCCAGGCCACCGCACACACTGCATTTTTGTTGTAGTTGCAGGCTTGGAGTTTGGTACTGCAAAGTCTTCCGACTGCCTCACTGAGAAACTGCACAACCGCCATTACTGACATCACACTTTCTGCTCACAGGCCCACCTGTTCTGGTAAATGGGGAAAGCTGAGTCTGTGAATGCAAAGCGCCCATCTGAGATGAAGGGCCTTGAATCCCTGACAGTTCCTGCCTCTTGAACCCTGCCATCTTATACTGGGAAACCACCTTTCCCACATCAGCAGGATTCTAGTGGCACTGGGCCGAGCAGAGCTGGGCATTTCAGATGAAGAGCCTACAAATCCAGGCCAAGATGCTTCTGCGGTACTGGAATCTGCACCAGCTATCAGACTTGGTCAGGCTTCTCCCACCTCATGCTTTTCTGCTTTCACCTCCCAGGTGTCACACTGTATTTTTAGGCGGGTTTTTTTTTCCTTTGAACATTAACCTATAGAAACACCCCATGCTAGCATACTTATGTTCTATACACTGTCACAATTCTGTCAGACCCTTATACAAGTTGTTTGTTTGGATTTGAGGAGATGTGAAACATGTTTTGCTCTCAGGTTAATAGCATAAGTGCACTAGCACTTGCAACCTAGAACAGGGAGATGGGGATGAATGGGGTCAAGTGTTCATCTCTACCCAGTGGCTTTCAAAAGACCACATATTCAGATTGGATGGTATCGCACTCAAAGTATACAAAGCAATAGTGATCTTACGCTGGTAAAATGAATTCAAGGGATCAAAGGTCCAAGTACCACAGTACAAAGCATAGATTTGTTACTATGATTTTTAATCAACTAAAGATGGAACATTTGTGACCAGTTTTGCTAAGCATGTCCATATTGCATATTATTTCATACATATACGGTGCCTTGCATTAATTTCCATTAATCCTTTGACATAACCATTTACCATTATGTATTTACAAATATTTAAGAAAACAAGTAAAAGGATTCCTGGACGCTGCAGTAAATGTAGGTCACATTGCATAGATCTTCCGAAAGATACTGCAACTGATACACATACCGTGAAGGTTGATTTACTGCAGTTCCAAATAGATGCGAGGTGTGCTTTCCAAACCACATTTGACAAGTATTATACATCCATTCTTTGTTTAATGGAGATTTATTGGGGAAAAAAAACGAAAGCACAGTCGTGGCAAATGGATTTGCCCTTTTTGTGTCCTATCCAATGGATTTCCATGCATCCCATCACTGCTATATATGGATTCTATATCAGCCAGGAATAAATTTGCTAGATGAGAAATACCAGTAATCAATTCATCAAAGGCATGGAGACCGATTCCGCTGTAATTACATGTAAATATTCTGCAGTTATTGGTATGAAAATGTGACTGCTTTATGCAGTATACTTTATTCTCAATGTGTCCATCTTATTCCTTAGTACTTGGCTCTTACAGTCATAATGAACCTCAAATTGCAGCCTCCCTGTGTCACAGATGAGTGCCTCACCGCGTCAGGAGCCTTTGGGTCACCGTGCCACCCTCACCATGCCCTCTCGCTCAGACGGATGCAGGCACGTCACATGGTACAGAGTTCAGATCCATCTGTGACCGAGGACACCACACAGAAAGCTAAAGTTATCCTCACAATACTGTCTGCACTGTGTGGCTTGGGCTAAACTGTGATCTCTTGGTTGAATTATACAAATAATATAAATACGGACACAGAAGACTCTAAGTGTCTATCTACTAGTGACTACAAATGTTTCACAAAATAATCTCATTATATAAATGGTGATTATGTAATAGCTCAAAGCAATACAAAGCCCTTGTTTTAGCAAAATCCCACACTGGAGGACCTATATGTGTGCAAAGGCTTGTTTTGGTGTTTTGATATACACCTCAATGCCGAATTTGAAGCTTGTCAAATTGCTTATTTTGGTGGTAAGAAAAACAATAATTCTGGTGATAATAAAGTACTATCCTTTAAAGTATTTTTCTTCAAATCAAATTGGACTGTGCGGTGTCCATCCTTCTTCGATACTGAAATATCTCAAAAAAAATGTTTCACACTGAAACTTAAGATCCATTAGTCATTTGTGTGACGTAGCATGGCAATCCGGATAGGTTTTCGCGATGATTTTTGGCATTAACCCTCATGGTTAAATACTTCATTCATTCAGCTGTTTAGAATTTTTTTTTTGTATTATCCACTAAATTTATTAAGCTAGGCACATTGTTAAGATTTAAAGCTTTGAAAAATGTATGTTTTGAAAAAAATTCTGTATCTTTTCAATTTGTATTACTTAGAGCATTTCTTTTAAAGTATGAAGGTTGGCATTGAATATTTGACTTTTATTTGACCACAAATTCTAGAATAAGGCATAGACGATGAATCTAGCTGTTCTTTATAGAAAATACAAAAAATTAAATGTGCAAAAGCATAATTGAAACAGAAACATTTCTTAAGCAAAAAGTTTGTATGTGAACATATATTTATGCATTGGGTATATACCAATTTGGCAGAAAAAGGAAAACTAAGTTCACAAAAGTTATCATGTTCCACAGTGGGCCTGAAATGAGTCAAGTTTAATTTGGCAAATACAGTGTAGCATGTATAGTTTTAAGATTGTTTATTGCTGATGTATTTAAGCATATTTGACCTCTTGGCTACATGGAAAGTACTACCCAACTAATCATTTTAGCTAGTTTAGTCCTGTGATCGTCAATTTTATTCATTTATTTTTTTCACTGCGTCATCACCTTACAATAACTTTAAAGCTTTCCGGCTGTAATCGGAAGTTAATACATCCAGCCTACTCCAGGATGATAGTGAGGAAAGACAGCATTAGCTGCAAATTCACCAATACACAGTGAATTACAAAAGACAAGCAACTGCTCAGGCAATGTTCGCAATGCTGAATATCTTACTAGCAGTTTTTGGAAAACCGACAGATCTATAGTCACTGGAGCTCATGATTGGATCATATTATTGTTTTGTATGCATTTCAATCTGTGGTAAGTCCCTCGCTGTTTAAGCCGACTGCATCAGCACTAATCTCTCCTCTTAGTGAGGTAGTAATATATCAGGAATCATGCTTTTCTAATTATGGCTGTCAACAATCCATACTTCCTCCATTGTTTATATTTCCCTGAAAGCAAACCCAGTGCATGTGTATGTATACTGAGTGGCCACCTCATTAGGTACACCTGCCTGCAAAAGGCCTGCTACTCCAATCAGCAAAACACATGGTTGCCACAATGTGTAACAGCATGTACACTAAGTCAAAATGTTCAGTTACTGTAGCATTACAATGGCTAAGATATGTGGTCTGAGTGATTTTAAATGTGATATAATTCTGGGTGGTTCCAGCATGTCAGAAGCTGGGATTTTAACACGCTACATTGTCTTCAGTTTGCAGAGAAAGGAGGGATAAAGAAGAAACACCTTGCTAATGAGAGAGGTCAGAGCCAGATGAGCAAATCACCAGACTTGTTAAAGCTAACAGAAACACTAAAAGTGCAAAAATAAGAGGTCAGTACAACAGTAGCATGCAGAAAGGCATCTCAGTTTTCAGCTTAACAGTGGTTCAACTGCTTCTGGAGAGAAAGGGGAGTCCTGCCTGGTACTATGCTACAGCACCAGTGTATTACTGCACTATATAAAGTCTTCTGTGGTCTGTAGCCATATTAGTAAAAACCATGTCCGTGAAACACTAGCTGCGGTGCTGGAAGCCTGTAGTGTTCGATTCTCGCACGTGGTAACGGCTCCGCTGAAGTGCCCAGTCCCACGGGAATGGGATGTCAAATCCGGCCCTGTTCTCCTCTCACAGTACAAACCACCTGGCACTGTACCAAAGGAATTCAGTGCACAGCTCACAGGCACCCGACAGACCAGGGAGGCGGCTAAACTGATGTCAGGCCATAACCCGCCCCTCCAGAAAAAAAGTGCCAGTTTTTTCTGACACGGACGCCCGCCATGCAATGGGAGTTGACAGTAAGTCTAAACTTAATTTGGATTTAGCCTGTGAGCATATTTGCTGCAGGGACTGGCTGACCCTGCATTGTATGTTGCTTTGAATAAATAAATGTGTTACTTGTAAATGTCTTTTTCCCTAATAAATTAGGCCTTGTTACTACACATCAGGAAACTGGAATAGAATGATCTAAATTGTATTTGTTGTGAATACTGCCAGACCTGCATAAAACCCGCAAACCTGCAGATATAGTAGTTTCTTTGCCATGTCTTTGAAACGAAGTTTGTATGAAAAAGTCTGCAGTGAGCTGATGTGACAGCAGAGGGAGCCACTCAACAGTTTATCCCGTCAATTTACGTTTTGCAGCTTTATGCATTCTGTTGAACTATATCAGAAATATTGAAAAACAGATTAAAAATGTTAGTTGAAAGGGATTTGCTTTCTTATGAACAATATTGATAATTTCACACTCTGCACAGTAGCCAGATATAACCTTCCATGTATTTCGTCCTGATTTTATGAGGCATTCTATTCATTTCAAGATTTTTGTAAAAACAATATGAGATGCTGACCGATTCAAGTTGAGAGTAGTCGTGTTTGCAGGAAATATATATGCAAATTCAAGTGTCTCGGCCTATTAGTGACTTGTTTTCTGTACCCTTTGTGTTGATAGAAGAAAACGATTGAAAGCAGGCTTTAAAAGCCTAACCCATCTTCCTCAGCACACGAATCTATCCTTTATGAAATGTTAATTTGAGACTTGCCAAGTGAAGCATAGAGGCACCATTTCAAGGGAAAGAATGCGATTTTTAGCGGTTTTACTTTTCCTGCCAATTTCAGCCTGTGTAGTCAGAGTACATGCGAGTGATGTGACTGGTGAAGAATTGCTATGAATGAAGAATAAAAATTGATATAGTTTTTTTTATGGCAAATATATGAAAAGGCCTTTTGATTGCATTTTTTTTTACCTTTATGAGAAACTGTTAGACTTTGTTACTCATTGACAGTTTCAGTTATTTCCACACTGTTTCTTTTCAAAGCTGTATTTGATTCTTCTTCTCAAAAACATTACTGGATCCACTGTCACCCATTTATCATATTCAGTTGTGTTTATGACTACAACTAAAAGTAATGCACACCAGTGCTTGTTGCACCAATCTGAAGTGCATTGTATGCTCGTACTACACAGAGCTGTCTTATAGTGCTACGGAAGTAGGCGTTGTGTGAATAGGAAACCTTTTGTGGCAAGAAGTTACAGTGAACACCTTCATTTTGTTTTGGGCATTTTTCCTGTTATGGAGGATGTTTTTCCTCTGGCTATGAAGCATTGCTATTTTCCGCCCTCCTCTGAGCTAAGCTGTACGGCACGAAGGCGACGCTGACGCTCTCTGAGGAAGAGGGACGAGCGTGTTTCTGAATAGCAGGCTGCAGCTTATTAAATGCGCGGCCATCCTCCAGGCAACTTCCTCAACGGCTCCCGGTCACATTCATTATGCGCCACTCGGGCCAATTTGATGAAACACGAGGCATGCTGAACCCCCCCCAAGCCGCGTTCCTCCTCTGCTACGTGCACAGTAAATTGCGTTGTTACTTGCAAATTTGTCCAAGTAATCAACTCTGTCTCAGTTGGGGTGGAAAACCAACACGGGTCGTGATTATATTCCTGAGCGGCGTGTAGCTTCTGCTGGGGAGTGACGGTGGTGGAATGACAATGAAGGTTTTACCGGAGCCTCATTCTCCGCCGTGTCCGCCCGCCCCCCATCCCCAGTATAATGCCAGCCCCTGCTCACTTACCTACCTTGTCTGGATAAGCCCAGTGCGCCGCATAGATGCAAAAGCATGCCGTTGTGCGAACGTCTTTGTGAAATCCAGCACGCTTTTCTGCAGCGAGCGAGCCGATATCTAACTTACGCGGAGCTTGAGGCTGCCGTAAGTAGAAAGTTAGAGAGACATTCTGACATTCTGTGGAGATTGGGGCCAGGCTGTAATCTGACTTCGGGTTTGTGGATGTGGATGTAGTCCCTTTTAAGCCCGTCAATAATAACTGTGTCCAAGGGAACGCTTCTGCTGATTCACATGAATCGGTCTTTTTCCACCAGTTTCTGTGGCGAAAGACTAGATTAACCGGCCCGGCGCCGGGCTGAGCGGGATTCTCCTGCTGATTGCTCTCATTCCTACATTAGCTACCATTGCGCCTTTTAGAGCCCATTTCAGAGTTTCAACTTTGGTCAGCCGATTTTTTTTGCTGGCGATTTTCAATACGAGATAAGTCTGCTCTGCACGCCCATTTACATGTATGTAAGAGTTTAATTATCTTGTGAATAGTCTGTATGGTTTGCAGACTACCCCAACGGTTTGGATGTAACTAATTTTAGGTTTATAATGGATTAGTATAGATGTGCTGTAAGATTTCTTGAGTGTCACGCTAGATGCATGACAGTTGGCAGCCCTGTAATTTTTAATGGCATTAAATTTTGTAGGTGTAAAATAGGTATATGATGTCTCTGGAACTCCCATGATAATTTATGTAAAGAGGAAGTAGCATCTAGGGAAAGGGAATTCTGGAGTGTGAGTGAGACAAAGGACAATGGCTAATCTTTTGACGACAAATCCACGTGCACATACATACACACAGAGCCATTCTTCGACAAAGTAGGGCAAAGCATGCTCAAATGCATACTCTCACACCAGAAACATGCTTCGCAAATCAATTGTTAACGTTTATAAATTAAAGATCTTCTGCTTATAGATAAAAGGAGAACTTCCTGTTCTTGTTGTAATTAATTGGGTTCGATCTCAAAGCGCCTGTCACCGCACTGCTTTGAGGCCCCATCCTCCTCACACAGAGCCCAACCTCACCCCCCCGTTTCACTCCAAATTTCACTCCTCAGTGCTGACATTCAGTCCTCAAGGAAAATATCACACCCCCTTGGTGTATTTGTGAACATTTGTTGTTGAGTTTGCTTGGAAGGCATGGCAAAGGCGAATATCAAAAACTTATTTACTACAAAAAAAACTTTCCTCTTGGTTTTGTTGGTTCTTGTGCAATTCGTCTATCATTCTAACCTTTATTTATATGAACAGAGAATATGAAGACCCCCCCCACAATTCATTTATCCTATAGGTTTATGCTATATTGCCCCTACCGGCTTGACTGGCCTTAACTGCAGCCTCTGCGATATTGCGTTGTTTCCCCCCAATGAGGCTCCTCCTACTATCCTGAGCAGCATGTATTGACTCTAAAATCGAAGCCTTTTATGAAGCAGGAGATGCAGAGGCCAAACTGCTTGTGACACAGCGCTGGGGCGGGAGCCTCACATAGCACACTGTGTAGCTGAGGCTGTGCCTGCAGAAGCCCAACGCAGTAGGGCGAGGAAAGAGGCGTGAGAAGTAAACATGAATAAATTGACCATTTCATTTTATTTTGACGACAACAAACTATGTCATTGCCGGGCTTTAGATAACGGACACTGGCCTTTCAGCGCTATACGGACATTATTTTCGCCCACAATTTCATAAACAGGTCAGATTAATAGTATGCCTAAAATATTAATAAGATGCATATTGTGATGCTCTAAAGTTAGCAACCTGTATAAATTCGCCGTATCTTTATGCTTATTTAATTCGGTTAGTAGAGCACCACATGCTACTGTTTTGGTTAATAATAGAAGCAGTAAGTACTGAAGTTGCGGTGAAGCACGGGACAGCTCAGCTATCACAGCATCTTTTAAAAGAGGAGACATTGTGCTTTAACTACTGTAGGTAAAAAGACATTGGTGGGGTGGCAGTACTTTTTGTTGATTATAATCTGACTAGTTTATTTGGTAAAATAGTTTTAATTTTTATTTCGGTTAACAATTTTTTTCATTAGTTTCCGTTTTCCTTTCAGTTTTATTTTATGGTAATAAAACTGGTCCCAACAAGTCCAATGCACATGAACACACACTGGCACTGTCAATCTATGTAGAATAAGCCCAGATTTTAGCCTAAACATTTTCTCAAACACTTATTCAATGGAGATCCTAAGGTAGCAAGCCGACAACTTTGGTTTTGGTTTTAATAATGAGTATATTTAGCAACTGCAAGGACAATAGCTATTAAGAAGTTCTCCGTATTAATGATAATTTAATAAACATAAATAGACAATACATACGGTGGAGTTTTGCCTATTCTGGTGGTCCACCATCCAGTATGGCACCTGTGTCTTTTCCCTTCAGGTGCTCATGTAGAGCACTAGTGCCATGTGGTATGCCATTGAAACCTTGCACAGTGTACAAACCACCTTTTTGTTTAGTGATATTTTGAATTACTCCCATAATTATGTAGTTATATTAAAGGAAAACATTTGTTATAATTCATTAAAATAAGAAAAACAATACATTTATTTAAAATATCGATGTCAAGGCATTTTCAGCGTTGATGTCATCAACTTTGTCGATTAATCGCGGCAGCCCTAAACACGCATGCTGTGGAGGGCAGGCTACCTCTCCTAGCCACCATGCTGGACAGTTATTTTTCCACGTGCACGCATTTCATGCTGACAAATTAATCAGTGCTCAAAGTGTGTCCAGTCCACTTTCCCATTATGTTACTATAATGACCAGAGTCATCTGAGGGAACTCGCTACTCCCCAGTCAGTCAGATCTGAGTTATCATACCAGCAGTGACCGTCTCCTGACAAACGCTACAGAACCTGTCAAGACAGGTTTGTTTATCATTTTTAAGTGGGTTAATGACTGCACAGATGTATTCTTACCTGAAGGCCGAGAAGATGCTAGAGTATTAGCTGGGAGATGGACTGTGGGAGAAAGTCATCTTGTCCATAGAAGGTCCATGTAAACAAACTCCCAGCACTGAACAAGCGTATAGCATCAGCCTTGGAGGTGCCAAGGTCATCGTGCCGCCTGCTTAGCTATCATGCCACCCATTGAGTAAAATAGCCATCGAGTTTATGCTTCTCTGGGCTGCTGGATACAACTGAAGCAAGACAAACGATATATACATAGAGGTTCTCGCAGGCATTAGAAGAACAGTGTGTCAGTAACAGAAAAGAGGCGCAACCGAAGGCCCAACCAAAGACTCCCTGTTTAGTGGGTTCGCTGAAATTGGTTGATTTATTTTGTTGTTTAGTGTTTGTTGTGCTAGTTTATTTAGTGTAGTGAGGGTGGCTGTGTTGTGCTTCCTTTGCTGAAATAAATCGATGTTTTTCTTTTACCCAGTGTGACAGGAAGCTAAACGAAGCTGGGCTTAACGAGGTATGCTAAATACCAAGATGTTGAATTCTCAGGCTAGGAGACACTCAGTCTAGTGAATGACATCATGAGCATTAGTGTCTTTTTCCTGTGACAATCTGCTGCACATTCCCAGATAGCTGTAGGTAAGGACTTGTAATGATGGTGTGATCATGTTACGGCAGTGTTGTGTGTAACTGAGAAGATTTAAGCTTTATTTGTGCTGGTTGTGACTAAGTTTTAATCTGCTGTGCCATGTCACCACGCAGCCTCTCTTATGCTGAACTCTTTCAAAGTCAAGTCACTTCTTCTGGGTTGACCTGTAGTAAAGGGCTAACTGTTCTGGATGGCTGGGTCACTAACAGCCGGTTCACCCAATTTCCATTTATATTGAGCCATCGATGCGTGCCTCTGGTGACACTGGCACCAGTTTACCTGTTTGTCTGTCGAGCTTGAAGACGAACTCGCCTGGATGAGTTCTTAACACTGCATATGACAAACAGGAAGAAAATCTTTTCACTGCCTCTAGTTTATGGCATCTCGGTCGCCATAGAGATTATTTGCTTTCTGACAGTGCTGTCATAAAGACGTGTTGCCAAACCGCCCAGCTCGACAAAATATGGTTGAACCTCTGTGTTCATGTGGGGCTGGAATGTGTTCGCATCCTTTACATGGATGTTTTCTTCCCATTTATATATTAAAAAGCAGGACAGTGATCATGTTGTTTCTTGTGGGTCATTCAGAAATCGTTCTGTTGGTTGATTCTTTAGTTTTGGGTGCAGAACCATCCAGGTCACACCAAGGAGAAGCTCTATAACGCTGGCAGATTATGAACCTGACATTTGCAGGGAGCTCTTAGCTTTGACGTTTGTCATCTGAGTGATTTTGTTCCTCATGAAACTTCACCTACCGAATATAATATTAACAGAAAACACTCGAACAAAAGAGAATGATTGCAACGGAATAATGGAAAGTTGTCACAAAATCATTGAGAGATGATACCGGAGTTAAGCTGCAGGACGCTGTGTATCTCCTCTTGCATTCAGCTTTCTTGGCTTCTTATACAGTTTGATACAGTTTAACGCTGGTCTTTTTTACTATATTTACTATATACTATTTTAACAGCTGTAGTAGCATGTTCTTTAACATCTTTTAGCCTTTGGATCGCTAAGGGGTATTACAAATAACTAAATGCAAGTATCTGAGTTCTGATAAAATAATTGTTTGACACATTTAAATCAATATCATTCTGTTTGTCCCTTCTGAGGTTCCATACTTTATCACGAGAGAAATATCCAGAGGCCATTTGTCTGCAGCACTGTGTTTATAATGATATTGAAATAACAGTAAAATTAAATTGAGATACTGCTTAAATGGGAGGCCTGAAGCAGGTGGATTCAGCCTTATCTGTGGCAGTCGGTACAGGGACGCATTATTCTTGTAGGTTTGATGACAACAGGATGGATGTGAGTTCAGTCTGCTAGGGCTGACTTCTACCTCGCCATTGTGTCTTTTGTTTTTTCATTTATTTCTTACATTTTATTTAGTTTGAGCTGCCATTTCGCCTGACTAATATACTTTAATTATACATTTTGCATTGTATATTTAATCAAAGGCAGTGGTGACAATTGTTTTCGGGTACAGGTCTTTGAATAATAATTTTTTAATCATCTCAGCAGTCTTTTAAATGCTAATTTATTCAACTAAATGCTAAATGCTTGGCAAGGTGGGGGGAGGGTGGAATTTCCCATTTAGTCCCGTTTCTCTGCATATGCATTTATCCATTTGTTTGGACTAATGTGCATATGACTTGTTTAAGTGCCTTCTGAGCAGATCAGAAGTTGCCCTTGAGGTGCCCTTCTCCTGTGTGTCAGAGTCCAAGTCAACCATCCCCCCCCCCCCCCCGGCGCCCCCCCCGCCCGCGCCCGGGGCGCGGACCGCCACGCACGCGACGAGCCGTCTTAGCGGACTATCAGGCGCCGGGGGGGAGTTCATGAGAAAACCATGAATTAGGTTACACTG
>JAODJX010000039.1:16286410-16302475 GCA_026776945.1 Isichthys henryi | reverse complement strand
TATTAGTTTAGTTCTCCCCAAGCGAGCTTGATGGGCCAAATGGCCTCCTCTCGTTTGTATAGTTCTTATGTTCTTATATGCAGTGGTACCTTGGTTTGCAAGCATAAATCGTGCCGGAAACATGCTTGTAATTCAAAGCACTCGTATATCAAAGTGAATTTTCCCATAAGAAATAATGGAAATTCAGATGATTTTTCCACAACCCAAAAATATTCATATAAAAATGATAAATACAAAATATAAAGTAAAAATACATAAAACAAATTAACCTGCACTTTACCTTTGAAATGAATCGTGGATGGTGTGAGGGAGACGAGAGAGAGGAGAAGAGGGTTATTTTGTAGGACGATTTTCAGTAACTAACGGAATCACTGCTATATGTTGGCTCACTGGAATCTTTTTCTTTTTGTGCGACTTTAACAAGGACCCTATCCAATGACAGCTGCGTTTGCCTCCTTTTCGATTTCGCAAAAATGTGGACATTGCATTGTCGTTAAACAGATTCATCACTCGCACTGCTACACCCTTATTCGGGTGGTGCTTTTCTACTAAATTTTAACTATACGAGTGAGACATGCCGAATGAGACCGAGCATGGGAGACTATTACCCACAATCCCACAGCGAGAGGGAGAGAGAAGAACCATCGGCTCAGTCGTGATCACACACAGACAAAGCATATAGGTAATACCTGTATTGCAAGATCTCGCTCGTTTATTAAGTTAGAATGTTTTAAAAAATTCAAAATGCAAAACACTCGCAAAACCAAGTTAATCGCAATCCGAGGTTTTACTGTACTGGAAAATTCGGAATGCACAATGAGCTGAGTAAGAATGATTGCAAAGTAATTCATGTAATTTGTTATTAATGTGATACTGTTAGATTGCTATACACTTGTAATAATTACCTGGGGCTTCTCCAGTTGTTCTGATAGACATGTCAATCAGATCAGTGTGCTTTTGGCTTAAATAAAAGACTGATCTGTACATCGTCTATTCCCACTTGTCTTAGGTAGGGGTCCGGACCCTCTCCTGGAAGCTACAGGCACTTGGATGGAGTGCCAGCCCATTGCAGGGCACAAACAATTTGGCAACTCAATTTACAGTACCTTTGGATTGAGGGGAGGACTATAGAACATAGAGAAAACCCAATGACAGGGAAAGAACATTCAACTCATGCATACACATAGAGTCATGGCAGAGAGTTAAACCCTGGCCGCAGACATGTGAGATGACAACGCGAACTGCTGCACCATGTATTGTATTTCTTCTTTTATACCCTTAAATTGACTATGACGGACAAATGGTAAGCAAGCAGTTAAAGACTGGATTTCCAAGAAGAGAATTGCTAAAGTGTTCAACCTGATGATCTTATTGAAACAAAGCATTACTTTGTGTATATTATATGCGGTTTACTACACCTAGAACCTGGAAAAAGCAACAGGTTCTGATTGGACGTAAACAGAATTATGACCGATCTATCTGACATTTCTCTAACTGACCAGTCACTGGTGACAGGCTCTTAAATTTGGAAAACAAGAAGCTCACCAGTCATCAGCATAATTAGAGAGCAATCGATTAATAGCTTTGGTCAATAACACCATTTGTAATTGATCTTGAGTCTGAGTCAGAGCTGTCCTGAGTCCGATAAACTTCCCACGCAATTTATATAATGTTGCCTGTTCAGGAAATTGTTCAGTCTCAAAAGAATTAATCAACTGTTAAAACTGTGTGAAAACACTATTGATATCAGATCTCCAAAGGCTTCAAATGAATGTCTGTCAAGATATGCAACGATAGGAAATACCCCATTACAGGACAGGTGGCAATCTTAGTCAAAACAGGGTGCTATTCCATCTCAGTTTATTGCCAGGAAATCCTGTCTTGTGGGATTAAGGAATCAGCTGGATTGCAGAGGCACTGAGTGAAGTGGAATTAAGGCAGCATGAAAAGTCAGAGTCTGCAGTTTCTGCTCATTCCACCCTCGCCTATTAGCTGCTGCGGCCCTTTGTTCTCTTATTAAGTACCATTCACTTTCACCATTCACTTACACCATTCACTGCCTTCCAGCCATGCAGCCTCGTCGAGTGGCCGAAGTGAGAGAGGCCCTCATGCCAGATGGCGTCTCGGGCACACACAAAGGCCCTCCACTGCCCGCATCGCCAGCTGCCGCATATTTGCTGACTGGGCTTTGCTGGGAGCGGGTATAGTCCTGGGGGGACACTCAGCTGCAGATGATGCCACAGGTCCCAGCAGCTGCAAGCATCCCAGACTAGCCTGCTCACAGAGGTCAGGCTCACAGCTGATGTGGGTACAGGTTTCTGTAACAGTGGTTAGCAGTCTGTTACAGACCTTTAGTATGATTCTGTTCATTCGAATTCTGATTCATAAGCTTGTGGATGGTAGTGTGCCAGAGGTACAGTGCTGATCTGCATGTTAGTGGCATTTGTAGAATGCGACCTAGCTAAGTAAATCTACACTTGTTTGTTTTTTAGGCACATCTGTTCACAGTGCAGCAGACAACTGCAGCGGCAGCTGCAAACACTCCAGACGTGAAGAAAAAGTGATGGTGATCTTAAAGAAAACAAATTTATTACACAGAGGAACCTCAGCCATTTATATCAGGGGTCTCCATATATTCGGCTTGAAAAGTAAACAATGTGCAAGATAAAACAGGCCTATATTGAAAATCCATCCATCTTCCAAATGTTTAATCTGATCAAAGTAGCAGGGGCGACACAAGGAGCAAGTTCTGGCTACACCCTGGATTTAATGCCAGTGCCTATACAGTGAGCACTCATTAATGCACTATAGTCCATTTAGAGACAGTTCACCTGCTAGAGGAAACTGAAGTATCCGGAGAAAACTATTTTCAGCACAGGAGGAACAGGAATCCTAAACACATGTAGAAGGACTCACCCACTTCCAACCCTGCAGTTGTCAGCCATAGTGTTACCCCCATATTCAATACTGCCTTTAATTGGATGAATAGTTTCAAATAAGGTGAATAGTCTACTATAGCCATTTGAAAACTGGATAGCACTGGCTTTCATCACTTCAGTAGGAAAACACAATATGGTGCCTTTTGGCATCTTTCAGTTCTGAAGGTTACTTTAGAATTTATGCTGCCAATCGGCAAGTCAGTATAAGGATATTTCAAGGCACAGGTAGTTTACTTTTTGTTACATTTTCCATGCTATCATTTATACTGTCTTTTCACAGATGAAACGCCTAGGCCAGTCTAATAGAATATTTACTTAATACATACTAACATTTACAAAGGCTGAAGCTCTCTTTGAATACAGTGCAACTTCCAATTAAATTTGTGTATAAACATGGCCAATGACATAACTCTGTGAAATTCAGAAAGCTATTAATTTCATGGCTAACAGGCTTTTATATCCATTTATTAAGCTTTATCAATTTAACATGCATCTGAAGTTGGAAATTTATAGCAGTACTGTAGATTTACCTAGGCTGACGTCCTTCTCTTTGACTGAGGTTCATGCTACTTCACAAACTTGTGAAATGTGTCTCTAATGAGGGTCTGCGTGCACACTGCCCCAAAATTACAAGACCTTCTTTCTGCTCTCCATCTGTCACGATTGTCCAATCTTATGCTTTGCTGTCCAACAGAGGACTCTGGCAACAAAGCCACCATAAAGATTTATGGCAGGAATTAAAGTTTTTGACGCTGGCATCAGGGCAGTGAGCAGCCCTGAGGCCTGTTTAACTAGAGGGTGTGATTTTGAAAAATAGCGATGACCTGCATCCCTGATGCATTGGACTGCAGGCTCTCTCATACCTCACCGCTCCTTCATCATGGAGAAGAACATCTGCATCACAAATGAATGTGATTAGCTGGAGGACAAGAGGACAAATGAGAGGAAGTAAGTTAACCAGCTGAAAAACCGAGTGAATTATTCTTGATTCCTTCTCTTATCTGTGATGTTACCTGTGAGTGAACCTGGCACTACACCACCTCTCAGTCACCAACAGACGAGCTGATAATATTAAACGTTAAAATACTAGCTTTCATTCATTTAAATTAATATTCCCTTTTAGTTTGATTATGCCGATTAACCAACAGAGGGTGATACAGGTAAAGCATAGTAAGAACACATGGTAAAATCACATTATACATGTCACAAGAGCAGCAAGCCACACATCCAGCAAGCCACGCCCAGCTACCCATAATAATCAAGACAACCAAACAGCACAAGGTCTCAGTTCCTCCTTTGGGAAGTATTGGGTGTTACACTGTACTTTTATGGCAGTTTTCCACTGACACCAAGAACCGAGCTGTACCTGAGCCAAAGTATGAAAAGACGGTTTTCTGCTATAAATTATGCAAGCTGTTCCTCATCTGTACCCACCTGACACGGTCCTAATCTGTACCCACCTGACACAGCCCTGATCTGTACCCACGCTGACACGGCCATGATCTGTACCCACCTGACACGGCCCTGATCTGTACCCACCTGACACGGCCCTGATCTGTACCCATGCTGACACGGCCCTGATCTGTACCCACCTGACACGGCCCTGATCTGTACCCACCTGACACGGCCCTGATCTGTACCCACCTGACACGGCCCTGTTTACTAGCGGGGCCGAAGATGAGACTGATCCGGGCTGGTTGCATCACCACCATCTGATTGGTTGAAATGCACAACAAGAAAGAACTTATCTGCATGGATTATCTGAAAGAAAAAGGACATAGTCCATGTATCATTAGTAGTATCACACACGGTGCTGCATTCCTGATTTTGAAAATTTCCAAGCTCTTATTTGAAAAAGTACTAAAGAACAGACAAACGGAATGACTTAATAATGCAAATGTATTAGTGGTGAAATGGATCATAGTTGATCCGTGATCCGTACAAATCCCCCACCACGGTTCAGCATGCATGTAAGTTGTGGATTACTTGCAAAGTTTACCCACAATAGTGTGAAATACAGTCTTACTTTCTAAAGTAATAATTCCCTAACTAGGTGCTATGGACATGCATAGAGGACATGCATTCAGGGCTTGAAATTCACGTCTTACAACAGGGGATAATTCTCCCCTAATGTTGTAGCACTTGAGAGGGAACTGTAGATTTTCGGTGGTTATCGATAAAATCACTGCATGGATTCAATAGCATTAGCCACGGCATTTTTAGTAACCCACTTCCCTCTTTCTCTTGACAAACACTATTTGCTTGTCTAATTACAACTTTTATTTTCCCGAGATAACTTTTTTAAATTTTGTGATCTCAAGGAAATAACTCGTGATTTCGAGAAAACAACCTTTGCTATGCGGCGATCAAGGGAAAAATAAGTCGCAATCTCGACATAAAACACAGAAAGATAATGATTGATGCCCTCCATGGGATTCTGTAAGATGCAGAGTTGCAGTGAAACCCTACAAACAAAGCAGGTACGTGTCCATGTGAAGAGGGCAAGTTCAACCTTCCCTGCTTTAGTGTTCTTTAAGTAATGAATGGAAAACAAAGTTATATGTGTGTCCTTTTTTCAGATATGAGAAATGATTGGATGTGTGAATGAAAACCACGATACAGTATGTTCCAAACTGGGATTTTTGTGATCCATTGCAGCCCTAATTCTAATTGTGCCGGCATTGAATGCTAGCATAGCACATATTTTGTGTTAAATATTCGTGTTTGTTCTGAGCCATTGTATTAAATTGTGATGTTCGGCTAGTTTAAATGTATTTCTTTGAAATAAGGTTTAGGATTCTCCTCTGGTTTTTAGGCTGCTCATGTGATATTTAAACATTTGTTGTATACTGTAGATTTGGTTATTGTTTTTTTAATAACTGCAGATATTTGCACATCTGATTAGTTTTTGGGCTCAGTTTACATTTGCGATTCAAAGTAGAGAGATTTTTGTTGAATTTGTTTTATTTATTTAGTTCTTGTTCTACTGGAATAAAACATTTAATGCATATAAACTTATTTCATCATACAGTATATCCGTTAATGGGTTTGCGGGTGCGAGCAGGATTGGACAGAGATATTGCGGGAGCAGGTTCTAGTTAGAATCATAATGTTTCTTATTATAACATGGCACAGATATTTAATATAGGGAAACATCTCTTGAATACGAAGTTCCAGAAACATTTCTTTCCTTTGGCTTATTCCATAAACTTGGCCTCTGCGGAGGTTCCTCCCAGACAGGCATGTCACTCTGCTTTACTGGAGTTAAATCAATGAAAGAGAATTGAGTGTTGGAGGTTAACTAATGGTAATTGGATTTAGTTCCTGGAGTCAAAATCCCAGTTTCCTGCCACCTTGGAAAGAATTCCATTAAGGTTTCAGAAGCGTGCAATGTGCATTAGTGCAATCTGAATAGTTTTTAAGGTGACCACTAGTGGAAAATTGTGTCCACAATGGTCGCATAATTGGCAATGTAAGTGTAATTATATATGACTGGAATCCAATTGATAAATGTAAAATACATGCCTGGAGCAAACATGAGGGTGTTTCCATGGATCAGCCGGCTTTTTGGAGCTCAGACCTTTCTAACTGCACTCTGTGATTGTCTACTCTTCTGGCCGAGCCTATCAGTAATCCTATCACCTGCTCTCTGCCGGATCGTCCCGTTTGATTGAATCTGGCATTTTATTGCATTTTCTATGCGCGTCCCATCTCATCTGCCTTGACCAATCACGGCGAATACAGGCAAAAAAGAAACAGACAAACTGAAGAATGAGAGAAGTCAATGGCATTGTTGTCAGCATTAATGTCAAAAGTGTCGGCGAGCCATTCTGACAGTCCACCTTATAACCTCTCTTCCAAGGTTCCTGCTTATCTGTGGGAAAATTGGCAGAAACACCAGACTGTAGAAATTCAATAGGTATTGTATTTTCTGTCTATTCAGAGTTAAACGTGGGATGAAAAGAAGGTATTTTTGAAAAACACTATATATATATGCTCCTGATGCCATATTCTTTATACTGTGAATTGGCACTTAGGCTTTGAGTGTTTCTGGAAAAGACTTCTTTTCAGCGCCCCCCCATGGACACTTTGATGTGCGGTCACAGTGGATCAAAGATGCGGCCGCTGCCTCCACTCCAGGTGTGTGCGGTGGCTTTTATCTCTGGGAAAAAAAGCCCAGATCCATTGTCCAACCCAAAGGAGACTTGGGGTGCTGGTGACCCCTTCTTACCCCTTTTGTGTCCATACGCACATTGCAAAATAACCCCACTGTCTTTTTATATCCATACAACATAGGAATCCTTAACCTTCTTTTGCAAGCCATCCTTTCTGTAGACAATTAATTTCCACCCGGAATATTCCTTTAGCGTATTTCCATTGTTATGGAAGAACAACAACAAAACCAAGACTCATACAGCTCTCATACTTGCAGCCTGTTGTCTTTGTTCAGGAGGAACCGAAAGACAAGCCTCATTTGGCTCTATGACGCTCTCAGTACCATAACCTGCACTCTACAACCTGGTTTTGTTTATAAGCATGGTTGATTCTGTAAACTGAAGACCACAGCATTTTTGTGCCCTTATTGTGTTTCTTTTTAAAAACATTATCTTCTTGCTCATTACCAAAACACCATACAGACTATAATGTGAAAGGTACAAATGCAGATGAATGTTGTGTTTCATTGTCCTGCCAATTTTATGGAATCTATCACATTATTCAAGCAATGGTTACACTGGCACACAGCACACATGATTTGCCAGAGACTCATTTTCTCGTTAATAGCAAATTTTATACCCATATTTCTCAAATTCAAACATAAATCATGCAACGCTTACAACGATGGGATGATTATTGCATTTTCTTGTTCTAAATCTGATTATTTTATTTCTAGTGAATGAAATGAAGAGACCATGTACGGGCGAGGACGCAAAGTGCAGATTGACAGGCGAGACGGAGATAGCAGATGAAGTCTGACCCTGAATGCTCACGCTGCTTAATAAGCATTCATCCCTTATCTATGCTTCACAATGCCCTCTGTTCTTTTTCTTTCCCGACTGACATTTTTACTTTTACCTCCGATTCCCAGGCATTTCAGTTATTAATGAAGTTTGACTTCCCCGTACAAATTATGCATGAAACAATTCACTGATGTGAACATCGAGCTCCTCTACTGTAACATCTGAAGCGCATGTTTCTTATGCAGAAGTGCTAGAAGTGTAGCTAGCTGAAGGTGCAAGTTAGCGTGGAGACCTGGAGGAACCAGCTCCCTCGCTCACACACGCTCGTGCACACACTGGGTATGGATCGGCGGGGCATCGCTCATGCTGGAGATGCAGTTAGCGCTGCCCGCAAGCACACGGCACTCCCCTGCATAATGAGGCCATTGATTTATGCTCTTCCCCTGCCTCGCGATTGATTGGGGAACAAATGCAGGCTTTTCAGCTCTGCCAGCACCTCAGTGATTCCCGCCTCCCCTCTCCCTTTTTGTCAGCACAATCACAGCCCAAGTAAGAACGATAACAGCCCAAAGGAAAGGTTTTGAAGTTTATCATATTTCTGACAGCTCTCTTTGTTTGTGCATTGTGAGAGACATCATGATAGCTATGTGTGTCCCCCCACAATGTGATAAAAAGCCTGTTATTTTGACGTTTGGTTACTTGTGATTAAGGTTAGGGCTGGGTAGGGGTTAAGGTCGTCATATTGGGATTAGAATTTTCCCCATAGAATGCAGAGTCCCCAGAAAGATATAATTAAAAACCTGTCTGTGTCTGTGTGTGTGGTCGGATTTGGGGGGGTGTGGTGTTATGAAATTAGGAGATGAACGTCTGAGAGGAGCAGGCTGTGATCACGAGGGCCGCAGGAGTGCAGAACAAGTGCTGCGTGCTGATTGACTACTTAGCTCTGCCAGCTGTCAGGTCCTCCTAAACACAATGTAACTAACGGCTGCTGTACTTTAGCTAAGAATCTAGGTTGTTTGTGTCCTTATAAAAAATCATGTATTTGAGTGTGTTCAGAGGGTCCTGCAACTGGTGTTGACACTCTTATTTAGGGCCAGTAATATCTAAGCAAATAATGGAGGATTCTGAAGACAGAGCCAGAAAAATACCCTGTCTGTGAGCTTCATTTGGGAGCAGGATGTCAAGGCTATAAACCACAGCACTTCTGGAAAACAGGCTCTAAGCACATTACCCATTCAAGTCATTTATTCATTTCAAGGCATGTTTCCTTACGTGCAGTTTGTTTTTACACCATGGGAAGAGTAAAATTTGTAGTCCAATGAGAAACAAGAACTTGCAAAAGTACAGGCTGATGAGCACAAGGTCTCGCACTAACGTGATCGTGCCAGAAACTATTTTGCTGCCCCCTCCGCTCTGGCCTTAGCAGCCCAGGGATTTCTCCACACGTACGGGAAAAGGTCAGCTCTGCCAGGGAGCCTGACCGCACTTCGGATCACCTCCAGCCTTCCATCCCCATTGAAATCTCTCAGCACAGAGCTGACCTTTGAGTCATGCAAGCGTGACATCCAATATTTGTTTAAAGACAGGGGGGAAAAAAGGCAGCAACATTGATCGTATGGGGACAGGCAGGGTATGTGGCAGGACTGAGTAATTTACAGGGAGTATGGCAGGTTGGTGCCGGCACAGACAGCTGGCTGAGTGGCTTTGTGACTGACAGAGCACAAGCCGCAGCCGAAAAAAATCGTTTCCCCCCAGAATGATCAATGCTAAGTGTGTGTCAGGGGGATCTGTTTAATCTGCTCTGCTTGCATCAGATATCACAGTCAACCAACTCACAACATTCACAGTTCTCTTACTCCAAGTCCTTGCCATTTCATGGGCTGTCGAAATCTGCAAAGTTTTCTACAGTTTACTGATTCATATATGTGGAAATTTCATTTGGTGGTTTATTTTATTAAAGTTTCTGTACTGTATATAATTCTAAATTCTAAACACAGTGTACTGAAAAACTAACAAACATGTATGGGTTTAGTAATTAATAGCAATAAATAATGAGATCACTTTATCTCTTTATTTAGTTTTGGTATTCATAAATGCGTAGCGCTTTAAGGCCATGTTTTTAGTAATTTATAGATACGTTGAAAAACATTCATAACACATAATAATTCATACAATAGATACCTTTATAATGCAATACAAAGCATCCTTAATGCTTACAACAACCATTATAATGCAATATAAAGGTATCTGTAGTGCATTATAGGTACTCGTAATGCATAAACATGGATATAAGGTATTATGCCTTTTTATGAATATGTATAGCCATGTTTATAATGCTTTATGAATGCATTATGATTTGTTATGAATGTGTTTATAAATTACTAAAAACATGGCAAAAACATGAAGTAAAATATACTCATCAATGTTTTGATCCATGTGTTTTGAGTCCATGTGTTAATCAAGTGATAGGAGGGTTGCAGATGTTTAGTGATGTCAGTGAGTTTTGCAGATTTTACCTTTAATCATTGTGATGGATTCTCAGGGATGTTCATTGTGAACAGCGGCAGTGGACATGGTGCTGCCATCCAGAATGTTCTTTCATGCAACAGAAGAGCATCTGTTGTGCTCTGGCTTGTCGTCTGCAATTCAGCGGCGCTCCGAAGTTCATGAACACGGTGACCTTGAGTCTTTGTCGGAAGTCTCCGTGCCCGGCAGGAGAAGCCATGTTGCAGCAGTGTGTGCGTGTTATTTAATGATTCCCTGACATTTTATATTCTGCTCTCTTCTTTTACGGACTTGCTTTTTAAAGTAGAACGACAGTAAAGCTGTTTTTTACTTGTGTTCTGCTGAGTAAAGTCAAGGTGAATCTGCAAGTTTTCCTTTATTGTGCTCCTTTAAAAACTATTGTGGCCTCAAGAGGAAATGAAACGAAAGGTCCGGGTAGAATCTGTTGAAAAACCACCGGAGGCAAATGATTTACTATAAATGTAACGTTTTGTCTGATTTATTTCCTTCTGATTTGAATTCTTTGTCAAACTTGGATGTCCTTAGGTCTTAAGCGGAAATATAAATGTAAATGTTTTTTGTCTTCTCTTCGGTTATCTGTGTTTTATCATGTTGAAAACACTCCTCATTTATAAATGAAATGCTGCACCTGTTTTGTCTTTAATCAAGACACAATATTCCTTTGTCAGAGAGAAGGATTACATTTGGTCAGAAATTGGCAACGGTTCTCATCTCTGTTTCATTCCGCATAGCCTCTCCATCAGATGAATTGAGGCAGGCAGGAAGTTTGATTAGTATTCTTTTTAGACTGAAGGGGGTATAGTGAGCTTTCTGCTCTCTGATGATTCACATTACCTCGCTTTACATCTTTTACAGTGTGGCCAGAACAAAGGCTGCTTGGGTGTATTTCACACATCTTTATTAACCCTGAATCCTCAGACGGGTCTGGGTTTAGGTGCAGGACTTATTGGTGGTGGTTATCTGCCTGGTGGAGCATATATTTTGAGCCAAAGAGAGCTAGAATCATCCATATCAATTTCTCCCTTTTTGACAAGGATATTTACATTTACAGGGTGTTGTGGGAGCTAATGGCTCCACCATCTGGAACCAACCATGGTGCACTGGCCCTGGGGAGGCGGGGCTAAGAGCGCCTGACTGCTGCCCATGTGACCAAAGAAGTGGCGCAAAAAATTCGTTTGTCGCTGAAATGTAAATAGTTGTACCAGAGGAGGATGGGGTCCCCTTCTGAGTCTAGGTTCCTCTCAAGGTTTCTTCCTGCTAGAGGGAGTTTTTCTTTGCCACTCTCACCTCAGGCTTGCTTGGTGGGGTTCTGGCTGGTTAAATGTAAAGTGCTTTGTGACAATGACTGTTGTTAAAAGAGCTATATAAATAAAATTGAATTGAACTGAATTGGAAATTGCAATGTAATAGCATGAGAAATGCAAAAAACCCCCCAAAAAACACTGGTTTAACAAATCTCCATGGCTCAACAACTCAACTGTTTCCATAACAGACTAAATATTCTTGGCCTACTTTCCAATGTTCCCACATAGATTGTTCAGTCATGTGTCTGGAGCAAGGGCGTTGTTGGGTCCAATCACTCAGGGCTATAGCCCTGAGTATTTTAGCCCCGATGCCAATCTTCCTTAAAAGTGGAAATAAGTCAAGCTCCAGGTAAACTTAATTGAGCCACTGATCTTTTCAATAGCTATAGACTCCCCTGGTCTGGAGACCTTTGTCAGGGTATTTATTCCTTGCCAGCTGTGTGAATCTGTTACTGTAGGCCTGTATTGGCATAAATGCTGGGTGTCAGGGTTCGCGGTGAGCGGGTAAGGCGCACGGGTAGGCAAGCGGGCAGGAAGCAGGCAAGGAGGCCAAAAGTCGGGGTAACCGAGATTTTATTCACTGGTAAAGGGGACCAGGAAACATCAGACATAGACAAACAACTAAGGCAAGACATGGACTGAAATAGACGAGACTGGGCGAAAATAAGTGGACACAGCTGGGCAAGATCAGGGAAGCACACGTGCGTAATCAGGGGGCGTGGCACACGTGAGGATTGGACGAGCCGGGCATCACACTGGGTGTATGCAAACATTTTTGTGTGTTTTAATCCATATGTGTTTGTTGATGTAGATGATAGTATCAGAAAACTAAAGTATATGTGTAGGCATATGTAGCAGATTGCAGCTGTCATTCTTTGATCTTTAGTTAGTTTTAAGAGTGTAAAAAAGTGTTAGTGTTAGTGTTTATTTTCTAAAAATGACTAGGCTTGATTAAGGTAGGTACTTGAAAAGAGCTGGATAAGTTCAAAATGCTTGTTCTCTAATATAACCTGCATAAGTTATACACTGTTATTGATATTTTACTAAAATGTGCTTCTCATATATGGCATTAATTGTTCATTGAAAGCAGTGTAATGCATCAATGACAAAAATACTGACAAAATCCAATGAGATCTTGTACTTCAGCCATTGGTAGCCTTAATTTTCACTAATTTGATTTAATACTTTTTCATATTTCTTAATGACCCCGGTACAGGAGAAGAATGAATCCCGGGGACATATTATTGGAAAATTCTTCTTCAAGCCATTATGCATTATGTAAAAAATAAGACAATGTTCATGTGTAATTGGTCTTTCTCCATCATTTTATCACATTAACTCTGAAGCTGAAGGAAAATCAAATCATTTTATAAGCCAATCTGAAGAACCTCTCTCAGCCTGCTTTGTATACTTTTTTGTGCCAGCTTTTTAGATTACAGTCTCTGCCTCTGACTGTCTCCCACCTGTGTCGTTTTGCCATTTACTGCAGAAGGATGGTTAGCAGAGTCTCAGGTGGCTAGGTTACAACCCTTATGTAGGACATTCTGTGGTGTTTATAATTTAGCAACATTTTTTTTCTCCACAATATTATATCATTTGTATTGTAATTTCAATTTTGTTTTCTTTCCCTTGCAAAGTTTAACAAAACTTCATAACACATTCATAACATGTAATAATGCACTCATTAAGCATTGTAAACATGGCTATAAATATTTATGAAAAGGCACAACACATTATTGGCATGTTCATTATGCTTTATGAATGCTTTATGTAGCTCTCATCTATAATGCACTATAGATACCTTCATAATGTAATACAAAGCATCCTTAATTCTTTTATTGACTATTATAATGCACTATGAAGGTATCAACAGTGCATTAAAGATGAGAGCTTCATAGGAGCTTAATGAATTATTATAATCAACACTATAATGCCTTATGACCGTCAGTAGAAGATGCTGTGATGCTATATTAATTCTTATACTGACTATTATGATACATTATGAATTTATCCATAATTCATTTCAGATGACAACTTTAAGTAAAGTGTGTTTTTCACGGCTCGTTTTCACAATAGATTTCATTAACAATAATAACCTTGGTACTCTCCTGATATATAATGACCTGGGAAAGGTGTTATCAAGAAGCAAATGATCTTTTTGAAATCATTTAGGGGGTAAAAGCTTGGTTTTGTTTCTGAACATTTAGGGTTGATGCTTTGAAATGTAATAAATGTGCAGGCCCACCCTGGGCAGGAGAACCTTATTACTTGTCAGTCATTATATTCTCCGATGAGATTGTCTTGCTTTTTCAAGAAAATATCATTTAAACTGTGACCCAATAAAGACAAAAATATGTGACCCCCCCAGTTCAGCCAGATTAAAGTAATGATGATTGAAGTGAACTGAATTACAGCTGAAATATTGGTTAAATAAATGCTCTTCGGTACAGGCTGATTATTACTGCAGGTGCTGCCAAGCAAGTGATCTTCTGCTGAGAAGTTTAAAACAAGCTTTACAAAGTGACCCCAACTGCCATGTAAATATAAAACCATTTATGTAAAGCCAATAGCAAAATAAAACATTTTCACAAGCCTTCTGTGACATATTTCAACATTACTAAACTGGAAAAGAGTTTGTTAAGCTGTTAATGTCTTTCATGAACTGTTATTTCCAACTAGCTGTGGATGCTCTTTGGAGAATGACTAGAATTAAAAAAACTGAGTGTTTATTTATTCATGTGCTTGTTTATTTATGTATTATTTACCATGACAATGATAAACAATTGGATGCTTGGATGGATGAATGCATGGATGGCTTGTACTGACTTGTGGAGAGTAACTAAATCTACACTTTAATCCAACATTTGGTTTTGGTTAGCTGGGGTGCAGGTTACAGGAAGTCTTCATGAGTCTTTATAGAAATGGCAGGCCGGTGCTGATCAGAGGCACCCTCTGCGCTCCAAATGGGCACAGCTGACTTCAAGGTTCTTCCCAAGATACCTTTCCGTCGCAGTAATGCTTTGTGGGAGAAAAGACTGGGTCTTTTATCACCATCCGATAATTGCTTTTGATTTGGCAACAGGGCGTTCTTAGGTTTGTAGCCTTTGTTTTTGTTCTTCTCTTTCTCCGAGTTAGAAAGCTGGACGGAGCCTTTTGGGGCTGTATTTCACTGGGATAGATAGTTGGAAAAACTTTTTCCCTGTTTTTTTTCCGCTTTATGTGACCCTGCACTATGTGAAAAGTGACCTCTGTAACTGTTCTTCTGAGTACATTAATGCTCTGCCTCAGTATACTTGCATTTTCAGTGTCTATTCATTGCCAGCATGGATCAATGCAATCCAATCATGACCCATTTAAGCCCAAGAGCTACTTTAAAGAAAAGGATGAATTCAATTCAGCAGAAAAGGAGCCTTGGGCGTGAAATTAAGTCTCCCAAAAAATGCTTTCCTTCCTAAAAATGTCATGTGGTAAGATTAAATCCTGAGTGAGTTTTTCAGTATGAAATTAGATACTTTCTCACTAAACAACAGAGTGCAGAATCCCCAGCCTCAAAACATTGTTTTCTCTGAAGGGTCAATATCATTTCTGGTTGGTTGCAAGTTAAATAATTTAATACAGCTACATAAAGCATTCATGAGCAACAGAGACAAAAAACTTACAAAACCTTAAGTTGAAAAGGAATGGGAAGAAAAGTAACTAACCTGTCAATTAAATTTGATAAAATGGTGTGCCAAGTGTGTGTGCCGCAGAACTTATTAGTGTGTGCGAAAGAAACAAATGGAAAATGGCAGGAAAAAGTAAGAGGAAATGCTAAGAAACAAGCACTCAGTGCAATAGAAAAGGTTAATTATACACACACACACAAAGTACCATTCAAAAGTTTGAACACGCCAAGTCGCCTAGAAAGGAGAGTGATCACATGACCTGGCCACCTAACCTAAACACAGTACAAATGATTTTTTTGACCAAAAAGTGAAGTAAAATCAGCTAATGGGTGCTCAGCATATGTGCAACCTCCTTCAGGGCAGCTGGAAGAGCATCGCAGGAAACTGGCAAGTAGGAAAGGTAGGGTCAACCAGACCCAGAGGAATTGAGGTTAAGGGCCTTGCTCAAGGGTCCAATGGTGGCATCACTTTGCTGACCACGGAATTTAAATCTTCTGTATCCCAAACCACAGAGCTGTCCCCCCCCAAACACATTATACATTTTTTTGGTCAGTGCTTAACTCCATTTATGTTATTTTATAGTTGCGATGCCTTCATAGGGGCGGCATGGTGGTGCAGTGGTTAGCACTGTTGCCTCACACCTCTGGGACCCGGGTTCGAATCCCCGCCTGGG
>JAODJX010000039.1:16270387-16286310 GCA_026776945.1 Isichthys henryi | reverse complement strand
TTGTTCCCTGCCTCGTGCCCATTGCTTCCGGGATGGGCTCCGGACCCCCCGCGACCCAGTAAGGATAAGCGGTTTGGTAAATGGATGGATGTCTTCATAATTATTCTAAAATTTAGCGAATAGTATAAATGAACCTCTCTATAGCTAGGTGCGTCTAAACATTTGACTGGTACTGTTTATATATATACAGTACTGTATATATATATATATAAAACGCTGAATCGCAAATCGGTTAAAAATCGATATCAATGTATAACAGTTTTAATCGGCTGATGTGGAAAATGAATCGCTACTTTTGAAGTACTTCACAGTACTTTAACAGAAAAACTGGTGTAATATTACTTTTAATTTCACGACGTCAGTTCAATGCCAAATGTCACTGCGTATTCCCCCCATGACCCAAGTTGGGATTAAGCAGTTTCAGAAAATGAATGGACGCACCAACCGATCTTAAATCGGCGGTGAGGCAGCCTTTTAGCTTTCAGGTAATCACAAACAAAAACGCAGAGAAAAGCACAGACAAGACAAAAACTGTGTGCAAACATTGTAAAAGATTGATAACATACAGAAATAGCACAACAAACATGCTTCAGCATGTCCACCAGCACCACAGTGAGCTCAATTCACCACCGCCAGAGCGAAGATTATTAAAAGGGCAAACCACGCTAAAAAGTTGCACATGCAAGTCTTAGTTAGTTTATTTGAAAATTTTTTTTTTTTTTTACTTATTTTGATTTGGGATTTTTTTAAACAGTATTTTGTTCAATTTCAGGTGCACTGTAAGAAGAGGACACGTTTTGCACAGTTTAGAAAGATAAGTAAAGGAATATTTTTTTATAAATTTGTCTGCAGCTCATTCTGTTAAAAAATCGTGAGAAAATCGTATCGAATTGTGAGTTGAGTGTGTCATTACATCCCTAATATATACATATACTGCTTATGTAGCACTTTGGAAAATTCGTATATCGATGTTGGCTTGCTGTTCTTTTGGTTTCATATCGATTAGCTAGATATTTAACTATTCTATAACTTACTACAAGAGCAGTACAGTCAATGTGTCCAAGTCTGAAAATTTTACCCAACCGTTGCTAAAAAAGTAGATAATTGACTTTATGAAAGGTAGGAAGAGGAACAAAAAGATGAAGCAGGATGAATTCCTGTCATGATTCAGCATTCAGAATGACAATCTGAGTGACGAATGGGAATTTTATAATAAACTGAACCCAAAAGTAAACCAGGAACGAAGGGACCATGAGGGGTCTTATACACAGGCAGGAAGGTAACACGAAGTAAACCAAGGTGAAGTAAGACATGATTACAGAACTAGGTACCAAGTAACAAATGTACCAAAACAAGGATCCATATAGAAACACAAGAAAACATAATTAACAAAGTTAGACAAAAACAGAATCAGGAGGTACAAAACACAAAATGTGTTTTGGAGACGTCTGGTTACCAGCCGCCCGCTTAGCCCATTCAGTCATGTGGCAGCCCGAGAAAAAGACAAAGAAGAGAAAGAATGGGAACTAAGAAAGGTGCCAAAACACTGAAGAATTAATGGGATGGCCAGCGACACCTGCTGGCCAAATGGGAAAACAACAGACACAAGGACAAGATGGATTTATCCTGACAATTTACTTGCCTTACAAGAGAAAAGCAACTCCTTATCCCACAAAACTTCACTAAAGTATGTGTTTTATTACTCTGAAAGTGAAAAAAGCAGAGAAAATGGTAAGAATTGGAGGCACGGAAGTCTTCTTCCAGTATTATAGCAGCATGTCTTCTGATGGCAACATTTGATATTTAGTTAAGATGCTTAATGATCTACATTATGAATGATCTCATGGCTAATCTGAAGGAACAATATGCTCCTACATATGCAAAAAGTTTACTTACCTCTTTAAAGCTTTTCACTGCACAGATGTACAGTATATGAAATTTTACATATTGCTTTTTTAACATCACTTTCTTAATCTTCTATTGCTGTTGCAATTCGCTCAAACATGTACACCTATAGGCAATTTAGTAACTCCAGCTAACCTCAGCATGTTTGAGGACTGTGGGTGGGGAGGAGCAGAGTAGCCGGGGAAAATTCCATGATTACACGGGGAGAACATGTAAACTCCACACACGGAGGCATGGTAGAGACTTGAACTGTGGTCTCAGATGTGTGCTAAACACTGGATCACCGCCCCAACATATATTTGCATTTTATTTATTTTTAACGGAAGCTTTTATCGAAAGTGATGTAAAAGTGAGGCAAAGCGTATATTACAAACATTCCGCTGGTGAGCAGTTAACTACCCTTAATCTAGATTTAGCCTCCAAGAAATTGGCAGTAAAATGCCAGGAAGTACAGAAGTAAACTGCCTATCTGAGGCATCTGAGCAGGGTTCGAGATGCACAGATAGTTGAAGTTGAAGGCTGCATGGAGTTCCGATAAGCAGGTGTGGATATATATGATAAATTCCGCAAAATTCAAATCCTAAAGCTATAAATTTGCTGTATGGCAACTGAACAGTTAATGTTAAGTTTAATGGGCTTCATACAGGATAGGATCCTATGGCAGGATGACATCATAGTGCTTGGCTGCGCTTGCTGGCCATTGCACTCCCTGCTCTTCCTCCAGAATTCCACCGTCCACCAAGTTACGAGCTGCTTAGCCCCAGAGCAGCACATTAGCTAATTCTCGCCATGAACAACACGAATGAAAGAGTAGCAGAGCCCTCTCACTCTGGGCCTGCAGAAACAGGGCACCCTTCCCTTCATACGTCTCCGTAAATGAGTTTGGATATGGATATGTAAATCGCCTGAAGTTGCACATTTTGGAAGTGGGTTAATGAGAGTAACAGACTATTTTAATGGAAAAAAATCCACAACCCTCAGAGGAACAGACAGTAATTATTTGACTTATGAGTGGCTACAGGCAATGGTGAAGCCAGCCACACTCGCGGCCTCAGAGGAGATACAGCAAAGAGCTTGCTAAACAGAGGCGGATTAGTTCACTTCGTTAGTGCCTACCTCATGGCTGTCTTTGACAAATGATTAATACTTCAGTTTAATTTAATTCTCACATTTAATAGGAACAGTACTTTTTGTTCTCTGGCAAAACTATAATATATGTTTATAATGAATGCCATTTGCAATATACAAACAAGTTGTGGTGTTTAATCTCAAAATTGCATTTTACATTTCTCGTGTCATGTGAATCAGTGAAATTTCTTCATTTAAATTTTGCAATTAAATTGCGATTAAAATATTATTAATTTAAAAGCTATATAAAGGGGCGGCATGCTGGTGCAGTGGTTAGCACTGTTGCCTCACACCTCTGGGACCCGGGTTCGAGTCCCCACCTGGGTCACACATGTGTGAAGTTTGCATGTTCTCCCCCTGTCGTTGTGGGGTTTTCTCCGGGTACTCCGGTTTCCCCCCACAGTCCAAAAACATGCTAAAGAGCAAATGAAACATAAATGCAGGTATCGGTTCTGCAGTATCTAGGACTGAGGGTATAGATTTAGGTATGGATGAGAGGAAGATGTTCCAAGCATGTGTGTTTTGGGGGGCTTTGGGGGCACATACAGAATACATAATTCCAGCTTTTAGGTGGCCATGAAGCTGGTTACTTCTCCTGTGTGTGAGGTAACTAAGTTAGGAATTGGATGTGCTGTCGAAAGTGGGGAAAAGTCAGTAGATGATATGAAGTGAAGTCTAGCTGAGTTAATGTCAGGCTTGAGGACAGTCAAATATGGGCCCTGCAGTCTGTGATTGATCCAAAGGCCTGGTATCAGCATAACAAGGTCTTGCACTCCACTCCTTGTTCAGATAGACCTACAGAGTGCCATGCTGGTTGCTATAGGCTCAACAGGCTATTCTCCATTGTGTGCCCTGGCATATTAGAGTTAATGCTTAAAGTGACCATATCTTTGGGGTTCAAAGCTGGTCCCCATGGGCTAACATTGCACTCTCCCTTGAATTATTAGAAGGTCTAGACGGTCACCTTAAAAAGCTTATTTTTTTTAAAACTCTATTTCACACCACGAAAGACTTTCATTCCCTAGAATATATTTTTTTATGCAGTCTTGATTGGTCGTTGACTCCGTCTCTTGATCTTTTTTCCCCCACCAGGGTGCAACCATCTGTTGCCACTCAAGTAACCCTGACACCCCCCCCCCCCACCACCCCCCACCAATGCCTCCTGTTGGAAACCGTGCAAACCAGACATGCTACCTCTTGTAAAATAACAGATTTCAATGTTTAAGTGTTCGTTGACCACAAAGGGCAAATCAACTGCCCTCTCACTCCAACTTAATACTTTGTCCTTTCGACTTATCCAGTATCAATTTACTCTCTAATTATCATGGTCTAATAGCTACAGGTCTGTCTCATTATTCATTTTCCCTGTAGCTAAAACAGGGGGCACCTTGGTTGCTTAGTGGTAACACTGTAGCCTCGCACCCGGCAGGACTTCCAGGTTCTGAGTCCCCCATGGTAAATTTTGCAGATCATGGGGGTGAGGGTCCCCAAGATAACTTTTGCTGAGGAACACATTTTGCACTTTTGCTTTTTACTGGGGTTGTTTCCTCAAGGGACTGCCAGTTGTACCCTGTATGTGTAATGTTGTTTATACCTTGGGGATGTTCCACAGAGTCCATTTCTGTACCTTAAAATGAGTTCAAGGTAAGTTGGGACAATTTCCTAAAAAATTTGGAACATAATATGACTGGTCTCGTTTGGGGACCCAATATGATATGCTTTCATGGGGCCCAAAATCTCTAACACAACCCTGGCTGGTAGGGAGCATAAATGTGAAATAGCTGCATTTTCAGTGTTCATATTCAGTTAATCTAGAACAGTATTCAGCAATATGTACAGAACCACAATATAATTCACCATACGCCATCAAAAGTTGACAGGGAGAAGCACAAATTGCACTTAAAGTGATGGTTGAAGAAACAAGAGTCACTTGGAGAACATCAACATTGGCATAGTAAATAAAAGCATGTTAAAAAGATCCCTGCAAGTGGCTTATGCTGCAGAATACAAGTGGCAAAAGGGAAAAAGTACAGAATTACAAGCACAGAAGAGGAAGTCATCCTCAGTATCGACATACCCAAGGGACACAATTGATAATAAATTACAGTATGGTGGAAAATTGGAATAATCTGTAATTAAGTCTTGCAAGAGCTGAAGGGGAATCAGAAGTTATTAAAGAGGAGCTCTGGAGAAAGGACTTTCCTGGGGGGCAGTTAAAGGAGCAGTCATTTAAATGTGGAGCAAAGGCTAGAAGAGACAAAGACACCTCAGAGGGAGTGAGGGCTGCAGGCATATTTATGGTGATAAACTAACATAAATGCATGACTACCTTACATCTTACATTGACAGAGATATGTCAGTGTCCACCTAATTTCTCTGAATATATGGGCAGCCAGCATTATACCATACCATGGTTTGGGTGACAGGAGAGAGTCCAATAATCGCTGCTTTGATTGAAGCGCCACGGTTTGACCACATTTCATTTAATTGACTCGAAAAAGCCAGTAGGAAGAGGAACAGCGGGTATGTTTGTGGTAAAACTCCTCGTATCCTGAACAGAAAATATGAAAACTGTCTGATAATTGACGAAACCCAAGCAACTGCCTTCTCGGTTTGGCAGATGACAGGCACCGTCTCTAAGTCAAGAAGCGCCCTGGATGGGACATAAACCCATCACAAAGCACCAACTCACACACTATGCGCAATTAAGAGGCATCAGTTCAATGTAATGCACAGATTTGGGAGGGAATATATGGAGAAAATCTGTATTGATGCTGTAAAGAATATGCAAATTCACACAAATTCTCGAGAGATATCAACATCAAAGTCCTTGAGACTACACCTCTGGCACATGAAAGCAGGGACAGTAACCAAACAGTTTTAGTGAACGAAGACTTCAACATGACATGACAATGAAACGAAACTGAATTGTCAAAAAGCAAAACGGCAAATTTATAAAAAGTAAATGTATGACTTAGCTGTCCCCCTCATTCTCTAGCTTTTCCTCCAGCCCTGTCTTCACCCAATCAGCTGACTCTGTAAATAACCAATAACAAGGAGCTTATGCTAACGAGGGTCCTCTGTTAGCTGTAGGCCTCAGGCCACTCCTCGCCAAAACACCAGCCCGAAAGGTCACTTTGGTTGCTGCCTGCATAATGAAACAGAACCCCCTGTGACCTCGTCACTGGTTTCTAATGCAGCAATGCATTTTACTCTGGCAGTGTCTGTTTGGTGAGTTGCATATACATTACAGCATTCCCCCTCTCTGCTTGCTGCCGATGAAGCCTGTGATGGCCAGCATTTTTCTAGGACAAAATTAAACATGGCTGGAGTCATGTTTTTCCATTCCACCTCATTGCTTATTCAAAGTAATTGTTCACATTCTATGCTAAGGGTCTCTGTCCCTAGACTGTAAAAAAGCCAGTGCTTGATTTCGAGAGCTGAAAGGCTGCCACATTGCTGCTTGGCTAATATGCAGTGAATTATTTTTTTAAATAACAGCTAAATACTTCATATAATATAAAAGTAACCCATAAAGTAATTCTCCATCTACAGAGAATCTTTGGACCTCCAGAAGTTGATTTTCCTCTTTCAGTTTTGCACAATTTTATTGTTTAAAATTCTATAACCTTAATTACTTGCAATACCCCCCTTGACTAGAATGAATGACTAAATCTAGAGTTCTGTGCTGTGTTCTTTGGGAGCATCTCTGTCTGGTACAATTACAGCTCTGAGGACCACAGAGCCCTGCACAGAGGCAATCACCCACCCTGCAGGTCATCTAATGCAGTGTCCTCAACCCAGTCCTCGAGGAACCCAAACAGTTCATGTTTTTGCTTTCTCCTAGCTCCCAGCGCACCTGTGCCAGGTATTCAGGTATACCAGGTGTTCCTGATTGGCTGGAAGCTGGGAGGAAGCAAAAATGTGGACTGTCCGGGCTTCCCCAAGGACTGGGTTGGGAAACACTGATCTAATGTACATCCAGCGATGTAGGTCCAAGGCAGTGAGCATTATCAGGGACACTCACCACCCATGGTGTAAACTGCACTCTGGTAGGTGCCTCCTGAGCCTTATGGCCGGGACTGAGGCTGAGGAGAAACTTCTATCCCCAGGCCATTAGCATCAACAAAACTACCAATTAAAATAAAATAAAACCGCAGCCTGCTCTTTAAATATTTTGCCATATTTTCTTGCAACATATATATTTCTATAATTTTAATACTTATTTTGTTAATTTCTATTATTTAATTTGGTTATCCTTCTACTTTGTTTACTGTATTGCTCAGACTAGAGAATTGGCAATTTCATTTCACTGCTGGTGTACTACTACAAGCAAAAACCTGACATAACAAGACATGAGGAAGGAGGGGCATTCCATGATATGGTTGTTAGATGCCAACAGAGACTGATCACACAGAATCAGAAAAAATAGGGCGGCGTGAGGTCAAGCAAAGGTAAGCAGGGCGGATAAACAAGAAAGAATGAGAGGCTAATCTAGACACAGGGAAACACTATGGAAACCAGTAACCCCGGTCACTGAGAACGCCAGTGACCCCGCCCCCAGCAGAACTTACACATAGCACTTACAATGTCCGACAGAGAACCAGGGCAAGGGTAGGTACTTTACCCAGGTGATGAGGTTTAAACATGGAACAAGTATGGGTAATTAACCACTTAACACACACTTTAGGACTGGGAATAGAGAGGAAGACAGCATGGCCAGTGACATCTGCTGGCAAAATGGGAACATGACGGACACGGGTGGGGACGTATCCTGACATGTTGAAGATTGTTAACATTTTGTTTAAATTCTCTGGAAAAACATCCACAAAAACTTAACACCCTATATGTTGTACTTTCTCAGATGATTAATGCCATCAGCTTGTTGGCAATGCAACATAGTCAAAATGTAAGAAATGTAGTGGTAAATTTATAGCCATACCCCCCAGAAGCTATCCATTTGAGGGCAATATTCAGTGTATAAATTCTTTATGTTGGAGCAGCTATTTTAGGAATGACATTATATAAAAATACAATGAATTCATTAAACTCCACTGACTCTCTTAACCATCCTTCACCTGACCCCATTCATTACATACACCTGAACTGTACATTGGATTGGCAATATAGGTGAAAGCATCCATCTGCCCATTCATCTTCAGGCCAGTCGCCCTGCTGAAGGTCATGGAAAGCGTACAGGTATGCGTCCCATGTGTGGTTTGGAAGCAGGGTAATCTTAACTGTGTAAGAGTCTATTCCATATATTATGCCTACAGTCTGAGCTGGAAAGTACATTCTGGTTTCCCCTTAGTATCGATACACTGCTTCCTGCACCACATGACTTTAGTGGGTGGGTTAGGCTGAGTCTTTCCATTTAGATGAAGTGCTGTGCTTTAAGTGGGCATTAATGGGCAGAATATCCGTAAAGTGAACAAGCAATAATTGCTTCAGCTTAATTGCCACAATTTATTGATTATTTTGCGTGGAATCTGTGTTTTTTTCCTCTTCTCCAAGGAGGAATATCTTTCCCTTGACAAAACACAAATAGGTAATTAAATAGACGACAGCTCTTCTGTCTACTGCATATTTAAGTGTGAAAGCTCTTACGAGGTGCTGACATGCAATCACATAGATCACTAAGGCACTTCATTTTATATCTGGCATTTATATCTTCTTTCCTCTTTGTGTCGCTGGAAATCTATCAAAAGCGACATCTCATAATTGTTCGGTGGGGGGGGCTGGTGTTTGAAATTGTGTGAAGAAAAAAGCAACGTCCTATATCTGCTTTTTCTCACCTATATCTTTCTCCAGATGTAGCTGCATTGAATTCTGAATGTTAGAGTAACACTGGACAAAGACAAGATGCTCTGAGTCACGCTCTGTCTGACTTTATAAACAGGTGTGAATCATTAGCTGTAGTAAATCTAAGGGAAAAGTAAACTTCTGCTGCGGTATATAAGTTGGTGGGATAACTTTAATAGTCTTCATCTTCATCTGTTTCCCATACTGTTTATTCAGTATAGGATCGTGGTGACTCTGCAGCTTATCCATGGAAGCACTGGGCACAAGGATGTCTGCCTAAGCATGTAGCCACACAGACATACACACACAATGCAAATGCAGACACCAGTACACCTACAGTCTTTTGACTGCAGTTGGAATCCGGTGTACCAGGAAAATACCTGCACAAACATGTGAACATGCATCCCCCCGCCAACCATCCATATGCATTAATGGGCCAGAATGAAACCCTTGACCTCGGGCTTTGAGGGCATTGTTGAGCTACTGTGTCATCCCAATAGAATTATCTATCTCCTACGATGTCCAGAACAATTTTCTCTTATACTCATAAACTACACTTGGATTAGTCTTTATGTCATTTTGGATTCAGTAACATACTCCTTGTAGCATGCAATATGCATGAGACAATCAAATCCTACAGCTTTCCTGTAGCTTAGAGAGCACAGTAACATGTGCTCAGAAATCAGATTAATGGCAGACACATGTCTTCTCTGCAGATGTCAACTAAGTCAACAACTGGGAGGGCAGATAATCCTTCATAGAGATTCGTTGTATGGAAATCAGTCATGTTAACTCATCTGAATTCCAGCTATAGTTAATCTCCATAGATAGTACCTCAGAATCAATTTTACCAGGTTATTGTTGTCAAAGACCAGCTGAACAACACTACAAATCCCAGAATGCACCCCACAGCCACCATCTCAGTCAGTTACTCCCCAGGACTACAATTCCCAGAATCCTCCACAGTACCACCTCACCTATTAATCAGTCAACCAGTTCCACCTGCACCTAGTTACCTCTGCTATTTAAACCCTTTGTTTGCTCTAACTCCTTGTGAGATTATGGTCCTGGTTTGTGCTTCTGATGGTCTTTCTTGTTCTGATGGTCTTTCTTGTTCTGATGGTCTTTCTTGTTCTGATGGTCTTTCTTGTTCTGATGGTCTTGAGGTTTTTCCTTCTTTCCTTCCTTCCTTTCCTTCCGGTTCTGAGATTTTGCCTGCCGATGGGGATTTGTCGCTCCCATTTCTTTACTTACATGACCACCTGGATTTTGACCTGTTTTTTTGCTTTTGATTTTTAGCTTGAATTACCTTAATAAAACCTGCTCTGTCATCTCAGAAGTAGTTCTGCCTGCCCCATCCTATGAAAACCGTGAAGGGTCTTGATGCATGATGGCTATCCAAACCAGTATTTTACCTGTAACTGGACCATATAACTGATTTATGCTGAATAATGTGCTAGTTAAAACTGAGTCAATAGCATAATGTTGATGTTTGATATTTCTCCACAATGCTAATATGCTGCTGTGCTGTCACACTCCAGTCCATATATTATTACATGCTCACATCTGCAATAATGAGTTACTTATAGTAGAGTGAGTTATTCATTGTCTGCAATTATAATGCTGTTGTGGATTTGATTGTCTCATCCATATGTCTGTTCAACTGACTTGCCCAAAATCCAAGACTTTTAAATTATTACTTTACTGCTGGTTTATTACTGGTTTTAAATCTGCTTCAGATGATGTCTTTCTCTGGTTCTGCAAGTTGAATTTGTTTGATTTGCTCTCCAGCTTCTGGTTTTGAGCTGATGAATCTGGCATTCTAGCCTTAAGAATGCCCAGTGAACACACCACATGTGTTCTGCACATTCAGTAGTGATGTTTGGAAGTTTTCTCCATCATTCAAACCTTTCTTTTGAGTCAATTTTATGTTGCAGCCAGGTCAAGGGATGTTGGCTACAGTCCCATAGACCAAAAACTGTGATCATATCGGCAACATTTGTCAAAGGAACGTTAAGCCCTATGGAAATAACTTAGTACAGTGGTTCTTAAACCTGTCCTTGAGATCCCCACACGGTCTACGTTTTCCCTCTCTCAACTCTCAGGGACTTGGGAGTTTGCAAAAATGTGGACCCTTTTGGGGGTCCACGAGAACTGCTTTAAGAAACAATGATCTAGCACTTTTTGTTGTTTGTCTGTTACCTTATTTCTGCTTTATAACCTCCAACACTATGCTCTTACATCTCATATCCATGTTTAAAGTGTGTACAGTGCATCACTTTTTCTACATCTTATTAGAATTGTCATATTCAAAAAGATTTGAGGCTGTAATTGCTGCCAAAGGTGCATCAACAAAGTACTGAGCAAAGGCTGTGAATACTTACAGGTATGTACATGTGATTTCTCTTTTATTTTTAATTTGCAAAAATTGTCACATTGTCATTCTGGGCTGTTGTGTGTGTGTGTGTGGAATGTTGAGGGGGAAAAAATGAATTTAATCCATTTTGGAATAAGGCTGTAACATAAAATGTGGAAGAAGTGATGCGCTTTGAATACTTTCCAGATGCACAGTACACACTTTAAACAGCAGAGTACTTTTCTCCATTTAAACTGGTTAAAGTCTATGTTTATGTGTCTGGTGGCACCTTTTAATACTAATTTAGGGATTAGTCTGCATAAAGTTTTGCTGCAATACAATTATTTAATCTAACTTCCAAATGGTATCAATGATGCTGTCCACACCCTTTTACAATGTCTTTACAGAATAAGCATGAAATATGTCCCTTCCACATTTTTTACGGTTTGTTCCACTACTAACCAAAGATGATCATTTATGGACTAAAGAAAAACATATCGAGTACATTGATTTAATAAATTGAATGGGTACAAAAACTTTTGGCCGTATCTGTATTGCACTTTTAAGAAGGTGATGAATCGTACTGTTTGGTCCAGCTAACACCACACTCTCAGCCCACAATAGCTGATCTTCTAAGCAGAAGGGAGCCAGCTCTCACCTCTTTGATGGAAGGTGCTCACTCACTCTATGAGTTACTTTTAAACCTGCGCCCCACGCAGACATTATGAGTTCCATGTTAGTGGTGGAAAATAGATGGCCTTCCCTGCTTGGAAGGGAATGATTTGTGTACTTCATCTACAGACTAATATCGTTTGGTGCTTGGCATCAGGAATTAACCTCCAGTACCTCCAGTGAATGCTGGACATCCTGGGATTTTGCATGGCACTTATATGGATGAAGATAAAAGGCTTTTGCATCGGATGGGCATTCTGATATCTCCTTTTAGGATGTTTGGAGAACATGAATCGTACTATTTTATGAAGGTTAAGTGGGTGCCTGTGATTCTTCATTTCTGTCACTTGTGTGTCTGATATATTCAGCTCCATCCTCATATTTCCTTACATTAATGTAGCTGCTGCTGTAGCTCGCTCTCTCTCTCTCCCTCGCTCTCTCTCAGGACATGGTTGAGTGATAGTAGGGCGTTCAGATTTGCACCACATATGCGGAGGTAAAGTATACTTATGACTTTTTACTTTTTTGCCTTTTTCCCTCTTCATTTACATTTTCACTGGGTGTGCCGCTAAGCTGTATCCGCTAAGAGCTTCTCCAACATACAGGGAATGTGGGTGTTGGTGGCTGGATTGGCACTCCAGCCACTATTCACACAGCTCTGACAGAGCAGACAGAACTCTTTTCTGCTCTCTGCAGGAGTAGCTCTGCTGCAGGCATCCACAGGAAGGCTGCACACATCATAATGCGGATTTGGAAAAACCCCCAGGGAGCCTTATTCCTGGAAGAGTCGAAACTACTGAAGAGCCAATGAAGTCCTGTTGGGGGTCGGGGCTGGTGTGGTGCTGAGGCGTCGACCTGCTGCACGGCAGCACTTAGGTCCCAGTTTGAGGCAGCCCATCCGGGTAGGCATGTGGAACGTCTTGTCTCTCTGACAAGATGACCATCTTCCTCTGCTGTCAGAGGAGCTTCGGAAATTCCACATTTCAGTGGCGGCACTCTTTGAAGTGTGCAGACTGGGGAGTGGCCAGATCACTGTAGGTGGGTTCACCTGTTATTGGTCTGGTCACTCTGATGGCTGCCATACTCAAGGAGTAGCTGTTGCTCAGGCAGTTCAGCTCCTTCCGATGGTGTCTGTCACTCCTTTCGATAAGCGCATATAAGACTCAGACTTAGGCTCTCTCATTGATGTCTTGCCTGTTACCTCAGTGTATGCTCCAACTGCGATGAGTGATATCTCAATGAGGGAGACATTTTATGTGCAAGTTTGCTTGGTGGTTGATGGGCATTCACGAGGTGACACTCCTCTGGTCATAGGTCACTTCAACACAACCACTGGCACTGGAATGTGGTTCCATGTTCCTTGACTTTGCAAAAGGTCTGGAGCTATGGGTCTCTGGATCCTGATTTCTGTGCTCTAAGCAGCATCGTTGGGCTTGGTACTCCAATACTGATGGTGTGGGATCAATAACATCCTCGTGGGCAGACACTGGAGGATCCTACAGAAGTGCCCTGTTTGTGAATTCTCACCATGGACTTGTTGTTGCTACTCTGAAGATTCAGCTTAGGTCCAGTAGGCTACCACCTACTAGGACAATGAGGCTGGACCTGGCCGGACTCCAAGATCAGGCTGTTTCTAATGAGTTTGCATGCAGTTTGTGTGATGAACTTGCAGACTTGAGTGCAACTGCTGATTCTAATGTGATGTGGGAAACCTTCCGTGACAAAACCCTGAAGGTTGCTGAGTGTTGCTGAGGGTCCTTATGGATGACACTGCAGTTGTGACCCACTGGGCCGGGTACTTTGAGAAGCTGTTTAAAGCTGATCCTCCGGCTAGATGTCTACAGTCCACAGAGGCTGACCATCTGATTAGCTGTGAACCACCCAGTCTCACTGAGATTGCACAGGTGGTGAGCCAGCTAGGGGTAGGGAAGGCTGCAGGGATCTGTGGTATCCAGGGTGAACTTCCCTAGGCTGGTGGTAAGGCTGTCGTCCTGGCATTGTAAGCAGTGCTAATTTTGAGAATTTTTTTTTGGTTATTGTTTTAGTCACTTTTGTATTAAAGTCACGTTTTAGTTTTTTTATTTTTCTTTTCTTTTAGTTAATATTTAGTCAGTGGAACTCAGGATTAATTTTAGTGTAATTTTAGTCATAATTTTCTCAGGTTAATGATACTCAAGTGGATTTTGCTGAAGGGTATTTCTCCTGGCTGTACATAAGCACACTTTATGAATGCCTAAAAATGCAGAAACTCTTGTATTTTGCATGGTTACCTATGGTTAGGGCAGGGTGGGGGTTAAGGTTGTCATAGTTAGCGTGAATGAGCGTACCCCATAAGGGGGTGTGTGTGTGTGTGTGTGTGTGTGTGTGTGTGTGTGTCCGTCCCTGAACGATAAGAACAATATCTAAAATAACTGAACTTTTTCCGAACTATTGTCAGTCACAGCACCTTTCACACCTACAGCATTTGGAGGTGCCTACAGGTCCAGATATTTAGCCTGCTAGATATCTGACGGGCATCTGCGATGCATCGGCGACTCCAACGGGTTGCGTTGTGAACAATTTACAGATGGTGATTGGCGCTGGCAAATCAGCACTCAATCGCAGACTGATTTGCCTCAGATCTGGGGACTTTGTCGGCAATTTCCAAAGACTGTGATTTATTTTGTTTGCAAAAGCAAAGCCAGAAATTCCAACTCGTCTTTAATTGTCTCAACATATCGAACAGAGATTTAGCCAGAATTTTCATTATCAAACATTTTTTCATTTATGTGGTTGTTACAATTTAATCACGAAATAAAAGGTCGTCAGTGAATTCTTATCGTCGAAATTTTCCTTGACAAAATTAACACTGATTGTAAGCATTTTGGGAGATGGGTGTCATCCCAACTGACTGGATAACAGGACTTCTTGTTCCTATCTAAAAAGGAAGGGTGGTCATCTGGATTGCGGCAACTACAGGGGGATAACACTGCTTTAAGGTCCTCTTCAACAGGATCTGTGATCACTTGCTTACCTACCAGTGACTAGTTGTTCTTATACCGAAGAAATCTACCATTAACCACAGTCTGGTACTGAGGGTTCTCACCGAGCATAAACGCACATATCAACTTTTTTTTTTTTTTTTTTTTTTGTAGTATTTGTCGATTAGGTCATGTTTTAAGTAACTTATAAACCATTCACAACCAATGATAGCATTAAGGATGCTTTGTACTGCAAGGATGCTTTGTGTGGCTCTGATCGGGGCTCTCAAGAAGGTGAGCGAGAAGTCTGAGTGTCTGGGTTAATGAGAGTCCTGGATGAAGACCAAGATCCAGACCGTTAAGCTCTTCTTGGGCACAGCCAACGGTCGTGTGTCTGTCTGCAGGGAGAATGTCAGTCTCATCGAGATGTTCATTTACCTTGGCAGTAATATTGATGTTTCTGTTGACTCATCCTACGAAGTCAGCGGATGGATTGGGAGAGCATGAGGGGTCATGTGGTCGTTGGAATGGATGTGTGGTGCTTCTGATGTCTTTGCACGAGGACGCTATCCAGTGAGCTGTGACGAAGACTAGACTACTTTGGTACTGCAACTCTTCAGAGAATCCTTGGGTACCGCTGGTTTGACTTTGTGTCGAATGAGCGGTTGCTCAGGGAGTCCTGAATGAGGCACATCACCTGTATTGTGATGGAGTGTCATTAGTGAATCATTAGTGAATCAGTGATAATATTAAATATTCAGCCCCTGCAAGAAAGTTAAGCAGTCACATCAAACAACCCGACATCTGTGTATTCTAAGCAAGATCATTTCTACATCGATGTAGCAGCTGTCTTGACAGGTGACTCCCTTTCATTTGATTCTAATTTGTGTAATTACACAATAGTGGCTGTATGTTGCTATGGATAAAATATATTTTTCATGTTAAAATAACAACCATGTAATTGTAAACAGAAGGTATTTTCCATGCATCCATTTTCCAAACCGCTTATCCTACTGGGTCGCAGGGGTCCGGAGCCTATCCCGGAAGCAATGGGCACGTGGCAGGGAACAACCCAGGATGGGGGGCCAGCCCATCGCAGG
>JAODJX010000039.1:16248825-16264218 GCA_026776945.1 Isichthys henryi | reverse complement strand
TCGTGCCCATTGCTTCCGGGATAGGCTCCGGACCCCCCGCGACCCAGTAGGAACAGCGGTTTGGAAAATGGATGGATAATTACAGGCAAAGCACCATTGATAGAATTCTGTATTTGCCTCAGTGCACTGGGTTTCTAAGAAAAATATTGTCTAAATTATTCTGAATCTTGATTCAGGGCGCTGTCGGCTAAACTGACTGACCTTAATAATTTATCAATGAATAATTTCTTGCCCAATTTATCAGGCAGCCCACATTTTTACTGAGGTATTTCACATTGAACACCTTGCTAAGGAGGGTTAGCTTGGTATTAAGGGTTAAGCACAATCCCCAGAGGTCTGATCTCTTGACCTCAGCACCACTTTCCTAATGACTAGTCATAGCAAAGGGCCTCCATTCATGGCTTTGGGAATAACAAGCATAGACTATTGCAAGACTCTTATACACAAATGCCCTTAAAGAGCTGAATTCCTCGCCACTCTGTGGAGGAATGGGACTATTCATTTTTGACACCTTTTAAGCTTAAACTCTTTGTGGTCAGCAAGGAGGGATGCAAAGAGAGTGACGGCTGTCTCTCCCAGCAGAGTTCGTTCATGAGATTTCGAGAGCTCTATGAAGCTCTCGGCCTCAGCTAAGCTCTCAGAATCAGGCCTGTGTGAATCGGGCTCCCGCAGGCGTTTTTGTCCCAGGCAACTTTCCCCTGCGGAAAGGGAAGCAGTGAAGCGGGGACAGGGTTTTGTGGCCCCTACCATACTCAGTACATGCACAGCTAAGTCAAGCTACGGTTATAGCTTGACTACACCATTTAATCGGACTACTGCCCTTGTCCCAGTATACATGCCCCGGAGGGGAATCGATTTATTGACCAAAGTATGCCTGACTCCGCTACACTAGGTGGCGATATGGCTCCTTTTAGCTTGTTAGTATTTGACTTTTTCTAGTTGACTTATTATGTCATAAACATAAAATTATAATAAAACTATAATGGAATATCGTCTATAATGGACGAGATCCGCTGGTCCCGGCCGCGCACCTTTACGAACATGCAGAAAAAATATCGGATATAGCAGATTCGCATATAACGGATTTTCGCTTATAACGGACAAACAATTTGGTCCCCAAGGCCGCTTTTAGCTGTAGTTTTGTTCACTATAACAGACATGCAGGCTCCGCCTACAAGGTGCGTGGCGTGCCGGTGACATCCAGCACAAATACGTAGTCAGGATTATTAATAGTCACGCTCTATAAATAGGTGTGGCATAACAGCAGGCAACACTGATTAATCTCTGTGGCTGTCCATCACCAGGCACGCTGTGCGTCGGTAGATGACGCTCGCAGCTGGAGGGATGCAGTAAGCAATGAGGTCAAGGTTACTACCGTACCATACATGTATAACCACTTACAGGCCATATATATACATCCAACAGTCAGGTAAAGTTGGATTACTACATGTACAATGCAATAATCTATACCACAAGTATGTCTGCTGGGATGTGGCATGCGTAAACGGTGTCCTGTAGTTGTGTTCTGGGCACACAGAAATATAACGGACTGTGTATAATGGACTTTGGATATAACAGACTGTTTTGCCAGATCCCTTAAAGTCCATTATAACAGGACTGTACTGTAATGGATGTGTGGACAAATGAAGTGACACAAGCTTTAATTGCGATCTGGTCAGAAGAAGAGATACAACATGATCAGGATGGCAACAAGAAGCTATTTTGCCTAACATACTATGACAGCACGGTACTGGAAATTATTCAGATTTTGCAATGTGATATGTTCAACATAAATTTCTCACGAACCCGTCTAGGAGGAACAGCAAGGATGATAATGATTGTCTCAGAGAGTGCTTGCAGTGCTCATGCAAAAGCAGCAGAGGTATACTTTTAACTGGTTTTAATCATACTGTATAATAGTTAATCTTGAAAATGAATAATCATTAAAATTGCAAAACTTGCTAGGTGTTTTTTCCTATGACAGAGTAACAATGTTTTAGTGAGACTTAAACTCCCTGTGCTACTGTATAATATCCATACCAAATTGAAGGTAAGAAATGCCTGATCTTCAAGCTGACTAGCGATATAAGAATTCGATGTGGATAATGTACCATGTTAGTATTAATATTGCACATCGTCTAGTCCTACTACAGCAATTTCTCGAATTCAGTAAAAAATACCCTGACTCGCGTTGTGACATCATTTTACACTGGTACCAGTTTTTACACCAGTGGAAAACCAAAACCTTGAAGTACCAAAAGTACAGTATGGTGTGAGGGAAAAGCACCCTTTAGTTGTGAATTGGGCAGCTTTACAGGGTTGTACATTTCATACGCTATGCTCCAAGTTTCTTCTGTGTACCGGCTTCTTCTGTTACTTCTGGGTGAAAGCCCTGGGGGGTGGTGGGGGGGGGATTTGTGAAGCATGCGCAGAGTGTCTAGGCCAGTTTGAGTTCGATTGAACATTTACATGCGGAAGTAAATCAATCCCAGTCGCATTATCTGGCTGTATTGACTTAGAAATATTTCATTGAATACAATCAAGGAGACATCCTCTCGATCCTTGATCCGGTGGTGTTTGTCTCGCCGGTGCCTAAAGACACCGCTGTCTCCTCCAAAGCAGCGTCTGATCCCGCAGCCGCCGTATTGCCCAGGTCGGTGTCCACAGTCCCCACTGTGCCGGCTCCCGAGACATACATTCTTTCTGTGCCGGCTCCCGAGGCACACCCCCTCATTCTGTCGACTCCCAAGGCACACCCCCTCATTCCGCCGACTCCTGAGGCACACCCCCTCATTCCGACGTCTCCCGAGGCACACCCCCTCATTCCGTTGACTCCCGAGGCACTCCCCGACATTCCACCCACTCCCGAGGCACACCCCCTCATTCCGCCCACTCCTGAGGCACACCCCCTCATTCCGTCGACTCCCGAGGCACACTCCCTCATTTTGCCCACTCCCGAGGCACACCCTCTCATTGTGCTGGCTCCCGAGGTGCAGCCACTACTCATGGCCGTCCCAGAGGTGCACCACCCAGCCGCACTGGCCTCTGAGTTTCCTGCTCCTGGACTCTCAGTCACTCAATCGCTGTAGCCCCAGTTCCTGTCCCGAATCCCAACCATGTGACTCCTTTTCCTGTTCCAGCTCTGGACCTCGTGTCGGCTCCAGGTCCTGTTCTCGAGATGCACTCCCTGCTACGCCTGTTCCCGAGGAGTTCCCCAATCACCTCACCACCGCTCCTTTCCCCTCATTAGAAGTGGAGGAGGAACTTGAGTGGGACCTCTTGGGAATCACCAGCCCCTGTGAACCCCTCTGGAGAAATACCCCGATGTCCACCCCGTCAGAGATCCTGGCCGGGACCCCGTCTCTTAGTCTCTCACAGAGGGAGAGGCCATTTACTCCGGGGTTGAGTCCTGCCCACCCTGTCCCCAGGTTCGCCTTCGGTCCCCCTTGTCTCCTGCTCGGCGGTCACCTGTGGTCCCTCCTGTGGTGACTCGTCAGGTATCTACAACAACACCTGCAACGACTCATCGGTTGCATGCGGTTCCCCGAGCTCTAACTCATCGGTTGTCTATACCTTTGCCAGCTGTGGCTTTGCCATTGCCTGCGGTGGCTTCAACTCTCTCCTCGCCTCTTCTGGTGACCCCTTTCTCTCCTTCCTCGTTTCCTCTGGCAGTATCTTCACCTCCCTCCTTACCCCCTCTGGTGTCACCTTCACCTCCTGCCTCGCGGTCCCCAAGGGTCCCTCTGGCTCTAGCCTCATGGACGCCTGCTATTTAAGCCTTTAGCCTGCCGGGGTTCCCTCTGGCTCCCTGGTTCCCCCCACCCTTCGCCTCTTTGACTCCTGGTTTGGTTCCCTCTATCGGTGGTTCCCCTGTGTTTGTTCCCTGTCCATTTGGTTCTCCCTTACTCCCATCTGGTCTCTGTCCTCCTTTAGTCGGTGTCCCCCCTGGTGTTGTTCCTTCATTGTCCCCTTCCTTGGTGCCTTTGCATCTTGTGTTTCCATCCTTGGTATCCCTGTTCGTGTCTTCATTTTTTTAGCTGCTGTCCTTGTTCTTGTATTCCTGATTGTACCTTGTTCCTTGGCTGTTCCCCTTGGTTTGTTGATGTCTTTTGCTTTTGTTTCCCCAGGTGCTGTTGTAGTGCTATGCCCAGAGTCTCATCGTGTCCCCTGTTTGGTCCCTTCAGTCCCTAAGTGAGTTTCTATGAGTGTTTCCCCAGTCCGGTCATTAACCCTCTGGGGTCTAGGGGCAGGAAACACACTTTCACTGACTGGAGCATGATCACATATTTCTTCAAATATCATAAACTTAATTCATGGCAAATAAATTATTTCTTATATATTTGTTTTGTCATTACACTCATCTTAATTTTAATGTATATTGTAAACATGTCAAATTTATGTGAAGTTTGTAATTTGACATCAAAGTATAGACATTGCAAAATGAAGTTTGGATCACTTGCAGAAACATTATAAAAGTACATAGTAAGCAATGGTGTCAGTTTGTTTTGATCCCAGATATCTGATCACCAAAGTCTTGGCTAAATAAAGATGACTAAATGGTGTAGATGTAACATTCAGTTGGAAAAATAAATAAGATAAACTTAACTCATATCACTATTTCTGGTCTCCTTCCATTGAATATCTAGGAGTTTTTATGTGTATGAATGAGCCATTCACACCTGACCACTTCCCCCCCCTCGCTTTTATGGCGCTGATGGGGATGTATCTGGATCGTGTTTCACCGTTGTGTTGTTAATCAAATTACCATGCTAATGTGATTTGAATACGTGGAAATGCGGCTATTTAGAATTTGAATAGCAATCTTCAGGTGAGGGCGCCACTACACGCCCCCAATGCAGGTAAAACATAGAAAGGTGACATGGTTTAATTTTTTGTCGATTTAACCTAATTTAAAAAACTTTAATACTTCCGACAATTGACGTTTTGAAAAGAAGACAGATTACAGATTAAGTCAGCGTTTTTTTGATGATTCTACATGAAGATTTCAGAGAGTTATAAACTGAAATAGACGCGTAAGTACGCCACGTCGTTGATAATGCACTCGACCCCAGAGGGTTAATGTCTTAACGTTGCTTCTGTCTTTTCCGTACTCCCGAGTGTGTCTCACCTGTAGTAAACCCCATGTTCACCTGACTTCCCGACTCTTTGACTTTCATGACACTCTGATTGCTTCTGCAGGAGGAGTTATAGCAAATTTACGAAACAGCTACTTTTAGTGCTTTGCCTTTTTCATTGACTTACGGTCAAGTGCCAAAACCAAAAGTTCTGGTACCAAAAGTCTCAAACCAGCACGTTCTTCTTTGATACTGTGGTACTTTGTGGTGGGACTTGTCAATTATGCAAATAGTTTGCCGCTGAAACAAAATGCAACAAACAACTGAAAACAATTAAAGACTCAGAAGACAATGATAAACGAAACTTTAACTCCCTGCACTATAATACCGATAAGAAACTAAGTTTTTCTGTTTCCATTATTCTGAGTAAAATATCTGATGAAGGTTATCAAGGGGTTTTTTCCAGAGAGCACAGAGTAGTGAATTAAATTGGATTGATAGGAGAAGTTGGCCAAGACAGGTGCAGATGTCATCGTTTACAGAGACTATGAAGTGATTGTCAGAGTGCACAGCAGACAATATCCCACTGTGGCAATACAGGGTGGCAGTCTAATCAGTGCCAGTCAGGCCTGAGCCAAGTGAAAGCTTGTAGTTGCCCTGTCTATGGTGTAGCTCAGCCTGCCATTAAGCTGTCATTTCAGAATTTCCATTCAGTGTCTGGTGAGTGGGCAACCTCAGAACAACCCACTGTGAGGCCTGAAGGTTCAACAGGGCTGGTTATCTTTTGTGTGCATATATACACAGGAGATTCATCTTCTCATCCTGTTATCGGTGGCTGTGCTGATGCTTTTTATCATTACTAATTTCCCATATCCAACACCAGTACCTGCCATTGTCCCTCAAACTTCCCATCTGCTCAACAGTAGCCTTCCAGCATGTTTTGGCCAACTTACCTTCTCTAATTTGACAGACAAATGGCTGTTCAGTTCCATTGCTAAGAGCAGAATAACCACAGTGCCAATATAGTGCAATGAGAACTGCAGCCTGATGCTTAAAGACCATTGTATGCAATGGATGTATGCATACAATGCAAATGAATAACTGAGTGTTAGTCAGCGATAACTTTATGATGATATAATCCATCAGGTGCAAAATTAGGCAAGCTGAAGCTTTCATCTAATCTTATTGCTCACCCAGTTCACTTTTACACTTTTAATACTTTCCTAATGCTCTTTGTTGGAAGTCACCTTCGGCAATGACAAAGGGGCTGGCTTGCTGTAGATAATGCCAGTTTAGTCCAATAGACTCACTACTTTCGAATCTGACAGTCCTTTCAGTAGTTTTGCGTAAATTTCCCATGCAGTAACCCTGCTGTCCAGCCGGACATAAGCAAGCGTGCATGTAAAAATGTACATGCGCACAGACTAATGCATTTGTGCCAGTATTTGGAGATGCAAAATTGAGTCCAGAAAAAAAAAATTAAACGTAAAAAACACTGAAACCCTGTTATAACGAAGCATGTCAGTCCGGCACATTCCCAGCACTGCTTGGAATTCCAGGGAAATTAAGCAAACAAAGTGTGTTTTTTTAATTCTCGCTTTTATCTTCTGCACAAACACAGCAGCTATGTGTCAGATTAACGTCCTCTAAGGCACTGCAGCCACAAAATCGCTTTAATTAAAACTGGAGGCAGAACTGAAATGTAGCTACAGACCCATTTCTGCAAATGTTTGCTAATGGCCTTCCCAGTTTACTCTCTGTCATCAAACTGAGAAATTTTCCTGCCTCGTATGTCTTGGTCGCCAGAAATATGTCTGGAACATCAGTGCAAATGCAGAATACCTTGCCTTTAATTTATCATAATCTTAAAATCTTTCAAGGTCGTTCCAACTATTTTCAAGGCATAACCTTCACTTGTCAGGGCGGCTCAGTGGGTACTGCTGATGTCTCACACCTTGTGCATTGGTCTTTTGAATCCTGCCTCCATTGTGCCTAAGTGGGCCATCCATGTTCTCCCCATTAAAATTAGGCTGCGTGGTATATCTAAATTACCAGCAGTGTATGACTATGTGTGTATGTGGCCTGAAATACACTGACGTCTTGTACACCAAGCTTGTGACTTGGGCTGCAGGAGATCCAGATGACTGCAGCTAGAAGATGGATGGTTGGCTTTCCATTATCTTTGAGTAGATATTGTCAGAAATCGGGGTATGTAAGTACAGGGAAAATGGAGGTGCCAGACTGAAACAAACCTAACACAAACCTAGTGTGACCACAACCCTGCAGATTACAGGCTTACATCACACTGGCTGGAATAAGAATAATCTCCATTGCCGTCATCATCATTGTCATAATATTAAGATGATGAGCCACATCAAGTCATCTTGGAAGTTTGATTGTAACTATAAGCTAGACTATGAGTAAAATTCTTATCAGACAAAAACATTGCAATATATTTTTTCTTATCACCCTCCTGGCCAAGGAAGAGCTTGGATGAAAAATGGTGCAACTCTGTATTTTTCATGTTGACCAAGAGTGTGAAATTACATTTAAGCAAAAACAACAGAAGCTGCTATTGTGGAGCATTTTCTTGTCTGTGTGTGTGTGTGTGTGTGTGTGTCTGGCTGCCTCTGTGTGATTGATCGCATATGTACAGATGCGTGACTCCTTTGTATTCCAGACTGGGTTTGTGAGCCAGTGCACATACACTGGACCTATACCTGTGTGAGCAACCCGTGTCTGTGTGTGACTGCAAGTGTCAGACTATAGATCTGAAGGTCACTGATTGATTGCTGCTTTTCAGTAAAGGTCAATGCCTCTAGATGTCAGAAAAGCCACCCCAGACCCCTACATGTGAAAGAATAGCTACACATCTACACTCTGTGCAGAGCCTCATAATACTCTGCTCACACCTGGACAGCAGGGTACCAGAATGTTAATGAAGGTGAACAATAAACTTACAGTTACATTTATGTCTGTTTTATATGCAAGGATATATCTTTGACTGTGTGCTTATGATGGTTATAGGTTATACATGCAGGCAATGCTCTTAAGATGTCCTCTTTGTTGCAGGATGCAGCACAGTAACACCCCCCAACCCTCAGCTACTCCCCTGACAGGCATATAACTTACGTTCATTACTTCTCCCTCTTGCTCGCTCTTGCTCTCCTTTACGTTTTCCCTCTCTCAGATGGAAGTCATTAGCTTAAGTGCCGCTGCTGCTTGAGCCAAAGCTGTACTCCCTTACAATGACACAGATGTAGAGCCGCACTGCCCCCTGCTTATTTGCCTTCCACTAGGGCAAAGGCGTTTCTGTCCTACAGGTGAAATATCTCACCCACTAGCTTTCCATTCTCAGGATTATTTTCCGCTATCTTGTCTTTCACCTTTTCACACATGTTCTCTGCCCCCCCGACACACACACACTGATTGTTCCCCCATATGAAAATATGTTTGTGGCAGGATTTAGGCAGGAGCATTATAGCATATGGTTACAGTATGCTATTCTGCGTGAAGTACTGCTTTATGTACATTATTGTCCAGCATGAAAGCACCCCTAACATTAAACTCTGGCTGCTTACTGCAGTGCTGTACATGCGAAATGCAGCTTTTCATTGAAATCTTCCCTTCGTTGTGTCAGAATGTGGCTTTCTTTTCCTTTCCCAGTTTTGCCACAGGTCACTGACCTTGGTGTATTTGGCTACCAGCTTCAGCCACTCTGAGATTTCAAAGGACAGGGAAGCTCTGAATGGCTTGTTCCTTTTCCTGTGCCCTCTGTTTGACTTTGAGTTACTGGTTGCATTAATTACTGCACTATTTTCTGATAATTCTGCTGCATATCCTGCACAAATGCAACAGATGCATCATTGTTTAATCTGCAGCCATACACTATGAACTGGGGGTGGACCTTTGCTGTCCATACTGCATGGTTTCACTAAACATTCGTAGGTTCCTGAAATGTAATCATCATTAATTACTTGAGTGAGCTAATTGCCACACGAAGCAACATGATGCCGCAAAACACAAATATGTTATTTTCTCCTTATTTCCATTTGGGTTGTAGCAAAATGATTCCACATAAAGACAGATTAACTCCTGCAGCAGCTGTTTAATCTCCTGGCTGTAAAAGCTGTTCCGTTTTAGGGGAAAATCACAGCCAACAATTTACCCCACATGTGACTTGATCCCATACCACTCTTATTAAACCCTTTGTCCCGCACTTCCAATACGACTGGTCTGAAAAGTCAGTGAACTTGGAGGATGGACTAACGGTGATTCTAAAGCACTAAAATTCACAACCTTTGGGATTAGACCAGAGAATCGGTGGTCAGGCTTTGAATGGGATTTTAATTACGTAGGACATGATCTGAAGGAGGGAGGGGGTCAGACGAGGTAAAAGTGGGTGGGGGTGAATAAAGAGTGGTGGATGGTTTTAATTAAGATGAGGGGGGGTGACTCTCTCCAGTATCATAATAGCCGTGAGATGTGTGTCTGACCGCCCATTTGTGTGATTTGGTTAGTGATATTTTGGAGTGCAGAGCCATTTCTGTTCTCTATGTGGGTTGTGGAGCAGCTGATTGAAGTGAACTTCACCTGTTTTCGGGAAAAGAGGTAGAACATCAATAGACTGAGAAGCAATGGCTTGGTTCTGCCTGAGGCAACTGGCATGGAGCTTCCCTCCTTTCAAACTGCAGAGTGATGCACCCTTAATACCCCATGTTAGCCCCATCTGCCTCTCTGCGAAGATCAACTCACGCTCAAGTCAGTGCCTCCAGCCTGCGGCTGCGTGTGAAGGGCTGAGGTAAGCTGGGGCAAGCTGGGGAGGGTGAGGCTTACATCCTCATCACTCTGCCCCCCCCCCCACTGCTCCTGTGGGAGACATAGCAGAGAGGTCAGTGTGATGAGTACATACACCCAGGCTTTCAGAGAGAAGCCCATGCAGTGCAGTTTCCTCCAGCGATGCCGAAATCCTGTGTAACATTCAGGGAGGAGGCATTATGAAGTCTAGCAGGGCGACTGCCGCTAATAAAAATGGGATTTTGTTCATTGTGTGTTTTTTGTTTTTATTCAGGGATAAATGCAGCCATCATGATTTTTTTTATTGAATTGTATCTTTTATGAACATATTGGAGCTCTGTATAGTCCTCTTCATTATGGTCTTATTGCAAAAAAGTTTGATAGAAGCTAAAAAACAGAGTGCTCTTGTATTACATTAAAATGACGACATTTCCCTGGGAGAATCTGCTGGACCCTTTACAGTGGAAATTACCAGGAAAATAGCTGTACAGTTCAGCTGCTCCAAAGGCCGCTCAGATTCCTTTGTCTTTTCTAAATTTCATGACTCCAGAAGCAGAACTGGATCCAAAGAGGGCCCAAGACTGTCTGGATGACCTTGAAAACAAACTGAAAGATTTCGTTTGGACAGGTGATGGGAACCAGGGAGAACAGCATTGGAGAAAGGAAATGTGAAAATATCATCCTCAGGTAAGTTGTGGGAGGTGAAAAAAGAAACAGACACTCATAAAAATAACCAGGAAAAGCAGTGATTAGGGGGAGAAGCATGACACTTACTGACTCAATCTCCTGGAGTGGATGGACGGCCCACCCTCCTCTCCCACAATATCACATGATTCATACCGGCCAATCAAAGGAGTCACGTCAGAAGATGTATTGCAGATGAATGGCAAAAGAAAGACCTGCAGGCACAATCAATAATGTGCTATTGTCTGCAGTGTGGCTTGCCATAAAAATATCAAATGGGTTCTCAGCTTAGCAAGTGTTTTCTGTTATAATATCTTTCCATTTTGTTTATTGTTTATTAAATGGGAATAATGTCGTACTCATTTTTAATAGCACCGTGTGTGTCTGGATTATGTTAATTTTTATTACATTCTGGGGACGAAATGTACCCCATAATATGATAAAAACCTCTTATTTTGATGTGGTGGGGACCAGTTTTTAGGTCCCCACAAAGATCTTTGAATGCAATCAAAAAACAAAACATGCCAAAGGTCCAGTATTTTGTTTGCTTACTTATGGATGAGATTAGGGCTGGACAGGGGTTAAGGTTCTCATGTTGAGATTAGAGTTTTTCCCCATAGAAAGGTGTGTGTGTGTGTGTTTCTGTTTTCACTTCCGTGTTCATCCAGGTTCCTTCCCACACTCTACCATAAGTTAATACTCGGTTCTCCTGTTTTCTGGGATAGATTCCAAGCTCAATTTAACCTTGTACAGGACATGGTAAGTCGTTAGGGAAGACTATTGATATCTCAGGAGGCAAGTAATTGAATGAAAAGAACAAAATCAGACATTTACAGATTTAAAAATATACATTAAAAACGCTTATTACCAGTATCAATTGAATGCATGAATGATTGAATGAATGAGTTGTTTGAGTTTTAAGCGTACTAGATATGTCTTTATTAGATATTTATCATCCATCAGGTAACTTGGATATAGGTAAGATTATAGAATATAGAATTATAGGATAATAATTACGGAGGAAAAAGTTTAAGCACAAGTTATAGGATACTAATTATGGAGGAAATAGTTTAAGCACAAGCAGGTGTGTGTATATATACAGTGAATCACTTTGGTTCCTCATTACTCTACTTATGCCTTAATTCTTTTTTGCAAGTATGAAAGGAGCATCTCACTCTCAGATTCTTCATCCAAGGACTTCAGAGCAGCTCTTGATGTCTTGTTCTCTGCATCCCCATCCTCACTTCAAGGTACTGTTGGAACTGACAATTAACAGCTCCAAGGCGGCCTGGAAGCTTCAACAAAGAAAAGTTTGGGAAAAAAAAAGTTTTTGAAAGAGAGGCCTGTTTCAGTGGGACTCCTGCTCCAGTCCTCAAACCCTTGGTGTTACAAGGTTTCTGTTTGTACCTGAGAGAAACTAAAGAAGCTCAGTAACCTCAGCACTGAAACTGAAAGGATCAATGCCACTTTGCTTCAGTACTGTGAGGGTTCAGTGCTGCTGTGCTTCAGCACTGTGAGAGATCAGTACCATCGTGATTTAGTACCGCAAGAGATCAGTGTCCCTGTGCTTCAGTACTGTGAGGTATCAGTGCTGTTGTGCTTCAGTACTGTGAGGAATCAATGCTGCTTCAGCCAGTATGCCATCTGCATGTACTATACCTGTTTAGAACTGAATAGAGAATAGTGATACTTTATTAACCCCCGCGGGGAAATTCTCTTTTCTCTTTGGGCCAGCTTGGTTTCCATACAGGTGAGAGTAAGCTAGGGGGGTCACAGTTAAGGGGCTGTCCCTTATCCTGCACATTTATCATTTTATCCTTAGACAGTGCCAGACATGTGGACCCAATAAATTGTTTTCAATAAGACTAGTTATACTCTGTCGCAGAATTATGGAAAGAATTTCCAGTTAATAAAAACACTATTAGAAATGCATCTGTCCTCTGACTAGATTACAAGTGACTTTAGTCAAAAATTAAAGTTAATAATCCGTATCTTCTGTAACACAGTGAGTGAGCGGATGCAGCCGAAGGTAGGAACACTGAGACTCGACACTGAGCTTCGACACTGAGCCTCGACACTGAACCTCGACACTGAACCTCGACACTGAGCCTCGGTGACCCTTCAGCTGTGAAATCCAGTAAAGTAAGTTGTTTCTGTAGAACTTCATGATGTCTGCATTGTTCAAAATGTCTTTTCTTGTCAGTTAACCAACAGAGAGGTTGTCTCATAATGCCTTATAATGAAGAATTCCAGAAAAGATACTTATTTAAATGTGGAGGGGGTCACATGCCATCCATATATGATCCCCAGTCGCGCATCATTGAATTTCTCTTTGACCTTTAATTCTTGTGGTCTTTGTCTTTTATATAACCATGTATTATACAGTTTTATTTCACCACTGTTCTTGGCATTGGCAGACGGTATTATGGGGTAAAGGCCTTAATTCTGATACAGTATAGTCAGCCATATTTAAACTACCTCATTTTCAAGACCCATTGAGCTGTCAGGGTCAGAGGAGCCCAACACTCTCAAATCCGAAGGCAGCGAAAGAGAACGGAGCTCATTCAGGCGCCCGCCAGCCCCACAGGCACGGCGAGGGGGGGAGACGGCTGCTTGGTATTCTCATGTTGTGCTCTTTAAGGCACATGATTGATTCATTTTCATGAATAGATACTGCCAGCATTTTAAAAGGTATTCAGAGAAGTTTATGAACACTGCGGCTAATATTTCTATAAATGTTAACTAAGCTTTGATGTCAAGCTGTGGAGACCCAGAGGGTGATTGTGAGAGCTATGTGGAAGTTTGCTGCTATTTTATTGTTTTTTCTTATAATAATAATAATTGATACTTCATTGATCCCCATGGGGAAATTGCTTTCACACCTCCCTCAACTTGCTCTTTGTAGAGTAAATTGGGTGTGAAGGGCAGCCACTTGTTGAGGTGCCCAAGGAGCTGGGGGTTATGGACCCGGCATAAGGAGCCATGAACATGCTGAGGTTGGGTTTGAACCAGGGGTCTTCTGATTACAGGCACACAGGCTTAGCTCACTGAGCCAAACACTGCCCCTTAATCTCCTTGTATGTGAATAACCCAACTCACATGCTTTTCTAGATTGCACACTTATCTTTGTGCTGGAGGAAACAGTCACACGCTTAACCTTGATGACCACAACTGTGCTTAGGTGCTAATTCTGTTAGTTATACGATTATTTATAGCTGTTGGAGCAGTTAGTCCAGTGATTGGTTAGTGAGTGGGTGGGGGGTGGTTGTGTTGTTTTTTTGTTGTCTGTCGTTGTTGAGCAATGGTCTATCTGTGAGGCAGGTGTGCAGTAATGCTCAGGCCAAGCCTCCCTCTGAACAGCAATGGTGATGGATAGCTGTAATGTGCTTATATGGTCATCTTCCAGTCCCAATTACCGCTGATGTATGGCTGTTGTGTGCTCTTTTAATGATCACATTGGGCGTAAAATTATCTCTGTTAACATCATTTGTCTTCCTAATCATGTAGTTATCGTGCTGAACATGGGGGGGGGGGGTGTCCCGGGGGCTGTGTTCAAAAACACGCGAGTATTCTGCTGTCGAGAAGAGACGCACTGATCTCCCAGTTTCCCTTGGTGGGAGAGTCATCATTAACACGCACTTCTATGCTGTCCTACACTTTATCACAAGGGTAGAGTAACCCGAAAGGTATTGTAATGAAGTTTGCAATTAATCATTCACTAAGTTTATTTTTAACTCACCTGATAATTAAACAAATGACTCTATGCCATTGCTATGTTCGCAATGAGCCAGTTTCCATTGTGAAAGTTCCTCAAGTTTGCTGTCCTAAAACTGAGCTGTTCCACTTTCCACTGTCTAATCAGAAGGTTAATTAGTTTATATTAGTGCTGGGGCATCACATTGACTGAGCTACTGTTCAGTCACAGTCTGTCATTGATTCCAGGCCATGGGTTTGATTGCTTGAGGTGTGAAGCGCAACGTCTGAAGCACAAAACCAGCCGAGTGCAATCAAGCAAATATATAAGTTCTGCCAGGCTAACAGCCAACAAGTTTAACTTCAACCCAAACAGAAAGGACAGCGTCTCCCATTGAGAGCCAGCAGAGCGTCAGATGGGATTACAGATAGCAGGAGCACTAGGTGTGCAAGCAAACACAAAAGGGAGATACAGCAGATCTCCTTAGCTAAAAGGAGTAGCACTGGTCATCAGGCTATCCTATGGTGTATGAAGGTTTGAATTGCAACCAGTAAAAGTAATGTTCAACAAATGAATGTGCCTTCTTTTGTACAGATATCTGTGTAGATTCGAAAAATGGTTTACAAAGTGTACCTGAGTATACAGGTATTCAAAATCTAGATTTCCCTGCCAATTTTACAAGGACATACTGTACAGCTCTGGAAAAAATTAAGAGACTCGAGCACGATTTTTTTCTTTCACTCTTCTCAATTGATGGGTGTGTCTAATATATATATATTATATAGTATAGAAAGAAACATCCCATCATAGGGCTCACTCATGATTTGGCAGCTTCAATTAGCCTCAGCATGTTGTTTGTTTTGGTGGGAGAACTGGAGGAAACCCCCTGATGTGAGAACCTAAAAACTCCTCCCATATGGAGCCAGGCAGAGACTTGTACCCTAGTCCCACAGGGATTCGGCAGTAGAGTTAACCACTGCACCACCCTGACACTCTTATCAGTTAAAACATCCATCCATCCATTTTCCAAATCGCTTATCCTACTGGGTCGCGGGGGGTCCGGAGGCTATCCCGGAAGCAATGGGCACGAGGCAGGGAACAACCGAGGATGGGGGGCCAGCCCATCGCAGGGCACACTCACAC
>JAODJX010000039.1:16167375-16193607 GCA_026776945.1 Isichthys henryi | reverse complement strand
GTGACCCAGGCGGAGACTCGAACCCGGGTCCCAGAGGTGTGAGGCAACAGTGCTAACCACTGCACCACCATGCCGGCCCCCATAACCATGTCATACAAATTGAACTCTTTACACTTAACATTTTAATTTTTACTTATTTAACTGAGACTTTTATCCAAAGTGATGTACAATTTGGGAAAACAGCGTCAGCCAGTCCCTGGAGCAACTGGGAGTTAAATGCTTGAGTCAGGGACCCAACGGTGAAATCTGAAGCAGCAACCTTCCCACGACAGACACAGCATCATAACCCACAGAGCAACGCTCTGCCCTCACAACATATTCAGCTTGAGCTTCCCAGGAGAAATTACACTCAATCTCTCAGTAATTCAAATGTAATGTACAGCGAAGGAAAAAATGAAGTTACCACAGCACAATTTTTTGTTTCACTCATTTCTCAATTTCTATGTGTGAATCTGTGAATAATATATATATTATTTTGTAAACTGCAGTCTGTTCTTCTCTGTCTCTCGTTAATGAAGAGCTTCTTCCTTGCTTTATGAGACCTCAGTCCTGCTTCTAGGAGCCTGATACGAACTGTCCTAGCAGTGCACTTCACACCTGCACTTAATGTTTCCCATTCTTTTCGAAGGTCACTTGATATCATCCTACGATTCATGAGAAACTGTTAGTTAAGTTACCAGTCATCTCTTGCATAAGAATGTCACTTCCGCCCCCTACCTTACTCGTTTCTGGTCGTTCCCAGTGGCTCCTGCTTCACCTTATGCTTGTGTGCTGCTGTTTTAGAAATGTTTAACCTGGAAGCAACTGGCTGCTCACTCTAGCCTTCTGTTAGCAGAACCGGGATTAAACCTGGATGTGAAAATGTAGATTAAAAAATATAGAGTGAGCTCTTGTTCTTGTGTACTGCTGTCTTAAAAATGTTTAACCTGAAAGCATCTTGCTGCTCAGCGTAGCCTTCTGCCTGCAGAACCACAATTAGACCCAAGTCAGGATTTAAAAATGCAGATTTGATTAAAAATGTTATTCTCACAAAATCTTGGTTTCAAACATTTCAAACATGAAACATTTAAAAAGACTTGGATCAACAAATTTCTTTTTTATCCATTAATAACCAGGTCTGAAGTGTTTGTAAGGGTACATTTAAAATCATTTGCAGAAATTTTAACGTTTTTAACATTTCCCAAAACAAGTCCTTAAAAATCTCATTACCGCAACAGTCTGAAAACATCTGAAGACCATTAAAAAAGGCAGTACATTTTCAAATCATATAAAATGCTTATTAACAGGCATGCTCACTTACTTGAAACTCTGAAATAATGTATATTTTTATATTAACATTTTAATTTGATTTCACTGATTTCTGTTATTACCGCAACATCTTCTGGAATCTACAACCTAATATTTTTCGTATTTCCCTGATACTTGATATATTTTTTAAATAATTTGGCAAACCTGAAGGAACACAACATATAGATTCTACACATACAAGCTACTATTTTTTGATTTATTAAATTGATATTAAATGGACACCTTTGCCTTAATTATACAGAGGATTCTGAAAGGATGTTAATGGTTTCATTGGAATCACACAAAAACATAGTGGTCTCTTCACTTTTAATTAATAATAAAATATAAATATGATTCCTCTCTTTGTGTTTGCACTGACAGGCTTTCTCCCGATTTTAAGACCCTCAGGCCAATTAGAGATGTGTAGGCATTTGTATGTACAATAAGTTTATAGCTTAGATTCTACATTTATATGATGCATTTTGTATGTGTGAGCCTGTGGTTAAAATATCTTTGAAAAATACTATTGGGTGATATATTTCTCACACATTCCCAGTTTAAGATGTTTTTTTAATGCTTAATGTCATTTCTGTGACATTTCTTTGTCATTTTATTCCCATGTTAATTCTATTACTGCTCTGCTGTCAGCGACATCGAAGTTCTTTATCTGACACCTCAGTGGGTAAATAGTGATTCTGCCAGTTCTCCACTCCTAATGTCTCCAATTAGCCTTGATGGAAAGAATCCTCTGTCACCCGGAATGGCTTTCGCTGTTCCTGTTGTGAAATAACAAGATGATTTAAAAAAAAAAAAAAAAAAGGCTGTCCAAGCTTTTGCTGTAACAGTTGATAATTAAGTAGTAGGGTAATATTTTTCTGAAAGTATTCTGAAGTTTGTGACGTAATGTCACTGAGAAAGTCACCCTTCATTGGGACCATGGAGACTCAGGCTACTTAAATCCTCAGAATAAATGTTTATTTCCATTGAATATTAAAGCATTTAGTAAAATCTAAATTGAATCAAATTGGGCACAAATATATCTCCTTTGTTCTTTAATGCTGCTCGGTATTCAAGCCTAGGCGTTGAATACGTCCTCCTCTCTGCGCATCATATGCAGAGCATGACAGTATCTACTTATTGCCTGTTGTCATGTAAAACAGACCAGACAAAAAATAAGCATCGACATGAATTATAAAAATAAATTAACGGCTGATCGATGTGAGAGTGTGTTTGATCTTAGTTTGCATACAGCATCAACCTAAGAGTGGTTTGCTGCCACAATATTCTTCGGTTTCTGGGTCAGACAATGATGCAGGTTTTTTCTAAAAAAATAACAAATGCAGTATGTCAATACCTCTGCACCCCCTCCCCTTTCTGATGCAACAGCTTTTACCCTCACAGTCCAGGCAGTCGATTAGCAGACAATGGAACGTAGCTCAATTTACTTGTAATTAGGACTTTAATGTGTGTTATTAAATAGCCAGCCATGTCCCAATTAGAAGGTGCCGGGCCATACATCACCCAAATTGATATCCTCCCTATGCCACCTGGGATCAGTGTGTTCCATCAGGATTACCATGTGATGTTTGCTGGCAGGGTGCTGAAGTAAAAAGCAAATAGCCTCACTGTAATACTAATCTACACTTATCGGTATGGGAAAGTGTGTGTGTGTGTGTGTGTGTGTGCGTCTGTGAGTGAGAATGTGTGTGTGTGTGGATTAGGTTTCTATTACATTGTGGAGGACCAAATACATCGTGTGGAGAATTTTTTCAGGTCTAATCAAAAATATCTGTGAATGCAATCAAACACCTAAAAATACCAAATGTCTTGTATTTTGTTTGGTTACCTATGGTTAAGTTTAGAGCTGGGTAGGGGTTAAGGTCATCATGTTCAGATTAGAGTTGTGATTGTCTGCATGTGGGTGTGTGTGTGTGTGTGTGTGTGCCCTGTGTGTGTGTGTGTGTCTGTATTTGTGTGCCCTGTGTGTGTGTGTGTGTCTGCGTGTGTGTGTGTGTACCCTGTGTGTGTGTCTGTGTGTGTGTGTGTGTGCCCTGTGTGTGTGTGTTCTCTGTGTGTGTGTCTGTATTTGTGTGCCCTGTGTGTGTGTGTCTGTGTGTGTGAGCCCTGTGTGTGTGAGTGTGTGTTCTCGTCTTCCTGCCCCCCTGTTGCATTGCCCTCTGTTTGTCTCCTCTGGACTCTCTCGAGGCTCCAGCCCTCATTAGGGGCTGCTGCGATTCCTACAGATCGACAAGTGATGATGCAACTATGTGTAAATATGTGCTCATTGTCCGTTGGGGGAGGGCAGTGAAAAGTGCGTGTTTCGGGGGTGTTGGGGGGCTGGCATTCGCCTGAGGGATACAAAAGGAATGTAAATCTAAATAAAAACAGCAGAGCTGCAACAACATAAACATGTAGAATTCTTACTGACATCATATTTGTGTTTCATTTACTTCTCTTTTACTTAAAATGTGATCACTATTAATTTTGTTTTATTCATTTAAAAGAAAAGTTATAACTGAAGATAAAACCAAGCGGTCTCCAGTAAAAGGTAAGGGATAGAGAAGAGTTGTCTCTCCAGGACACAGGACAAATACCCAAGAGATTTACAACTAAATTCATCTGAGAGTTCATACAAAACAGCAAATCCTTTTCAGGTGATTATACTGAGGTCACATTCCTGTCTCCTGGCCTTCACTGCAGATGAGCCATATAGATTTCTGCAAGGGTGTTAGTTTAACTCTTCCTGTAAGAGAGAACAAAAATGTGGACTGTCTGGGAAGGAGCAAAAATGTGAACCGTCTGGCAGGAAGCTGGGAGGAAACAAAAATGTGGAACTGTCTGGGAAGGTGCAAAAATGTGAACCGTCTGGCAGGAAGCTGAGAGGAAGCAAAAATGTGGAACTGTCTGGGAAGGTGCAAAAATGTGAACCGTCTGGCAGGAAGCTGGGAGGAAGCAAAAATGTGGAACTGTCTGGGAAGGAGCAAAAATGTGAGCCGTCTGGCAGGAAGCTGGAAAAAGCAAAAATGTGGAACTGTCTGGGAAGGAGCAAAAATGTGAACCGTCTGGCAGGAAGCTGGGAGGAAAAAAAAATGTGTAACTGTCTGGGAAGGAGCAAAAAGGTGAACCATCTGGCAGGAAGCTGGGAGGAAGCAAAAATGTAGAACTGTCTGGGAAGGAGCAAAAATGTGAGCCGTCTGGCAGGAAGCTGGGAGGAAGCAAAAATGTGGAACTGTCTGGGAAGGAGCAAAAATGTAAACCGTCTATCAGGAAGCTGGGAGGAAGCAAAAATGTGGAACTGTCTGGCAGCAAGCTAGTAGGAAGCAAAAATTTGGACTGTCTGGGAGGGAGCTGAGAGGGAGCAGAAACATGAATTGTTTGGGTGTCCCCAAAGACTGGTTTAACACGCCATAAAGAGTGTGACAGTCCCCCCTCCAGTTTGAGTTTATGATGATGAAGATAAATGAGATAAAAGAGTAAATAAGATAAAAGGCACCATCAGACAACAGCGCTCCCTTCAGGTCGCTCTGGCTTGACGGTAGCTGAGGGTCGTCAGATAAAGGGACCATCGATCAATAAGCATTCCTTATCTTTGCCTGTCATCTGCTTTTTATCAGCAGGGCAGAAGCTGCTTTTCCATCACCTTTTCTCTCTCCCCTGTCCTCCTCTTTGCCTCCATGGTTGTTCTGGACCTGAGGGTTTAAAAAAAACAAACAGCATATCGCTCCAAGGTCCTCTTCTACTGCCGTAACACCTCCCTGACTGTCGGAACCCTCTCTGTCCTTCCCCAAAGGATAAATGAATCTGGTGGAAAAGGCAGCTCTAATTCGAACGACGGAAGAGCAGCTTAAAATGAAAACCCTCCTTTGTGAAAAATTTTTAAAAGACGGAAAGAGACAACACTTTCAGTCTCCAGCCAGCCAGTCTTGAAGCTACTCATGCATTCTAGTTATTCAGTGTGACAAAAATAGCTCATTAGGCTGTTTAAACACTTAAAAAGAGAGAGAAAGGGAGTGAGTGAAAGCGAATCAGAGACTGGTTCCTCTGAGTCGCAGAAGTGGATGTCAAATGCTCCTGTAGTCATGTTCATTAGACTCAGCTCTCCTAACAAGCTGTGCATTTTCAGTGGGAGTAATTAAATGGCTTTTTAAGGCCTCCTACTCCCTGGGTACCAGCTTAAGCAGACATGTTATTGCTGTACAGTGTTCAGACTTTATCTGGAATCATCCTGACGTAGCTGTTGGCGGCTGTCATGTGATCATCAGTCATGTCCTTTTGCTTTACAGGTACTTTCATGATCCTTTATAATGGCTGGTATAAAAATTAGCATCTTCTATTGACAGTCAGAAGGCATTATAGTGTTAATTTTAATACTTCATGAGCTCCTATGAAGATCTTACCTATAATGCACTATAGATACCTTCATAATGCATTATAATGGTCAGAATAAAAATTAAGGATGCTTTGTACTGCATTATGAAGGTATCTATAGTGCATTATAGATGTGAGCTTCATAAATAATTCATAATGCATAATAAACATGACTATAATGTGTTATGCCTTTTTATAAATATGCATAGCCACGTTTATAATGCTTTAGGAGTGCATTATATTTTGTAATGAATGTGTTCATAGTTTCTTATAGACATGGCATGGTAAGTGCAAAGAATGAATCATGTAAATAGACATGCAGGATTCAAATGAATTACAAAGTTTTGTTGTCATTAGCACAAGTACATTAAAAAACTTGTTTGTGTACCTCCCTGCAGACTTTAACAACAAATAATGATGAACAAGAAACAGCCAACAACAAGATTTAGAGCCCAGCCAATGGAGGGCCACAGCCAGTGAAGGGCCCCAGCCAACGGAGGGCCCCAGCCAAGGCTCACATACAGAGGGGCTGGGGTCCTTTGTCTGAAGTCTCATGATGAAGACATCACTTCCTAGAGCCGGTGGCAGGAGCACTAAGTTGTTCCATTTAGCTGAATTTAAATGATTGTAGTATGTAGTATTGTAGCGCTGGTAGATCGATAGCTGAGCCCTGGGGGCCTGGGGGGCTGAGCGTATGACCCTGTGGGGAATTTTTGACAGATGCGATCCCTCTCAAGGGGAAGAGCAGTGGACGTGCCCTCAGACTGCAGCCTGCTCACAAAGCGACTCTGTGGGCCCACACCTCTCAGCACTATGCTTGTACGTATATATGGGTGTGTGAGGGGGCGGGGGAGGGGGGGGGTTGCTGTAAACATATCGATATGTTTAAATAAATAATTCACACCGGGGAATCTGCAAATCTGCTTTTCATCCGCACTCCTTCAGGCAACTTGCAAGAGAGGGAGAGAAAACCATTTTAGAGGTGCAATATTGGCGAGAAAGCAGGAGGAGGAGGAGAGGGTCCTCTGGAAGCTGTGTCCCCTCCCGGGTGGGTTAGTAGGTTACACAATAACCAGGAAGGGATGCTGATTGTCGTCCTACTGGAACAAAACAGAGGCCCTTCTGTTAAGATATATCTGAGTGCAAACAGCTGGTTAATGCAGCCTGCCAAGGCCGGCCCCTCCCTCTCCCTCCCCACCACGATGAGCTGTGCGGCTCGGGGGCCGTGGGGCCAGAGACTCTGCATTACCTCCCAGAACAAAGTCTCAGCAGTGGGGGGGGACGGGGTTGGCTCTAGATTGCCAATGTCCGCCACCTGTCTACAATGTCTGCTTGCAGGTTGATGTTAATTTGTTTGGACATGGTTTATAATTTAATTCCACTGCTGATTTAACTTCCAATAGGAGGCGCTATTAGCTGGGGAGGTGGCCGGCGGCTGATCGCGTACAGCATTCTCCTCATGCAAAACGGATGGGCCCTTGGATCACTGGGCACATGTAACTCAGGCAAATAGCTGCTCTTTCAAGGTAGTCTGGTGGTCTGAGAGGTATTCAGTGTGAATTCTCAGACCCCTATGGGCATATATTACTGTCTGCTGCTGCTAATGATATGGCAAATCAAAGGCACTTTCATTTTCTTTCAGTGCGTCTGTGCTCTGACTAAGAAGTAGCTCATCATATTATCTCCGAGGTAGGTGTGCGGCAAGAGAGGAGGTACCATGCTGTGATTATTTAGAGAACCTTATTACCGAAAAAAGAAATTCTCAAAACTGAACCGCTGTCCAAGTTCTGCGTAACTTCTCCGGGGGCAATTTCTGTGATGAGGCACTGGGGCTGAAAAATGATGCATTGTGGCAAAGGGAGAAGTCATTGAAAAGGACATCTTTGTTAAAGTTTGATGCCCAAGTTTGTTGCCAGCCGCAACTGAGAATTATCATGCATTTCAACTCTGGATATAATGAAATATACTATTCATTCATCAGATTAAATTTGTCAGTTACTGTGTAGTTATCTTCCTTTATAAAAGGTGTGTTTGTGCTCCATGGACCATGGAGCTCAAAAGTCTTGGCTAGAAATGTTTATAATGTGATTTTTTTACAATTTCTCAGCACCACTGAAAATAGATTTTTGAAAAGTATGTGTTTAAAGTTGATTTTAACAAAAAATAGAATAATAACATTGTCATTAATAACATGAGTTTGTGCTGAATAAAAGCATATTGAAACACTTTGGGAAAAATGTTTTTTAGATGGGTGAAATATTTTTAAATGTGAATGCATGTCAGAATACCTTGAAAATGGCTGAGAGAGCTCAGACTCCAGAGGGTTAATTTGCTGATTTATGGCTTGCCTATGTGAAGCTTCCCTGGGTATTCCTGGGGAAATGATTTGCCCAGTTGTTAAAAGCAGCCATCATTGCTGAAGCTTAGTCTTGCTACAGTGATGGGGGGTCAGTCGGGCTTTTTTTCTTTAAAGGCCAGTATTAAAATATTTATATTTTTATACCATTCATTTAGCTGGCACATGGATCTAGCTTAAGTCCCCGTTACAAAAGACAATAAGTGTCATGAATGACGTGCAGTTGTGCCATGACAAAAGCATTATCCTCATTAATCTCATAAGTGCATTAGCGTGTTTACAAGCATGAAGTGAAACAGCAGGGACTACTGTGAGCCTGCTTTGTAAAACCTCACACCAGCCAATCCAGCACGGAGCACAGACAAAGGAGATTGATAGCACAATGCCCTCACGGGTGGCAGAGGGACGTAGAAGAGGGGCAAGCCAAAATCAGGGACTTGGGGGCGTGAGGCTGAGGGCCAAAGCGGTCACATGACAATGTCCTTCGGTCAGGCTCAGCTGCGCTGCTGCAGGGTACATTTACATGACAGCGGCAGCAGGCCAGCTGGCTCTGAAACTGCTGCTGGCAGAGTTAGGAGGGCGGGATGAGAGGCGGCATGAGAGGCGGAGGTGACCAGTAATATTTACCGAGGCACCTAAGATAAATTGTTGCATCAACCTATCACATCATCAATGTTTTTGTGAAGAAGCATGACTCCATAGGGCACATTTGGATTTATGGACAAATTCTATGGGAAAACAAACGGCTGAACGGTGTCGGTGGAAAGTGTACAGCAGAATTCTCCAGTCCCAGTCCTGGGCGGTTGTCTGCACCGCAGTTTGCATATTTCCCTGCTGAAACACACCTATTAAACCCGGCAATTAGCTGGTGAGTGGAATAAATTTTGAGCAGGGAAATCTGCAAACTGTGGTGCAGACTGGCTCTCCAAGACCGGAACTGGGGAACTACTGTATGGGGTATAGTATGGATGAGAAGCGGTGATTTGGTGGAGATAGACTGTGTCATGAACATGGATGACTACAAAGGCATGAGCTCTGTGGTTAAGTACCTTCATATAACATGAGGATGACTTGAAGTTAAAAAAAACCAGGAGGTAGTGGGTGAGGCTGCTAAGGGAAACATTGATCTCTGTGTGCTTCACATCCACAGATGCTGCAATGGCAGTGCTGGGTATCAGCAGATAAAGCCACATGTAGCTGCTCAGCGCTGTGAAATGGAGGAGGACTGGCACTGGTTATGCTGATGGTGCTCGTGGCGCAGTCTGGCCCAGTCTGTGCCTCCCCTGCCTTAGCAGGAGATAAAAGGAAAGTCAGCTTCTTAGGTAGGGAGGACTTTCAAACCATTCATCACATAACTCTCTGAAGATAATTACCCCTGAGGCCAAGATCACTGCCTGTTTCTTTGATAAACTCTTTTTGAGAAAATGCTCTGTAGCTGAGATTACTTTCATAAGCGTTTATAAGAGTGTCTTCTTGCTCGATTTGACTGAAAAAAAGTAACCGTGAGGGTAAATCAAACCACGGTGGATTTCTTCTCATCCCTCTGCCTGTGCCCTGTTATTCAGTCCACTTTCCCAGCCAAGATGAACATCTTTAGAGTGCCCTGCAATTACAAACAGAATAGTTGCAAAAATGTTTGCGTTCACTATGTTTTGGGTGAAGTGTAATCCTCTTACGAGGTGTCGTGGAGCAGCTGACCTCAGCAGTTGTAATCCGAGCGGAAAGATGGCTCTGACGTTCTGAAGTAAGATTGTTTCCATAGTGTTGTGGTTATCACATTCGCCTCACATGTGAAAGGTCCTCGGTTGTGAGCAGTGGTGTCTTAATGGTTAGGGAAGCACACTTGTAATTGAAAGATTGCTGGTTTGAATCCCCGACCAGCAAGGCACCGCTGAGGTACCCTGTGCAAGGTACTGCTCCCTGGGTGCTGAATTAGCTGCCCCCTGCAATGTCACATATGGGTTAAATGCAGAGGACACATTTTGTTTTTGTATGCTGTGGTGTGTCACCAATGACCATTGATCACCAAATTGTAAATAAAAGTTAGTCCTTAAACTGGACAGGCCTACTTGCCAACTCCACCACACACATGTTGCTTGTACAAAATTCAATTCAATCCAGCGCGCTAATCACACACAATGCCATCATTATGAATAACTCCGCAATACAAAAACGTCACATTTAATTTTTTTCATAACTGTATAATTCATTGGCTGTCAGTATTTCTAGGTTTCCCACAGCAAGGTCCAGCTTGTGCTGGTACCCTGTTTTTATCGCTGGCTCTGTATTACAGTTACCTACTGTGCCTGTAACGCTCACTGTATTCTGTAATTTGTAATTTGATGCTGGCACTAGTTGTGTGTATTAAGGTTGTTAGCCTGTTATGCTGGGGTATATAAGCATGTGTTACGATTATCTCACTCAGCAGCTCTGTGTTATGTTTTGCACGTAGTAACGGTGATTCTCCAAGTCTCAAACATAATCTCTGAGGGTGGGTATATTGTCCCACTCCCCCACCCCCATTCACCATGATGCAGTGACTGTTTGTGGCCAACAGGGGGCCCCACATAATTGTGTGGTTGGAGTGGTTGTAAACACTGCTGCTATACCTGGCAGGGGGAAATCTCTAATGCAGTTTGATGATCCACAGATCCAGTGGATGCCCAAGAGATAACAATAACGTCTTTATGGCCAGAGTGATGTATTGTAATGTATTACTCCTGAAATGCTGAAAAGAATGCAGTGTTTTTTGAAAGGCCTTACAAAAAATGCATACTGTAAATGAACAGAGAAGCTATATAAAGAGCTTACACACATGCACAGCTTACACAGTTTCTAAAGGCGTATTTTTCCTTGCCACAAGAATCAATAAACAAAGCTGCGGCATTTAATGTGTTAGTAGTTAGAAGCAGTACATTTTTCCATGAATAAAAATAATATTTACATTTGCGATTTCCTTGTAGCTGCAAAGCCGCCGTGACTATAGATTAGTGAAAATCAATATCCTCATCAGGAAAGTTTTGTAAAAACTCAGCGGGGACATTGTGTGAGCCTGGCACTTACGCATGCATCAGCAAGCCCGGTGGGATAGGAAACCAAGGAGGGAGTATGGAGGACAGAGCAGGAGAGGAGATCAGGATACTGTTAGATAAAGGAGACAGGTGTGGGTTTGAAACAGGGCGTGTGGATGCCACCTTCCCAGAAAGCTCACACTGCGGGGCTTGGGGCATTCATTCAGGCATTATCAAAATTCTGTTTTTCCTTATTTGTGAACTAACCCTAAACCCCACCTGACTCAAATGCTGTCAACCACCCTAAATGCTTAAATGAACACCTATTCGTTATTACTGGCACAAATGTTCAGGCCTTATTGTACAAAAGTCACTGCAATTTTCTCACAAAAGTTTGTCCTTTTCCAGGGTATTCATGTAGTGTCCAAGAAAACTTTCAAGGTAACTTTCAAGAAAACTATCAATTCAAAAGAAAGTCCTTGGAAATGGGGGTAACTGCACACAACACTGGAACTCAGACTGGCTGATTAGTGTCGCCTGACCTCAGAAAACAGATTCTCAGCTTTGTAAAAACTGGAGACCAAGGAGAATAGAAAATGTTTATAAAGAGAATGACTGCACTAATCAATTGTTGTATTGCAATGACAATTTGGTTTCTAGTTTGTTATAAATAAATGAAGATTAAGATAATGACTATTAGAACTCCTCTTGATAAATAAGCCCTAATTAAATGACTGAATACCAATTTACATAATAAATGGGTATTGACTAATAGTAATTGGATTTAGGTTCATTGCTCTTGATGTCTATATTTGTATAAAAATTTAATGCATTTAAAGACTGCTTAATAAAAATCAATGGTTAATATTTAAGAGAAGGCCTTAAAGTATATGACCCTCTTTGTGAGGACTGAGGGAAACTGTTATGGCGCGGCATGGCGCAGGCGGGAATGAGAGTGATGATCCACTTCTGTGGCTCCATTTATTAAAGAAATGAAACACACTGGGGTGAACTACAAAATAAAAGGACCTTGAGGGGTCAGATCCAAAGAGGGGAAAACACTACAAGCAGTGACACCGGGCAGAGTGACACTCACTATGGAGTAAAACAAATGCAAGCACTTTAACACACAGGAACACCGGAGCAAAGAAGGAACAGGTGCAACTAATAATCAATTAACCAATCAAGAGAGGAATAGGAACAATAAGAAACAGGTGGAAGTGGAAACACTAAATGAGCACAAGGACACAAGAATTAATAATCATCAAGTCAGGGAAGCACTAGGGAACATAACAGAGAGCTGCCTATACTAGGAAACATTAAGTGGAAAAAAATCAAACAGATACAAACAGGGCCAACCAAAACTGGGAAGCAAAGAACCAATAACAATCACTATGGAAATCTGAGAACCAATAAACAAAAGGTGAGGCTCCTTCTGGCCAATCTCACACCCACAACGGGAGATTTGACAAGTCTGAGCCACACAAGCAACCCAGTGAGCTTTGTAGGGGGCAGAGAGAACACACTAGGGCTAAGGGACTACATGACGTGAGAGAGAACAGAATGGGCAGCCACCTGCTGGTCAGAACAGCGAAGGAACACAAAGGCCAGGGTAGGATGTGCGCTGACCGTGACAGGAAACATGTGGTCCTGAATCCAGGTGTGGCTGATCCTCTCGACCACGTCCATCTCCAGCTGATTTCAGTGGATACTGCCCCACATGCTCATATACTGTACTTAGGCTTTTTCTGCTTTCTGGCACATTGCTTTGTCTTTACTTTACTCATTCTTGCTGTTCTGTTCTACCAGGCTGACTTTGGTCATTTCTCTAGTTTGGTTCTGTTCCTTGCTTCTGGGTTGCTAACCTTCTGATCTTGATCGCTCCCTCAGTTCTGTGATTAGCAATTGAAGTGGCATGTTTGAATCCTTCCAGCACCTCAGCTACGTGTCCCCAGTCTGCAGCCCGAGTACTGCCAGCGCCGTGAGCTTGGACGCAAGCCAGGTAAAAGTAAGCCTGACAGGCCGGAAACGTCGCTGCACAGGTGTGCGCAGTCTGGGGTGAGCTGTTATGACAGGAGCCGTGTACTGGCAACAATAACACGAATGACACGTCAGTATGAAGGATAATGTCAACTCTTCAAAGAACTATGAACATCACTTTATTGTATATGCAGTCTAACACTCCAGCAAAGGCATTCTTTGATCAGACTGTTATCTCTTCATCGTTGTCGATGCTTTTCCCAGCTAAATTTGAATCATATAAATAAGTTTTTGCCTTAGAGCCAGGGAAAACGATTATTGAGGAATGTTTAAGCAATCCCTTCGGTCATCCGAAGGCCATGTGAGGTGTGAAAGTAGCCCAGGGTGTCTTCATATTTTTCATATAACACCTGTCCTCTGTTTTCAGTCATCATGCATTCAGATGTACTTTTCCGAGCTCCCCTCATTGGGTTTTTTCCTAGGATCCTAAGTGACTGAAATAATAATGGATAATTTTTAGAAAAAAAGCAGGAAGCTCAGATGGATTTATTCCTTTTATGACTCCTTTTATGAAATTTTCTATACAGCTACTGTATTTTTCCAGCAAGGTCACAGGGTCAATGGCAGCTCATTCCTTAAAATAACAGCAGGGCTAAACATACCCTGATTTAACTGCTAGTCCTCCTACTGATTGTTAATTAGTAGTAGTAGTCATGGGACACATTTTCCATTGTGTTTACAGACTTAAATTTAGTTTTACATTATCTCAAATAGCCCATATCTGGCTACTGTATAGGGAATGTTGTTTAATAGGGGACAAAGTGAAGTGTTGACTTCTGAGGCCACGTAAGACAGCGTTCCCCCATTTTTTCATTAAATCGGTTGTGTTGACATCTGCAGTTCACACATGAGGGCATCAAAATGCACAATGTCAGAAATCGGACAGAAAATAACACGTGGCTTATGTGCAAGTGTAAGTACTTCTAAGTAGTCATAGATAAACCCTTAAAATATGTTCCTGTTTGCTATGTCTGAACATCTTTGACATATAAATCTTCTCTTGATTTGTCTTGAATATCAACAATAGAAGTTTCCTACACCGAATAGTAGAAATCCCTTTGTGTAAGATAGTCATGTCATTTACTGATTACATTATGTGCTGAGTACATAATAGCTACAATATAAATGTCTTTCTCTCTGCCCAAAAAAAAAATATGCTATTTTTCCCAGATTTTCGTACACATTTCATACCCCCAGCTTGGCAACCTTTATCGTGGGGATCTTCCCTTCTCCTGGCAAATTGGGGGCTGAGCCCATCTAAGGGTCAAATCGTAGAATCACCCCTGACTAATATTATATGCAATCAGGCTGGTAATTGAGACACCATATAGTGACAAAATGCCACCTATTACAGTCCACTAGGCATTGTTCAGTACTAGACGCCAACTCAGTGGTGCCTGTTCCTCGCCTTCAACGCATGGACCCCTGTAGGTTATGGTGAATGCATTTTTATGAACATCTTTATAAATAAAAGGAAGGCACTGGGAAATGAGGTTGAATGAAATTGACAAACCATCTAGAGGTCTAGAGTTGGACACTCCTGCTCTAAAGGAATATTAGGCAGACTCATATTTTGTCTGCTAGACGAGAGAAGATGTCTAATTAGCTGTAAACACGCATCTGTCATTAGCAAACATTATTTCACTGTGTGTTGCTGTCTATTTATGTTTAATAGCTGGACAATGAAAGCACTTTGCAACGCCAACAAGAAAATGACATTGGAATGGATAGTTATGCGTTTATGCAGCCAATCTCACTTTCCACGATCCCTTTCCAGTCTCTGATCCACTTCATTCGGTGAAGAAAACTTGTTGGGACAAATTGTCAAATAAATACTTAGGTGGGCACATCATACATCAAGGGCAGCCTCTTGCTCAACTTAATCTCCCTTTTCCTGATAGAAAACTGCTCCTCAACACACAAGGTGATTGGAAATTCACCCATAAATCACAAGCACATGATCGATTGTACACTGTTCCTCTGTTGAGGGAGAAAAGTGGCCATAAACTGCTTTCACTGGTATTACATTTGTTTCCAACCAGGATGTACCAAACTCAGTACAAGTACACTTCTCTTCATCTAAAATTTGTGGTCATGCAGGAAAGCAGTTATAGCCAGGATACTGAATTCACCCCTGACTTGCCAATACGACTTTGTGTGCTATTAAAAAAGAATAAACAAAACCTTTAAATATTTTTTGTTTTATACTAGATAAATCGGTGCACTTTTTTAACACATGGAAAGAAACGGAGAATAATAGAAGAACACATATCTACAATCATCCTTAACTGATAATAATAGTATATCCAAATCTACATTAAGGCATATTTTTGTATGTGTCTTGGTTCTGCACTTTTTGAGAATAGTAAATGGAACTGCCTTGAATTCATTCTTCCAGTTCCAGTTCATTTCCAGTTCTGCTTCCTGCAGGGTTTTTTTTTCCCCAATTCCAAACCCAATTTCATTTGCTGAGTTCAATGACCCCAACAATGTACCCCACTGCAGCTACTTTGCTAAATAGAAGGTACCTTAACACAGCTTGGCCTGGTGAGGCTTGTGGTGCCAGCATGCTGTCGGACCAGACCTCCCTCACAGAAACTCCAGCCTGATCTGGGGATCCCCACACATTCGTAAACCAGCCCAGAGATATAATTCCTCCAGATCATCCTGAGTGGGCTCACCCTGTGGGATATGCTCAGAACAGCTCCCTCGAGAGCCAAGCAAGTGACATCCGTATACAATGGCTGAACCACTTCAGCTGCCTGCTGATCTCCAAAGTTCTCACCCTATCACACAGTGAGGCTGGAAACCCTGCAGAGGAACCTGATTTTGGCCGCTTAAAGGTACAACCTTGTTACCTAGGTAATTGCCCACTGCTCATTACCATAGGTAAAGACAGATTGACCGGAAGTCCACAAACAGCTTTGGACTTTTGACGCAACCACTGAACAATCCATTGGTCAATTTCATGTTACTTGTGAAAATGATCCTCCACTAGGGGCAGACTCTCCCCTTTCACCTGATTGGAGCAAACCCTTTTTCAAAGGGAGCATCATAGCCTTTGATTTGGCAATTTTTGTTACTTCAGACCTGCCATCGAATGGAGTGCTGGTCCTGGTTGCATGAGATCAGAGGCAGAACATCTGCAAACTGTTCTGTATACAGGAATCATCTTCCATCAAAAATCTCAAGCAGGAGTGGAATTACGATTGACCCTCATCAGAAACCATCAAACACTTTAAATGACTTTGTGCCAATCTTGTGTGACAGATAAAAGTTGGTCCACTATTCCATGGAGAGGCTGGAATCAGCATTTTCCCCTAGGTTCAACTATCAGGAGAAATCACCTCTCTGATGGCTTTGGCACGCAAGCTCAGAAATGTGATTCCCTATAGCTGGAAAAAAAACTCTGTTGACCCTTTTTAAAAATGGGGACCATTACCCCCATTTGCCAGTCCTGTCATGTAACATTGGAGAGACACGTCAACCGCATCGCCCTCAACAACATCCTGTTGCTTTTTTTTTTTAACAACGTATCTGTGAATGCATTTCATCCACCCCTTCAGCTTTGCCATCAAAGAGACCTCTGACCAGCATAGCATCTGCTGTAGTGATAGATTCTGATTCACCAAAAGTTTCTGTTTCCTGGTGAGAGGGCACTTCTTCATCTGGATAATCGAGATGCCAGCCAGCAGTCTCGCTCCATAGCCTCTCCAAACTTCATCCATCTTCAATCTTTGACCTCCGACAGCATCAAAGGCAATCATTACATTTGGACCTAAGGGGTTGTGCTGTCGTATACACCTATGGGCATTCGTGTGTTCGAAGATAGTGTTTGTTATGGACGCAAGACTTGCAGAGAAGTCCATGTAACAATTCATCACACCCAGAAGCCATTCTTCTTCATAACATCATCTTTGGGTATTTCTATTGATCCCACCACTTGTCATGCCCTGCTCTCCCGTGCCCATGCCCAGGCCCTGCAATGGTGACAGAATGACCGGACCAAGAAAGAAGACACCTCACCTTTCTGAGGAGGAATACCTCGATGTGGTGAATGAGGTGCTTTACTGGCTTGATCAGCCCGAGGTACGGCGCGACCCCGTGGATCAAGCCCTCACTTTCCAGACTAGGGACACCCTGGAAGAGATGTCCCTGTCCGAGGATTTTCACCTCGCTGAAGAAGTGAGAGAGAACCTGTAGCGGCTGAGATTGGGGGTGGCAGAAAATATGATGAAGCAAGTCACACTGAACTGTGGACGCCGGGTGTCTTCCTGGGATCCATCTCTCTCTCTCTGCTGTTTCCCCTGCAGCGTGTCAGGACGGGCCCCTCCCGATACTCAACCTGGCGATGTTTGCTTCGCCTGCTTCCGAGGTTCGTCTGCCTGCTGCTTCATAGCCTGCGCTACCATGCCTGTTCCCAAGTCGACGCCGAAGCCGTGGTTCCTGTCCCAGCAGATCCGGCTCCAGACCCCATGGTTCCTGTCCCAGCAGTTCCTTCTCCAGCCCCCGTGGTTCCTATCCAAGCAGTTCCTTCTCCAGCCCCCGTGGTTCCTATCCCAGCAGTTCCTTCTCCAGCCCCCGTGGTTCCTGTCTCGACGATTTCTGCTCCAATCCCCGTGCTCCTGGCTCCTCCCCCCTCAGCGGCATTGGAGGAGGAACTTGAGTGGGACCCCTCGGGGATTTCCCTGTTGACTTCCCCGAGTAGCCTTTCTGGTGGGTCACCCCAACCGCCACCCCTGCATAGTAGATCCCAGCCAGACCCCCATCTCTCAGTGTCCAGTAGAGGGAGAGGACACCTGCGACAGGGTCGGTTCCCGACCTGCCCTGCCTCTTGGCTCGCCTGCGGTTGCCCTTGCTTCGGCTCGGCGGTTGCCTGCAGTTCCCCCAGCTTCTGCTTGGCGGTCGCCTGCAGTCCCCCTGGCTCGGGCTCGATGGTCGCCTAAGGTGACCCCTGTGGTGACTCGTCAGTCACCTGTGGTCCCACCTCCAACACCTCGTCAGTTGCCTGCAGTTCCCCCAGCTCTGACTCGTCAGTTGCTTGCTACACCTTTGCCTGCCGTGGCTTCTGCTCCCTCCTTGCCTCCTCCAGTGTCCCCTTCGCCTCCCTCCTCACCTCCTCCTATAGTCCCTCTGCCTTCCTGCTCGCCCCATTCAGTGTCCCCTCTGGCTGCTGCTTCGTGGTCACCGAGGGTCCCTCCAGCTACAACCTCGTGGTCACCTGTGGCCCCTGTCCGGTCATTGACATTGGCCTTGTCTATGCGTTGTGTTTTTTTTTTTGGTTATTTTCCTCAAATAAACTCCCATTTACCCGACCTTACGGCTTCTGTGCTGCTTCCCCAGAATGCAGCCATGACACCAGTAGGGCCATGGAGTCCATATGTGGTACCCTTCCCTTTCAAAACCCTCATTTACTTTCTTCCAGAAGATAGCGTACTCCAATCTGCTGTCTGTCACATTCACACATACAAATGGAAGATTATTCTTTTCTGCAACTCAATCACATATTGGAAACCCTTTGGTCCACTGGAATGAACTGCATAGCTCTAAGTCTGGAAAGTGTGAACATTTCCATACCCTACTGAGGTGCTTCACCTTGGGGAACACCACAGCAGGAGAGACTCTACCCCTGATGGGAAGGTTTGCCCACTTGACGCATAAAGGTAGGACCAACCCAATCAAGCCAACAGCTTTCCATCTCCTGCATTAGCTCAGGTCCCATCAGGAACATAATATTCAACATTGCCAAAGTCAGTGTCCATTTGCCGGCTTTGGCTACCGGGATGGATCCCCAATGACCATATTGCAGACAGGGCTCTCTGTTTTTCTCTAACCTTAGTTGGCTTAGTTGGAATGCAGTTTGTCTGGCTTATGCCCACAAGTGTGTCTGGTAAGAAAGGCGATTTGAGGAGATCAGTCTTTGGGTGATAGCTCTGTGGATTGGTACTGTAAAGCACACAAACTCCTCAACCGTACAAGGTCACGATCTGAGGACAAATGAATATCATGCTAGAGATTTTAATTGTATTTGTACTTTACATTTAAACATGCACTATGAAGACTAATATCTCAAAGCTTAGACCTCTCAATGATTTGATTTACCGCTCCCATTTTGCTGATTGATTTATTATTGTTATTGTCTGTATTTATAACGCCAAATTATTTTTTACTAAATACATGACTAGTACTGCCAACATAGTAATTTCTATACTTTGTTCATTTTAGCAGTAAGAAAGGGAGAGAAATTAATAATAAGGCATCAACTAATAATTACCCTCACTTCAGAAAACCTACCAGTCATGATTTTGTTGTTTGTATTTGCTGAGTTTTGTTTAAAGTTTCTATTATATATGGTAACAGAGTGTATTATTTTAATTTATTCACGCGAGTGTTTATTAAATATATTTACTCTTTTTAGATTATTAACGCAACTTGTGGTACCATAACAAGGAATAATACTGCATAATAATTAAATATGCTTTAAAAATCAATATGAGTAATTTAATTAATGCACAGATCACGTTTTTGCATGCATGACGTGAATGACGTATCTTATGGACTCCCTTGTCCAGTGGCAGAGTTACTTGCTGTAGAATGGCCATGTAATGCAACACGTTTTCCTTTATTACCACTAAGTCCAACAGATACATCTGTGGTTGGTTCACGCCAATACGTATCATATTTAATGTTAGAAAGAAAAAAAAAACACTTTATCGTCTTATAAATTAGAGAGCGTCATATTTGAAATACTTTTAAGTACATCATTGCTAAATTACTCCAGCATTTTTAAACAAATTTGTCCACAATATGCTCCTTGGATATATAGTAAGGTGCATGAATCACTCCTAAACTATTAGGCTGTCGCTTTGTTTCCATAAACCTTATGATATAACATATCGTAATATATAGCGGTGGGAAGGTAAGCGACTATGAAGGATGGTTTTAAACTCTCTGCAAACCTGAAACAGGGCTGAGATAGAGAGCCATCCGATTAGAAAAGGCTTCGGGTAGCCTGGCGAAAATACTCCAAGAATATTACAAGAAGATGTATGTTACATTTGGTTAGTGCATTTACAGTAATGCTATTATGCATGCAATTAACTAAGAGGCGTTTATTGTAAATCCGATATCAGCGCTGTGATAGATAGATAGATAGATAGATAGATAGATAGATAGATAGATAGATAGATAGATAGATAGATAGATAGATAGATAATCACTTTAATTGCATTTCGTTTCCAATCACTTCTCGTTCCATTAATAGGAACCAGAGAAAGCAGCGCCATGGCTGCGGACTCAGCTTTAGGACCCGGGGGGAGCGCGCCGCCAGCTGCAGGAGAGTACACATGGATAGGTCTGTATGCATTGCTGTCCGCAATACCAGCACCACAGATAACGGTCCAAGATTCCCATCAACGGAGGGATTAGCTTTCTCCTTTGGATCCTGACTTGGTGGTGTGTTATTAAGCACTTAAAAGTAGACTGTCATACAACTTCCACTCTTTTTGACTTCCGGTCTTACTTATTCTACCGTGTACAGTGTATTTGCCTGCTGAAGGGGAAGGTGCATGCATCAATGTGATCGTAGAAGAGATATGTGTCGAAATTAAATAGGAGGCGAACCAGCGACTACACCGGTTGTCAGTAACGTGGGTAAGTGTCAGTTTTGTCTAAAAGTTGTTCTGTGGCCACGCAGGTACGAAGCTTTGCGAGTTATGGTGACCGCGCGTTTTTACTAACTTACATTATATCTCTTTCACTTGTGCTCCCTAAAGAAAAATATAAGTCATTGTAACAGAACGACTAAATCGTTCACAATGTATTGTTTAAAAGACACGTATTTCCTTGGACTTTGAATATCTCAGTTCATCATTGTACCGCATCACCTGTCCACTTTGAAGCGACAGGCTGTAAATTTGTCACTTTGTTTAACTAATTATCTGTCGTGTACGATGCGTTTATTTATACGATCAGTATATATAGCAACTCTATCACAAGTTCACATGTATATTTTCCTGCATGATCGAAGTTACACATTTGTAACTTAAATGTCTGTCTGAGATTTTTCCTTGTATCCCATTATCATTCCTTGCTATACGTCGAACCTGAATGTATTTGCCCGATGACAGTTTTCCTGAATCCCTGCCTGGGATCGACCCGCCTGCATCACTGATGAGGACTAACTCACTGGGGAGCGTGTCCTCCCTTATTTAAGTTTGTCCCCAGCATGTCTGAACTGCGAAATTAAAGAAAGCTGATCTACCTCGTCACCCTGTCCCAGTTCACACTGAGGCCAATCATATTACTTTTCAACTACACTAATATTGATTTAACCATGCAATGATGCAGTTACCATTCGTTTTTAATATTAGATTACTACAATTCGTACTGCTAGTTCCATTTGATTTATTGATCTGGATACCGAAATCGTGCAGCTGAAGTCGGAACTCTCCTCGCCCTTTCAGTCCTCGATCGTCTAACTATAATTTCGATTCAAGATGTTATATGCGTATTTTAATTCCGGCATACAATTTAATTATGAAAGAAAGGATATTTCATTTCGCTGGTGTTCGGAGTAGATAAGGTGTTGAAAAGGTGACAGTTTAACTAAGACATTACTTGACATTACTTGATTTTAAGGGGAACTGGATGCGTCATAGGGGTGCTGGGCGCCCAACTCTCAAGAGAGCTCCTGGTCTTTCGACGGGATCAAACAGTTACTCCGCATTGTTCCTGCAGAATGACACTTGCATGCACTGCATGACATTCGGCATCGTAGTTCCGTCTACAAGAACAATTCTTTTATCAAATGCACATAACCGCGCACTGAACAAACGTGTTACCAGGAACTTCGGTCTATTTCCATTACCCGAATTAGTAATACAACAGTAATACAATAGTCTGTCATATTCAGTTCGAATACCAATTGATTCCATTCCATTTACATGAAAGCATCGGAATGAAGCTCAAAGTGTGCGCGTATAGATCTGTTGGTTGCGCTGCAACGTTTCCTTCGGGCTTGAGTGGGGAGCTGTTCAAACGCCGTAGTGCTGAAAGTTTATTATAAAGTGTGTGTATTCGGGAGTATTCAGCTGTCGGTTTCAGTGGCAGTAAAGAAAACGCATAAATGATTACGTTCATGTGCTTCTTAATATTTTTTTTTTATTTTAGAGGTACAAAGGCGTGACAGCTAGAGGGGGAAGTACAATATAACATTGCGTTTTCAGGGAAATGGATCAGTATAAAAACAGTAGGAAAAAAATAATGGTATAGGTTAAATGAAAACATGGTCTTATTAACCACATTATAATTTATGATTTGTGTACATCCATTTCCATACACTGCATGATTCCTGCATGAGAGTCCTGCATAATTTGCACCACCTTTTAAATTGCAAATTTTTGAAATTAACAGCATGCATAACAAAACAGAGCTTTGGAATTTGGAGCCTCTCATTATCATATGTCATGTGTAAATGCAAAATTGAGAAGGTCACATATAATTATGAATGTAATACTGTCAGTCATACTAATTTAAATGTTTAAACAATTCCCAATCACTTCTGCTTGGAAGAAGCCATGAAATAAAAACAAATACGGTAAATTTGTTTTGCAATGCATTTAGAAATATAAATGTAATATATGGAATGGGATGGGGCCACAGTCACATGATGCCCCTGCTACTGGGCACTGTCCCACCCCACAGTCTATGTGCAGCCTGCATGTTCTCACTCTATTGCATGTGTCAGTGCCTGGAACCATTTCAGTACAGACTGATTTCAGCTATTATTGATGTTTGCATTCTGTAATTATAGTGTCATTATGCAGTCAATCGGTCTTGTACAGGTATGTTGTCTCTTTATATTTAAGTCGTTTTACTGTAGTGTTGATTTTGCCTTGAGCTTGTCATTAACCAACTGAAATATTAATTTACGCCTCAGGATTTCATCTTTGGTGGACAGAACCAGTTTTCCCTCTTCTGTTTGCCTGTAAATTGTTCCTTCCCTGCTCTTCTGCAGTCCTAATAAATATCCCCAGTCCTCTTAACACGATGCCGTTTCTGCCGTCATGCGTGACTGGCTACCGCACCAGATCTTCAGTGAATGCTTGGCCTTTAGCTCAAAAACTTCCAATTTTCTCTCTAGTCTTTCTTACATTTTGCAGGACCATTAATGTGTTTTTCTTACAAACCCCATGCAGGAATTAAATGCTCATATTCATCTGCTCCCAGCCATTGAACGTCATTGACTTTTCAGACCCATAACTCACCACACAATGGTATTTTTCCAGTGCTCTTGGCCTTCAGGAATTTTGGCACTCGTTTGCTGATCTTCAGCCTTCTTGACACTGCAGTTGACTCTGCTCTCGTCTAATCTTCCCAATTGCCACAAACAGTAGTATTGCAGTCTTGACATTTTTATGTTTCGCTTTAAATGTATGTGATAAATGGAAAACATGATAAATGTTTGTTTATGCTTCAAAGCAACTGCAAATGTTAATTCAGAAAAACATGGACCTGAATGCCAACTGAAGTCAATAGACAAGTTTGGGCAAAATTGGATTTATAAAAATACAGTTTTAATTAGGGGAGTGTTAGCTCAAAAATCAAAAGAAATGCGAATGGGGAAAGTTACATAATTATGATAAATGTGGTGTATTTTTATGTTTGCTTTAATGTATTCTTGTAATTAATTATGGATTGCTTTAGGAAAGCGATCAAAACAATGCAACACTATGTTCAGTCTTCAGCATGTGGATGGAGGAGGTCTACATTCTAATGGATAGTGTTCCTCTACAGATTAGCTACCATTACAGACTACTGGTAAAACATCATAAATGCAGTTATCCTCACCTGCCAGATTCATGTCTGGTATCACCACACCACCATTTAGGGTGGTCTGCCACAATTGTGATGCACAAAGAAATTGTGGCATGACCAAAACAAATAATAGCCCTGCTGTTTCTCTGAATTAAGGAGAATAAAATGTGACAAATTGCTCTGGGTTATGAGTGTAAGTTCTGAAGTACACAGTTTTGTCTGAATGATTTAGGAATCAAGCGGTTTGTCGTCAAAGATTAAACTGTTGCCTGGGTTCATCATTTTTTAGTCTAAAAATGTTTGGTTAATCCTGTGACCCCCAAACAGGTTATAAGATTACTCTCACAAATACTGGCAGAGGCTTTATACAGGGCACCATAGCTGATTATGGATATTTACTGCGTTATTAAATAGAAATTTCCATCATATCCCTCCATTAAGCCCACAGACAGTAGCAGTCAAGGGGACACTTACACTATCTAGAAATGTTTGATGAATGCAAATCCGGAGCCCAGCTCTGCAACCATCAGGACCAAGGCAGAGGACACACTGCACAGAATGATAGTCTTTTGTACGGCAGAAGAGACTATAGAGATGCCAATTCATCTCTCTGCATCTCCTTGGACTGCGGGAGAAACCAGTGTAGCTACACAGGAGAAGGTGACCTGCAGACACATACAGAGCCAGGGGGAGCATTCAGACACAAGACCCTGGGGGGTGCGAGTCCTCAAGGCTACACCCTGCACCCCCAGCCCCGTGCTTTGCATGCATAACTAACACACCGAAGGAAGTCATTGGAAAATGCCCATGTTTTTTCAAGATAGGACACAATGTAATTCTCCTTATTTCCAACATTCCCACACGTGTTAATTGACTGTGGCTAGAAGCCGGTGCTACGGTGCCTTGTGAAATCGTGCATATTAAAGTGTTCTGCAGCTGGCACATAATTGTCCAAATGTATTTTTTTATGCATTATAAGCAAATGTTCAAAAGAAGCACAAGCTTAAGGTGCCTGTACTTTTCTTTATTCTGTTTTCATTATCTAATTCACAAAAAGCAGCTTTTATTTTCATTTTTGTGCTATAATATTTCTGGATTACAGTGTTTGGTGAGTCTCACTAAACAGTGCTGCATACGTTTTTCCTGCTTTGTCAGCTTGCACAGAATGCAGGGAATACTCTCCTCACGCAGATACGGGGGCAGGAAAAGGGTAATACTCAGCAAGTGATGGCCCCGTTTCTCTCAGGGGAGTCGTGAGAGGAGCATCGGGGGTCAGACTTAAAGCCCTGTCTTTAGGGGCTTCCTTTGAAGTCTGGATCTTTAGAATCCAGTCCCAAAGGCTAATTCCCATTCCTCTGTCTTAGGGAACAGTGATTACCAGTCTTTGAAGGGATCATTCATAGGTATGTTCTTATGAGTGTGTCAGCACACATTTGCATTAACGGAAAAGCCTCCTCACCACTACTCTAATAATAAAGGTGTCAGCCTTTCAGAATTGCTTTGAATTGCAGTGCCAAAAGGGTATTCTTAGTCTCTATCTAGTTTTAATGGTATGTTTTGTTTGCCAAGCCATTCTTCAGGGATGGAAGCTAAATGTTCTACACTTTATCTTGCCAATTTTTATCCTGTAGTCTTACAGCATTTGTATCATGATGTAAAAAATGAGAGGCGATTCCTCTGAAGACTCCATCGTCTTACAATATATAAATATACCCTATATGGCCAAAAATATGTGGACGTTGGCTTGTCCAGCACCAAATTCTGAATCCAAGGGTCTTAATATAAAGTTGTTCCACCATCGTCGCTGTAATAGCCTCTACTCTTCTGAAATGGCTTTCCATTAGATGCTGGAACACTGCTGGTGGGATTTGCTGCCATTTGGGTTGGGTATTGATGTTGGGTGATCAGGTCCCTGTCTGTGAGTTTGCCTGGCTGCCACTTTGTACCTGAACTCGTTCCCAGACATTTCTGCTTCACAGTCACTTAATTTGTGGTTGACCCGGGGCAAAAAATTTGGGAAAGATGGTATCCCATGATGGTGCCAAGTTGAATGTCACTCCCATCTTCTGCATGATCACGTTCTGCTGTCAGTGTTTGTTGCTGGAGATTGCCTGGCTGTGTGCTTAAGTCCACCTGTTGAGAGCATGGTTCCTCTCCAAGTACAGGTTATATTCCGATGTTTAGATGATGTAGGTCTTGCACAGTCTTGCTTCGATGCTCCAAGGGCTTTCCCAGTCCTGATCCATCCTGACTCAGCACCTGCTGTCACTACCTTTGCCTAACTTTTTTCAGGGGGGGGGGGGGGGGGGGGGGGGGGGGGGGGGGGGGGGGGGGGGGGGGGGGGGGGGGGGG
>JAODJX010000039.1:16102984-16116906 GCA_026776945.1 Isichthys henryi | reverse complement strand
CGGAGAGAGCCCTGATTGGCTGCCTGTCTTCCCCTGTACACTGCAGTCTTAACGGAGAGAGCCCTGATTGGCTGCCTGTCTTCCCCTGTACACTGCAGTCTTAACGGAGAGAGCCCTGATTGGCTGCCTATCTTCCCCTGTACACTGCAGTCTTAACAGTGAGAGCCCTGATTGGCTACCGTAAGCAACAGCACCCAGGAGTCAGAAATCGATCTTCTGCTCTCCACTCTCTCACCCGCATCTTTAGTCAATACCGTATTGCAAGCTATTTATACATCAGTTCCATCATGTTTAACAGGCTGGGTTATGCACAGCAAATTGCTAATATAACAATGGCAATTAGTGAAACATTAGCTCGTAAATCTTAAGTCACATTTTTTGTCGCCCAGAATCTTCGGGGCTATTTTTACAGGCGACAGGAAGTGACATCATGCACTGTGTAACGTAGCAGCATCTCCAGTTTCAGTCATGTAGTCCAGGGGTTAATTTCCCAAAATAAACTATATAGAATCGATTTTTTTTTTAGCACTCCCGCACTTGCACATTCTGTTCTCATTTGAAAAAAATGGAAATAGCTAAAGGTATGAAATCGCTGATCGATCCGCCGGCACCTGACCCCCAACCCATTCAAAAGGTGGGGAAGCCCTGATGTAACTCAGCCTTTAGCATCCTAGCTACCTTCCCCAGTGAATTTAATGGCTGCTGTGTGCTTGGACTGCAGGTGTTGACCCCCACCCCCAACTGTTGTACTGCAGCTGATTAGTTTAGCTCTGTTTCTGTTTTTTTCAAGCTTGTAATTTGCAGTTGGGGGGGGGCAGCCAAGGTAGTTTCAACTTCACCACAGAGGCCTTGTCACAAAAGATGTCACCCTCAACTGCACCCAGATCTCCATGCCTGCCTCCACATTGCGAAATGCTCAGAAACTCAAGGAGCCAGCGGAGGCCTCCGGAACATTCCACTTGTGCCTTATGGGGCTTATATGTCAGCGTCCGCGGTGACTCAAGGCCACGTATTGAGTGGCTCCTTCCGGCAGAGCGGGGAGGGCGGCGAGGTGTTGTCATCACGCAGTCCACACGCTATCATCATACTGTCCACATGCTGTCGTAAGCCTGTCAGGACGCGCTGCAGGTGGCACAGGCTGCATTATTATCTCTCTGCAGGGTTCGGGAAATGCCCAGAGACACACGCGCAGCCTGAGCGTGTGCAGGCAGTGAGCATAACACAGCCTCCGTGCTTTCACAACAACAGCTCGGCGATGCTATCTAAATTTACGCTGATATCATTAGCAGTTGATCAGGTCCCTGCATCAAATGAAATCTCTAGATGATTTGAAGAAACACAAATTAACGAAGCACAGTAGAACTAAACCGCTGTTTGAGTTGATGACACACTTCAAATATATGCAACATTATGTACATAATATCTACAATTACATTGTGAGGTATTTTAGTTTAAGAGTTGTTGCAGGTTCAAATCCTTGAGTGGCATTGCTGTACAGCTGAGCTGTGTTAAATCTGTGACTGGTCACCTTTATAAGGCTGTGTCGTAGATGCAGCCGTCTTCTGATAGATAACAGGCTTGAGAGAATTTGCCAGAACAAAATGCTTTGCTACTGTTTCAGGAAGCAGCTGCTCTTCATGATGGAGTCCCTCTCCATCAGCCAAGAGGAACAGGCTCATATCTGCTCTCAAAGGGCATTAAGTAGATGACATAACTCCTTAGCCGCCTGTGTCATCAAAGGGCAATGTGGGGTAGAAGTCGCCCCAGGGGTAAACAGCGTTTATCTCTGCTAAGCATCTCTGTAAGCATCGCCTACATGAAGTTAAAATTGTTGTGTCTAATAAGGTAAGATTCCGTACACATTTTATGCAGTTTTCCTAAGCAAGGACTTACACTAAGCAAATAACATGGATTGATAGACATGACATTAATTTTGTCAGGGTTAGCGTGATATGACAGATTATAGCTCCAACACTGCAAGCCGCTGGCTTGTAACATTTAATCAGTAGCAGGAATCTTTTTTGTTTCCCATCATCGGTTATGTCACCCTGTCGTTGTGTGTTGAAATAGGGCATATTTGCGTGTGTGAGGTGAAAATCCCTGACTGACGTGACCTGTGCTCAGGAAGTCAATCAGAGCTGTCCATGCCTGTCACCTCAAAACGCTTCCCTTCTTCTAGAGTAATAACGTGCACACATGCATGCCCTTAGCTGCAATTTATATGCTGTGGCAGCAGAATGTGATAAGGGGCTTTGTGGTGCTCTGTGTGTAAGGGTGCTGGGCCTGTGATCAGAAGGTTACCAGTTCAAAGCCCAGTGTCAGGAGAGTGATGTCGTTGTTGGCCCCTTAAGGGTGTAAGGGGTTGCGTGAGAGGTGTAAGTGCTTTTGTCTCCTACCTCTGGGACTGGGGTTTGCCCCAGGCTACACTGCACCCCCAGATGCTTACTGCAGCTTCACACTGCCAGGTTTGGAGGTACAATCAGCAAAGGCATTTTGGGAAATGGAGTCCCAATAGAGTGGCAAAATTTGACACAATTGTCCCTTTGAATTAAAATCCCTGTCCTCTCCTAGTTTCATAGTCTTATGTGGAACCTCCTTTGCAGTAATGGCTACGAAAGACCAGCATTTCATGGACTTAATTTTTAAACAAACTGGGGCCATTAAACAAAATTTGCAATCATAGTGAATAATTCACACTGCAATCAGAGAAATTGTGTTTGCGTTCCTTGTTACAGTGTTATCGGCAAGCATGCCACAGAGGGGGCAATCTACACATTGCCTCAGGCCCAGAGAAGGGCAGCAGAGGCGGTAGAGAGTGAGAGGAAACACAGATTTTGCTCCTGGACCTAAGAATTCCTAGCTGCATTATTGATTATCAAGGAATGCCTGCCAGATAGTTAGTAATAAATCTGATAGGCTCCCTTCATGTGCTCTTTGATGGGAGTTACGTGTGAAAGGCTGTAATTGGCTCATTTCTCCACTTCCTTCTAAACTTTGCTCTCCCTACAACACAGAGCTTATAATGCAGCCTTAGGATCGGCTGGCTGCCCCTACAACCTTGTTCATCCCTCAAAAATACACACTACACCTTAATCACAAGGAAAGGGGTTCAGGGCAAGCAAAGGGTCTGCAAGGGATCCTGAAGAAGCCCGAACGTGAGCTGCATTACCATTAAGTCTGGGCACACAGTGGCATGTGTAAGCGATGCTTCAAATAATGTAATTACAATGGAAAACCAACACTAGGCCAGGTGCCCAGAGATGCTGCATCTGAAGGTGACAAGAAGGTGCTTTCATTGGAGCAGCTGGAATATCCTGTCCACAGTTGTGGGATATTTGTCGTCAATCAGGAGCCTGATTAGCTGTGGTGATGCGGCTGCCCGTTAACATTGACTCTGCAGGCTGAGCAACAGCAAAAGGGAGGCTGTTCTTCATGCCCGTTAGGGGGACGTCATAGCCTTGGGTTGTTTGGTATCGGAGGGGGTTGAGGTTATTTTGTCACGTAATCATTTAGCCCTGAGCCGCCACTGATAAGGATGACTGTAAATCTGCTTAGAGCGTAGCTGGATTTATAAGGTCGGCCTCCGTCATGTTCAGGATGAGGTTGTGTGGCACTGAGCATTAGATTTATGCAGAGTGCACACCCCCCTCTCCCTATCCCCCACACATCGTGGCTGGCAGGTTAGTCCCTAATTTAGTCCTTTAGCATCCTGTTTCTGAAGGTTGTAGCAGTATTTACAAATGGCATGTCATGTGACCCCCAAACACCAAGCAAAATCAGTGCTGCTCACAAAGTGACTTCAATTGATTGAGATTAAGAGCTGATGACAGACTGAAGCGCACTGTGCTGATCAGTAGGCTGGGGTTTCCCAGGCTGCTCCTAAATGTTTCAGTGCTCGGCCGCTACACAGAAGAGCGGAGAACCATTATACTTGGATACATGCGTCCTTTCAGCCAGTCTGATCATCCAGGCCTATCCTAAGAGGGCACCGGGCAGCACATGACCAGGTGTGGCACCACAGTCCACTGGGGCACCCTTATGCTGGAGATTCTCCATGAAATCAGATAGAAATTAGCTGACCAAAGTGCAGCATAAGCCTTATTGCCATTGTAAGAATAGTTATTATTAGTTATTAGCAAAATGATCATACTTCACTTGTGCATGTTTCTAATTGAAGAAATATGGTGGATTTTCCCCTTTGCTTCAGGTTAATGTCCTTATAGCTATTTGAATGCATTCTGGTGTTTATCCATCCCCTTGACCTGGCCGTAGTTGTTAGGGAACCAAGAAGCCACCGAGCTCTTTGATTGACTGCTCTTGGCACCCTGACATATGATGGGTTTGGATGGGGGGAGTGGCAGGGACTGATGAATATGCACTATATTTATGCGCTTAGCTAAAACACTTAAGATTATACTGTGTGTATCTGCCTATATTATTTATTAAAATGTTGAATATTGTGTTGCAGTATGTATAAATGTGCATGACCATATATAAGGCTCCCGCAGACTCAACCAAATGAAACTCTCGTGCTCTCTTGAAGGTGTGAAAGGACGGGGCGATGGGTGGGGCTTTGCTGCTCCTGCCACCAGAGTTCGATTAGCCATGTCTGCACACAGAGCAGGTGCAGGGGGAATAGCATGCTAGTCTACTTGCAGTCTGAAGTCTCTTCACAATTCAGATAACCATCATACTCAAGAAATGGTTGCTTTCTGTCCTTCTGCCGCTGTGCATCTCCTGGCCCGGCCCTCCCTTCTCTCTCCTGCCTCCTCTCTCTCTCTCTGACCTGCCTCCTCGCACTCCCTCTCTATCGCTGCAGCATCCTCCGCACTTACTTGCTGTGACAGAAGCCAGCTTCCCCATGACAGAGCTGCTCTTTAAATCCCTCTCCACCACAGCTCAAAGGAGGGATATACAGTACAACCTGCACAGAAAAGGGGGGGGGGGCACTGGTGGGGTCGATTGTGGTCATTCTAGGGTGTTGAACTGTCTCCTCTAGATCAGCCTAAATGAAACTTTCTTTGTTTTTGCTCTTCATATAAGAAAAGTTTTGCGGAGAATGTTTTCACACGAATGGATGTTATGGAGGGTGAGCTGTACGTACAGCACAGCCTGAACGATAGGGTACATCCTCATGGAACTGAGGGACATTTCAGCCGCTAGCTACCCAAATCTTGCTCAACTGTGTGTGGTTTCCCATGCGGGTGAGTGTTGAACTGTATCTAGCTGGTGGATAACTATAAAACTTGCAGACGAATCTACTCTCCGGGTAACAGCACGGGGTGAAATTATCTAGAACTGCCAGGGGGCAATGTGCGTGAGTTCCAGGACTGCCACATGCTTCCAGTAAGTCCTCGAACCCTGGCAAATGGGATGGCCGCCCAGGCTCAGCTCCTAGCCCTGCTTCTCCTTCTCCTGTGGAGTCTGATGTCCAGTGTGGCTGCTGAAGGTCCAGGAAGGCATAAGATCAGGTGGAGGCCAAAGGAGAACAGGATCCGTGAGTAGCTTCAGCCCTTTGTCTATTTTTCTCTCCTTCCCCTTGCCTCGCTTCATTGGTGCCTGGTCCCTTTAAGGCAGAGGGAGCTTTGGTGCTGCCTATGATGGGAACAGCCTTTAAAAGACTGTACACTTATCACTGCTCTGTGTCCTTGTGGGAAACAGTCAAAGGAGAGGGGAAAAAGGATAGAGAGATGAAAAAGCACTTGTTGTCTCTGTCACTTCTCCTCTATGCTTTCGGGAGGCGATGTGTGGCGCCAGGCGCTGTGCCCTTCTTTTTATTTTTTTTGAAGCTTTGTTGTGTCAAGTCAAAGTTCTGTTTCTGCTCATCTTTCCTCTTTCATTTCTCTTCCTCTCACTGATTCTCTTCTCTACATTAGCTTGCAGGCCCTCATTAAGGGAGGCTTTTCAAAGGGGTTGATCGCGGTGTGTCAGGGGATGGGAGGGCTGGGGAGCATCTCAGACGAGTACCGGCTGCTGAATGCTGCGTGTGAGCAGGAGAGAGAGCCCCCTTTGAGTAGCACCATTACAGCCTTCTGCCCTCTGGTGGGATTGTGTGGCTGGTGTTTCAGGTTGGTTGACTTCTCATCGATTGACCAGCGGCTGACTTCTACCTTTCATATCTATGTGCTGACACAGATACTCAGCAGGCTGAGCTGCTTCTGGGAGCTGCATTTGATGGCACTTAAGTCTGCTGACTTAACGTATATGTACTCATGTGTGTTTTCCAGAGCTGACTTTCCAAATTCACCCATAGTCACACTTATTCCAGTACATTGCTCTACACTGGGTACCTTCCTCAATGCAAACAGCTCAATGTACTGCTGTCAAGGCTGCCTTGAAACAGTGTTTGGTGTCTCGGCATATGGGAAATCATCAGATTGTACTGACACAGTAAGGTATGAGTCTGCCTGTATGTGTATATGTCACAAGCCTCCCTGTTTATTTCCAGCAATCAGCCAACCAGAAAGAGGTGATGTGTCTCCATTTCCACCTGCATGGCGTACTGAGTGATAATCTGAGTGATGGCGAGCAGCCACTTTGTCAGGGCGCAGTGACGGCGTAATGATGTGTGCGCCTCGTTCCAGCCTTCAGATCGATGGCTGCATGATTAGTCGCCCCCTCTGCTCTGCTTACTAGCTCAGCAATATGCGAGTTGGGGCCAGATTCAGCACATAAACCTACAATCATTCCCAAAGACTCACACAGAAGCATCTCAGACTCTCCTCCGGTTGCCTCCAGATTCGACCTTCCTGGTACGTTTTATGCAGAATGAAATTTCTTATGGAGGTGCTATTTAAATGGGACTGTCAGCAACTACTGAAGGGGAAAAAACACACATAAACACACACCACACACACACACAAACACATACCATACACACACATACACACACAAACACAGACACATACACACACACAAATATATATAACTTTCTGTCTCTAATGACTGCCAGATACTCTTGGCTTTTGCCAATTAAAGGAGTGGAAAGTAGAAGTAAGCGGGTGAGGGGGAAGTTTATAGAGGGAGCAGAGGGCCCCGTGAAGCTGAGCATTAAAAGGCGTAGCTGACTAAAGGAGTTTTATACAGACAGCAAAAGAGGAAAATTAAAGCTGGTCTCACTTTTCTTTCTTAAAGCACTGAAGCATTTTAGCTAGTGCCCAGTTCATGCTGGTTCACTCATCAGAGCCTGGGGCATGTGGGGTGAAACACAGAAGTCCTTCCCTGTGCCTCTCTGCTTTTATCAGAGATGTGTTGTCTCTTTGGGCCAAAGAATGAGTCCTGTGATCCTGTTTTCTCCTGATTACTCTGCACTCAGTACATGAAACTGTCCAGGCCGGGCATCCTCACATCCTTCAGAAAGCATTTCAAACCTCCTCTGACTGTCACAGACTGCACCAGTCCCACAGGAAGGTATTTTATCCACATTCATTCAGCTTCACCAATGGGGGAGTTTTTTTTGCGATGAAGTAGGTAGTAGCAAAGACGCAATGGTTTAAAACACCTCTTTAGCTAGTTAATCCACATGAGAGGTTAAGGCGAATGAGTGCATTCGCACACCTCTATGTCTCCTTGTAGGTGCTGACCTTTAGGCTGAGTTGGGTAGTTCAGGTCCAGAGAGTAAAAGTCCAGACCAAAATTTTGTTTCAACTAACTAGTTGAGCATAAAGAGTGACAGTCAGAGAATACTCAACTGGTTGGTTGAAATAAAATCTCGGGCTGGACTCTTACTCTCTGGACCTGAATTATCCAACTCTGTCTTTAGGCAGCCGTGTAGTCAGGATGCAGGGTGCTTTATGTCTGGCAATGTTCTTCGAGAACCTCCCATTCATCGCCGCATCGCCGAGCGGCAGATGAAACACAGCTTGAGCGACGGCTTGTCACTGCCGCAGTGATATTCAGCAGATACTTTTCAGCTCTGTCATTTCCTTCATCCAACAGATGGTCACAGAATGATCTCAACTAGAGCTCAAAACAAACAGGCTGTTTTTTTTTTTTTTTTCTTGGGGAGGAAAATGTCGGGGGAGGGGGGCGGGGTGAGAGAATGCTGATGAACTTACGGTACAGTTGAGAGCACAGATGTTCCATGCCAAGGATAAACGGCAGAATTCCCTCGGCGTGATCCTCACCCGTTTTGTCCCTCACACCCCAGTGAGGCTGTGCCACGTGCACGGCCGGCTACGAGTCTCAGCCCATGGTTCCTAGTCTTCACGGCATGATGCATGAACGTTCCATGTGGGCGTGCGCTTACACGTAGGTGATGCGGTAAAAAATGATCCCCAAATTTCCTGAATTCAATCCAGACCGCCGCATTCTGCGGTGGGTCCTCAGGTATTTTGCTTTTGCACTGGTGTTCCTCACTGGTGCTTCTGGGTAATGTTACTGTCTGTATACCTCTGCTGCTCCTCCTTGAAGCTTTCTGAAGCTGTGGTGGCAGTTAGGTAATACATAATGAGCTAAACGCTAGCCGACGTAACGGGGGGTGCAGTAGATAAAGGTGGCTGTGGAAGGCAGATGCTTGCTTTCTCTTTGGAGGTCACTTTTTGGGTCAGAAGCTTTCCCCCTCTCTCCATCTCCCTTCCTCGCTCACACTCCAGAAGGTTTTACGCTTTTTAATTAGCCGACAATGAGTAGCGAATCTCAATTACTGTCCTTTCCGCAAGGTCAGTGCTAAGGCGGGTGACAGCCAGGCGTGCGGGGGGATGGGGGAGTGATTGGGGGTGGTGGCAGGGCAAGGGGAGGTGGAGGCATCTGTTGTGACATTTCTGCACCCATCCAACAAAAACTCTCTCTCTCTCTCTCTCTCTCCCTCTCACACACACACACACACACACATATTGACACTAAAGCGTATGGCATTCACTTCACTTTAAATCACTAAACTTCCATGGAACATTTCCCACCATGCACGAATGAAAGTGTAGATTGCATAAAAAAATACATTTAATAACTTTATAAGCATTATTGTTATGATTCTTTTCGATAAGGCATAAAAAATGGGGAAATAAAAGACAGGCAGAGAAGGAAGCTGTAGGTATTTTGGGAGCGTGATCAGAGGATGATTGCTTCCGTTACTCACTATGCCCCCCAGCTGGGACAGACAGCTCTGCAATAAATCACTGATATTGTGCAACTGATTTCCTCTCTGAAAGCCGCTCAAAGTTCGTTTCTGTTTTTCTGTTTTGTTGCCCGAGAAGCCAAGAAATTGAAGACAAGTACCGTGTGTTGCCTGTGAGGATAAATGAAGCCATGGATGTTTGCATGGGCTACAGGTCATTAATCGAGCCTGCGCTGTGTCAGGGCTTCATTGTTAAGCACTATTGATTAGAAGATATATTTAACCAAGCTGGTGAAGTTCATGTGAATTTATGTAACTATAAAGGTTTTTTCCCCTGAATTAATTCAGGTGACATGTCCTAGTCTAAGGCACTATACGGACTTCCTGGGACTCAGAGTCGACTGAATTTGTGAAAGTTCTTCTCATCAGTTTCAGAGCCTCCTGTTTCCTTGGATACCATTTGTCTGTGTGTCATAATGAGAAAACATTGAGGAAAATGACAAGATACATCCATTTGAGAGAATGAATGTGCATGGTGAAATGCAGGCATAGGTGAACATTAAAATACGTTGACAAACTGATGAGGTACATAAAATAAATCCTCATACATAAAACAGAAAAACAACAATTGCATAAAACATTTTAAATGAGCTACAATGAAATGTAGAAAAATGGCACTTTGCATAAATCAGTGTCCTGATAAGAGGCTCCTGTCCTCTGGCTGTTGCCAGGCAGTGACTGACAACCTGGGCGAGCCAAGATGGCAAGGGAACGAGGATAGGAATTGGGCTGCCTATCGAGTTCAGCTGGAGGTCACTGCCCGCTAACTGATTCAGGAGCACTGCCAGGCGCACGGCCGGGGAGGGGGGGGATGGGGGGGTACGGAGTGTCTTAGCACACGCTGTTCTGAGATTTGCTACAAAGTAACTAACTAAATATGGCCACCCCTCACGCACTCCCTCCCTCCCTCTCGCTGCTGACCGGCCGGTGAGCTCGCAGGTGGCGATTTGGCACTCAGGCACTCAACTCAAAAAGTGGAAAAACAGGTGGACTCTTAGGTTCAGACACATCCCATAAATAAGAAGTTCCTGAAAGGCACGGGGGCCCCAGAATGCGGCGGGGGTGGCCTCAGATCTCAGGAAGTGCATCTGGGGTGAGGAGGTCACTGCTTTCCCGGGAAAGTTTAGGGGAGTTCACGCCGAACGAGAATCCCTCTTGAAGTTTCATTCCGTTTCCTCCACAGTTAAAGGCTTCCACGGATTTCTCAGCGATACAGAGGGATACACGAACACGGGCAATCACAGCGCACACATACACACACCAGGGCTCACACACATTGCATAATTATCCCGAGGATCACATCATACGCACACTATGAATTGTTTATAAAAATGATATGCTTAATGAAATTTGATTAGACAAACAATTGACTAATTGACAAATTGAACAGTGGTTTCTTTCCACTGCTCAAAAATGTCGGTCAGTGACTTTAATTTGCCCTTAAGGTTTAACTGTGTGTGTGAATGTCTGCTCTTTAAGGGAATGATGTCCCGGCCAGGAAGTCTCCTGCAAAATTTCCTCTGCTTTCTCGGACAGGCTCCAAAAGCACTGAAATCATGTAATGGAAAATTGGATATAGGAAATGGATGGATGTCACTTTTGATAACAAAATGTGCTCAGCAGCTATAGAACTTGAATCAAAAGTAATGGCATGCACATCAGATCTGAGGCCTGCTTTAGTTCTTTTGCCTTGTCCAACGCTGTGCTTTTACTATTAAAGGCAAGATCTTACAAGTGTGACTGGAAATTAGATGTGACATTTGTATTTGTTGTGCATTAATTTTCTCTTTTTTATAACCTTAGGCACAAGTAAAGTAATCAGATGTGACTTAATGTTTGGGTTCCCCTGAATTACCCGTTATCTGCCAGTTCTGCAAACCTCTGACATAAGCTGTTCCTAGCCCTGCTACTGCGCGACAACAGAGAGCAATTTCATTCCAGCATTAAAATACTCCCAGCGAATGTTGTCATGCTATCATACTTGTGATTCAACTTTTTCTCAGTATAGTCATGCTCTTGTTTTTTCCCCTGATGTCTCAGATACAGCAACTAGTTTGTCTTGAAATTCTGAGTAAAGAGACAGATTCTATTGCAGTGACTGTAACTAAGCACTAGAGGCAGAGGTGCGCTCTGTGGCCCACTGCAATTCATTCTGGGATTCGAGTTACGAAGTGGGCTTTGGCAGAAGGCTCGGTCTGCACGCAGGTGGAATGCTGGCCTTTCTAACGGACGATGGCACTGATACACCGTGGTCTCATTACCCTGGCAGGAGGACGTACCCTGCACAGGTAGAGTGATATCTGTGATGTTTAAGCCAAGTATTCAGATATGCATCAAAGCAGTATTGTTTATTTTTTATGTGGAATGGTGGCTCAGTGGATAATACTATGACCGCAAACCTTGGATGTTTGTACTCCTTCCTCTGTATATGACACTTGCATGATTACCCGGTTTTATGTGGGTCCCCCCCCCCCGCTGTCCAAAACTGGCCTCTGCTTCACTGGCATCCTGGTCAGGGAATTTCACACCTCGCCCCCGTGCTTCCTCGGTCCGGACACAGTGGTAGATCAGTGTTCATTTTTAAGGCCCTTTCTGCAGCATACAGTATAGGGTGAACTTACCATGCATGTAAATTCATCTCTATGTTAATAAACATTCATATGACAAAATTGTAATTATTATTTTCCTGCCTCGGTCAATGATGCGATCCTCTTCAGTGTGAGCATGTGTATGCACTTAAGAAAGAGAATCTGTTCTGAATTTGGCTGAAGCATGAACAGGGATCAAATACAGATGGAGCCTTGCATGGCTTAGCTCTGCCTCCTTATGTCCTAATCACACCTTGCTGGAGTGCAGCTATGCCTCCTTATATCCTAATCGCATCTTGCTGCAGTGCAGCTCTGCCTCCCTATGTCGTAATCGCACTTTGCTGGAGTGCAGCAATGCCTCCTTATATCCCAATCGCATCTTGCAGGAGTGCAGCTCTGCCTCCCTATGTCCTAATCGCACTTTGCTGGAGTGCAGCTATGCCTCCTTATATCCCAATTGCATCTTGCTGGAGTGCAGCTCTGCCTCCCTATGTGCTAATCGCACTTTGCTGGAGTGTAGCTATGTCTCCTTATATCCTAATCACATCTTGCTGCAGTGCAGCTCTGCCTCCCTATATCCTAATCGCACTTTGCTGGAGTGCAGCTATGCCTCCTTATATCCTAATTGCATCTTGCTGGAGTGCAGCTCTGCCTCCCTACAGTATGTCCTAATCGCACTTTGCTGGAGTGCAGCTCTGCCTTCAATGTTAACCTTTTTGTCTTTATGTCCTAGAACGTAGAACATTCAAAGTTAACAGTTTAATAAATGGCTAGTTTTGCACTAAAAATCATGTTTCAAATGTTTTAATGTTTATTTTCATTAATAGCTATGACAAAATATTTATTTCTGGAGTGGATGAGATATTCCTACATGGCTCCTTGATTTCTGTACTCTGATTTTGTAATTTGACTTATTTTGCATACCGTACTGCTGCAAAAACTTCACTAACCAGCTATACTGCGCTAGTGGTTAAGATGTATGTAAGAAGCAATCTGTGAATAACTTGATATTCTAATGCGTTTCCACGGGGACATTATAAATGAATAAGCAAGAATGTAACTTATACTGATAAGCCATTTTCATGCATTTTTAAACATTCCATTTAAATGTTATGTTTCAAGACATTGAAGTACAATTTAACAATGCCCATATCAAATAAAATAACTCTTAATAACATATTTTAAGTTTATTTTGTATTATTGCTTTAAAGTGGTAGCAGAACAAGCCAACACATGAACATACTGCATATTTTAGATGGTGATCATAAATACATATGATAACTAATAAGTTAATATATTGATGGGCTTATTCAGCCCCTCCCCCCAATCCAGCTCTGCACCTGACCCAACAGGGCTCCCCATCTGTATGAAACTGATTTCACCCTTGAATGTGAACACATTTGTCACACAGCCCATAGAACCAGTTGTTAGGCTAGTAAAGAAGTGAGGAAGGCATCACTGACTGTGGTGATGGTGACTTTATCATCTGGGCTGTGCAAAGCAAAGCAGCAGTCATGCAAGTCAGAGCTGCCACTCAGGGTAACTGCTGCCTTGCTGCTATTAGGTCAAAATGATGGTATGGATAAGAATATGCAAATATTACATGTTATTCTCTTAAAAGAGATTAAGACTGATGTAAGTCACACTGGATTGTTTTGTTGCAACAGTCTGATACACTGTAATGTTCTTATAACAGCATGGAAAAGGACATTTAGAAACATATTACAGTCAGTGCAAAGGAGTCTGACCACTAGAACAACAGTGAGATCAGTGCAGAAGCAGTATGGAAGAACAGAGAGTGGAACAGTAATCAATGTGTGGAAGAGAATGAATAGAAGGAAGAAAAATGAAGAAATGAATAGAATGGACCTCAATGGGTGGTAAGAAGGAGATACTGATGGAAATGAACATGAATGACGAGAAGACAGAGGCAGAGAAAGGAACTGGAGTGAGTGCCAAGAAGGAGGGATGGTCTGCGGAGCATACTGAACTGAAAGGGGCTGTTAGTGCAACACTGCCCCCCTCCCCATTTTAAACCGTGTGTTACTAATAGAGACCAACAGCCAGATTTCTCCAAGCAGAACAAAGCGGTAATAATGGTGTGTGAGATAGATGGGATGTAGAAGCACTCTGCTCTGCCACCTGTGCTCCCCTCTCTCCCACTGTCCCCTACTGCATATCCTTCCCTTAGTTCCACTGTCCCCTACTGCATATCCTTC
>JAODJX010000039.1:16087200-16097502 GCA_026776945.1 Isichthys henryi | reverse complement strand
CTGCAAAGATCAGCCTGCACTGATCGGCGTGCATACTTTGGCCTGCAAAGATCAGCCTGCACAGGTCGGCGTGCAGAGTTTGCCCTGCAAAGATCAGCCTGCACTGGTCGGCGTGCAGTGTTTGGCCTACAAAAATCAGCCTGCACTGGTCGGCGTGCATAGTTTGGCCTGTAAAGATCACCCTGCACAGGTCAGCGTGCAGAGTTTGCCCTGCAAAGATCAGCCTGCACTGGTCGGCGTGCAGAGTTTGGTCTGCAAAGATCAGCCTGCACTGATCGGCGTGCATACTTTGGCCTGCAAAGATCAGCCTGCACAGGTCGGCGTGCAGAGTTTGCCCTGCAAAGATCAGCCTGCACTGGTCGGCGTGCAGAGTTTGGCCTGCAAAGATCAGCCTGCACAGGTCGGCCTGCAGAGTTTGCCCTGCAAAGATCAGCCTGCACTGGTCGGCGTGCAAAATTTGGCCTACAAAGATCAGCCTGCACTGGTTGGCGTGCAGAGTTTGCCCTGCGAAGATCAGCCTGCACTGGTCGGCGTGCAAAATTTGGCCTACAAAGATCAGCCTGCACTGGTTGGCGTGCATAGTTTGGCCTGCAAAGATCAGCCTGCAAAGCTCGGCGTGCAGAGTTTGTCCTGCAAAGATCAGCCTGCACAGGTTAGCCTGTGCGTTTGACTCTCCAAAGATGAGTGCCTGTCTGTGTCTGCACCCATTAATCTACATTTATTTCCCTCCTTGTTATTGAGAAACACTTGCTGCTATGTGGCACCCAGACAGAAGCCAGCACCCTGTATCACTGGTGTGGGAATTCCCCTGAAATGCTGCAAGGAGCCAGTTGGAATGTTAATTGAAAATTAAGTGAAAGTGCAGCCATGTAACACACAGACACACACACACACACTGTCTGGTTCATTCTCACCTGCAGAAGTGTGAATATCTTGGAGGCAATTTTCTGCTCTCTGGCTCAGCAAGAAGCACAAGCCTGCAGATAAAAGAGTAAATATGAAGTTTGCATAAACCCCTTCAGTGTTCCCTCATCTGGGCGACTCAATAGAGCAGGCTGCATCCCTGACCTGCATGGATGTGGGTGGGGCTTCTCTTGGCATGAGGCAAGCGAGAAGCAAAGGGTCCAATTCAACAGGATGCTGCTGGTCTGAAATACAGGACTGGCACATCTGATGCATTAACTACTTCTTATTAACCCACCTTGGATTGCCAATGACACATGAGGGCAGAGGTCACATGACCATGGTGAGGAAAATCAATAGCAGACAGCCAACTGCTTTGTGAAAGACTTGAGCAGGGAAGATGGCTCAGATAGGCTTGGCAGTGTGTGATGAATGAGATTCAGTGAGATGGAAGTCAGATCAGGCTGTTTACTGAATAATTTCTTAAAGGCATATTAGAATATCTTAGGAAAACCCTAATGGGTCCTGTTAGATTAATGTGAGACCCTTTAAGAAGGTATAGCCCCTGTAAACATAATCATTGGACTTGAACGCTGGATTTGGCAACATCCTTTAAGTGTCTAGATGTGTCTCTCAACCTGATACTCAGGGACGCCAGGCGCTCCACGTTTTTGCTCCCTCCTGTCCTACCTGGACAGTCTGGAGACAGTCTCCAAGGACCAGGCTGAGAACCACTAATCTAGATATAATTTTTGCAGAAGAGAGGTAAACACATCCTTGAAGTTAAGCAAATGCTGGCACACAGTTTTGTTCTGCCTCTTTGAAGGAATTATTTTGTCAGGAAGTAACGTCAGCATGGGTCCCGTGTTCAAACCCGGAAAAAGTTCCAATGTGCTGAAGGAAGAGCAGAAACTGCACTCTGACATCTGCATTTGCAGCTTCACGGTTAAATAACAGAAGCTGCATTTAAAGTGCTATTTAAGGAGCTTCTTTGCAATAACAAGTTTTATTATGGCTATTATGAGAAGCAGTGTATAAGATATTATGCTATTACAATACATTACATACAAGCGTCTAACCCTGCACTATATTTTGAAGAAGTCTAGCAATTACACTAAATCAAGTTTTTTCTATAAAATTATTAACGGTACAATTATTCTTGCACAAGCCTTATTTGATGTGATAGAACTGACAGGAGATTGATGTGAACTATATTAAACGATGCTACGAACTATTTACTGTTCTTTAACAGGCTGTAATTTATCTCGTTTTATGCGAGGGGGTTTGGCAGAGAGTCAAGCGCAGGGACCCTTCAGGTGTGCTCCCGAGACGGGAAGAGAGGTGTTCAGAGCTCCGAGTGCCTTGTGAGGGCCGCGCTCAGGCTCTGCACCCTTAAACAAGGAGGCCATTGTTTCACGCTGGGCCTGCAGCCTGTTCCCTAATGCTCTCTCCCCTGTGTTTTATGTCACTTTCAGGTGTAACAATTTTTCCGCGTTCCACCCCATAAATTTCACACATCTGTATGTTTTGCGAGATTGTTTCAGATGTAGAAATAGAAAGTACATTATTGTCCTACAAGTGGGCCACATTTCATCGGCAGTGTGCGACGCTAACAGCGATATTAAAAGTGCCTCTATGTCGAACAGAACATCTCTAAGAAAATAATCCCCCTGCCAGAAACTGTGAAATTTTGCCTTGTAAATCTTTTCTATCCGCATTCGGATTTTGGCACACCCAGCTCTTTCCCAGTTTTTTCCTCCCTCTCAGTTCCATTTTCAATCATTCCTTTGTGTGCTCTGGCTGCTCCACGGCCTTGGCGGCACCCCGCGATGGGGCTCCCCCCGCCCGCCCAGCCCAGAGCACAAGAGACCGCTGCCTTGGCCAGCCGTTCTGCTGCAGCCCCTTTGACTCTCGGTTTGGATCAGGCAGATGCTGCAATTCCTTGGGGATTTCCCAGTTCGGGCACATGACTGGCGGTAGGGAGCAGCTGCTCAGGCTGAGCCACGGAGCAGCAGAGGATTCCAGCTGCTCTTCTTCCTCGCTGTGGCAGCAGCACATCTGTGTCTGTCATAGACGATGGCTGCAGACTTGGCAGCGGATCTGCTGTGAGTCCAATGGCAGCTTCACAGTTTATGTCTTCTGAACAAACCGCGTAGATCCCTCAGCCACATCTTTTGAGGCTCGTTTGTCATAGTTTCTCCATCTTTGTTTTTCTCCGTCGGTGTCACTTGGTTATGGGGGCTGCATTTATTTTCCTCTGTTGCGTCGTAGGGCAAGCAGCTAGGTGCAGTGGTATCTCCAGATTGTCCCTCCTGTTTGTGGGCGTCTGTTCCCTATGATTGACTGACACGCTGCGGGGGGTGCGAGGCACGACTGGCTGGCCTCAACCCGGGACTGTAGCGTTGGGGGCAGAGCAGCGCGAAAGGCTGTGGCACAAACCAGAAAATCTCTTTGTAAGTGATTGTGAGGGTTCCCAGCATGCCGAGCGGGTGTGGTCTGGGATCGCATGTCATCTCCTTGTGTTTTTCCCAGAGAAAAAAGAAAAACTTGAAAAAAAATTCAATTCATTGATAAAAATGATAAAAGAGATACATGTGGTATTGCATATGTAAACTGGGTGGCAGAGTGGGTGGCACTGTTATCTATCCTGGGTTAGGGATTGAATCCCATCACTGCTGTGTGTGACTTCTGCAATGCTGGGAAGGTTACTTTTGAAATTTAATAAACTACTGATTGCTAGTCACCCTCTTAAAAATGTAACAAAGTAGCTGTTTTGACGAGGGATTTTTTTCTCAGTAACTGTAATGTATTATAATTACATTTATTTTCTATTTTTTCCATTACATGTAACTATGCGTAGTTCTACTGGGGTTCTGCACGTGCTTCCCATATCGCACAGGTGTCCGCTGGGTGCTCTGCCATCCTCCTACAGTCTATTGACATGCATTTAGGCTAGTGCCCACAATGTGTGGCTGTATACAGGTATACCCTGTGATGGCCTGGCTTCCTGTCTAGGGTAAAATGCCCTGTGCTGCCTGGGATGGCCTCCCGGCTCTCTGAACAGGATACGCCTTTAGATGTTGGTCCTTTATAAATATCCAAGGAGCAATACTCTTCTAAGAATAGTTATGCAGTGGGATAAGCACAGTGCTTTGCATGGAATATACTTGTGATTTATATCGTTGTGTATAGTATCCGAATAAACATGTCGGCACTCATGCAAACCCAAACTCCAATCACAGGCCTCTGAGTACCCAAGGCATGCGGTAAGACGCTAATTTACAACAGATAGAGTTTCCTTTGAAAGTTCTACTGCAGTTTTTCATTACCTAATGTGCCATTACAGTGGTAAATCACCCACTCATATACCACTTGACCACAAAGGCAAGTCTGTACCAAAAGTAAAAATAGGCTAAGGAACAAAGACATATTTGTAGATAAATTAGTGTTGGTGGTTTACCCACTCTCATGTGTGCTTTTAACACAGCTTAATTAAACAACATTAATAAGTATTGAAAAATTCCCGCTGTTGTCCTGGGAATATGGGCCAAATGACTTTGCTGCCTCTGGGAGAAGGAGATATGTTTGTGTATGTGTTTAGAGCTCTGACTGGAGTTATAAGTTCAGTCTGTTTTGTGTGTGAACTCAGTTTGTGTTGTTTCTGTGCTGTGTAGGAATATACAGCGCTATAATATAGTCTTAGACAATCAAAGAAAATAATGATTAGATGACGTTCATATTGTTCTAAAACTATGTTATTACATTTATCAAAGTGTGTCAGCTTAGCCATTTCAAAATCTCTCCTAAAGTTACCCCAGTATTTGCATCCAATGCACATTTTATTTTGACTACTTGTATACCGTTGTTTGGCTAATCAGTACCTCATACATTTATTTAATTTAGTTAATTCAAATGAGCTGGTGGTGAAATTTAATGAATACATGGAACGGAGGAAGTGCCCCTAAGGAGAGGTTTGGGAACTGAAGCAATGTTCATCTAGCCATCCAACTAGGTATCAGTACCTTATAAAGAATAGTAGAAATACATATTTTGAATTGTATTACTTGTTTATTTGCATATAGGGCTATTCTAATGTCAGATTATGTCTTTTTTTAATAATAATAGATACTTTATTGATCCCCGTGGGGAAATTGTTTTTACGCCTCCCTCAACTTGCTCTGTGTAGAGTAAGTCGTCCACGAGGGGCAGCCGCCTGTAGCGGCGCACAGGGAGCTGGGGGTTAAGGGCCTTGCTCAAGGACCCGCAGACGTGCTGAGACTGGGTTCAAACTGGTTACTTTCCGATCACAGACACACAGGCTTAGCCCACTGAGCCACACGCTGCCCCACGCTGCTGTTTTTGTAGACCTACTCCCCAGATAAATAGCTTTAAACATTTTTTGCCTAAGAATTTCGTGCAGTACTGTATGTATGTATATATGTGTGCAGGGAATGTGTGCTTTAAGGAAAAGGTCTGTATGTGTATGTCTGTGTGTGTGTTGTTCCAGTTGGCAGCTGGGGACTTTGATCATGGCAGCATGTGCTTTCAAAAATACTCATTTTCATTGTTCAGGTTGAACTTGCCAGTCAGTCACATCAGGTGCTCCATTCTGGTAGCAGCCGCTCAGGGGCTGATGAAAGCTGGTCGTGGAGCTGAACGGGAAAGTTACCAGAAAGATCTCTATGGACAGATGGAGGAAACAGTGAGGCTGAAAGTGCCGCGTCCCAGGATTAAGTTAAATGACTTTAACACGGAGAGAGGGTGGAAAATGTGTCTATTTCAGCTGCATTCATGGGGGACAGTCAGAGTAAGTTAGCGATCATCAGTGTTGGTGACTCGCTCGATGACGGGTGCGGGTCTAAGCTGGCTGTCACTGCAGGCTTGTGCGGCTAACGGCCAGTTTTATATCCTGGGTGTCATTGTATGTCCGTTCTGAGCCTCACAGGAAGTTCACCTCCACAAGACTGCTGCTTCCCTCCTGCCTCTGGGCCTCATGCTAAACATTTGGGCGCGTTTGGAGGACATTCTCCACAGGAGATTTTTTCCTGTTCTTCATGTGTTGAGATGTAAGGGAGCCTCTGATATGGAATTTCGTGCGCCGTTGTGGAGAAGGACATCTGCTGTGGGCCTCGGCGTGTTCAGGGCTCCGCACCGGCTGTGTCTGTGGCAGCTTCCTTTTCTTTTAATGCCTCTAACGGAAACTGGCACATCTTCAGTCTTTGCATAATGATAAGTATTTTTCCACCGGTCTGAATTTTAAATTAGACTTTATTGTATTGTTAAAATTGCTTTGTGTGTGTTTCTATGTCCTGTGGGAGAAATCAGGAGCAAATGAATAAGCCAGTGGAGTGAAATAAGAATTTAATATGAGTGTTGGAAGAACCATTATAAAAGAATTGGTTCTTAGTCATTATCGTAAATCACAGAAGGCCTTATGCACTTCAGTAGGATGTGTATTACTGTAAAGAATAGCTTTATAATTCTAATTCAGTAGTGCTTTACATTAACTGCACCTCCATAATGCATCCATTATGCATTCTTAGAACATTCAGTGCACCTTCATAATGCATTTATAATACATTCATAGAACATTTATAGGCAGCATATAAGTACACCTTAAGATCGTAACATACCATAAGAGTTTTAATATGCTTTAGTAAAACACATGACATGATTATAAGGTTGAATGATTATAATATTTGTTATTAATGTATATTACAGCTGTCATATCTTGTTTATTGAATGTATTATGAATGTAATGCTTTAAAACATCTTAAGGTTTACTTACATGCTGCTTATGAATTTTCTTTGAATGCATTATGAAGGTGAAGTTAATTTAAAGCGTTACCGAATAATTTTAATTCTTATCATTTCTCTTAGGTATTAAAGCATGTATAAGTGTTTGTATGTGGGTCTGTTATTTCAGTGTCCCTCTGCAGGCCAGGCAATACCCAGTAACCAGGGTGACAGCCTGGTGCAGGTCTCACTTCTGCTGCAGTGAGACCCCTAAATTGCACCTTTATGTTTCATCATTGTTTAACTGTAGGGGAGACTCCTTGTGCACCCCAGGGTTGGGGCAGGGGGCCAGACAAGCCCCACTGAGCCACACACGTTGTTAAAGACTGCTGCTTGTTCCAGAAGCTTCACATCGTTTTTCCACCATAGCCTGGCCAGCTTCCAGAAAAATTGGATGTACATATGTCTCTCTCCCGCAAAAAGTGGTTTGCCGGGTGGGACAAGAAGTGTGTCCTCTGCCAACTTGGCGTGGCTCACATATGTACTTATCCCCGGGAAGATAACCAACATTTTATAAAATCCACCCTCACACACGTCTCCACCAGGGTAGAAGAGCATTTGCTTTATGTGAAAGAAAGGACATAATATCCATCTATGGCCTACAACATTATCCAGTGCAGAGGTATGACGAGCCTGTCCCAGGAAGACCCAGGGTACAACGCAAGGGACACCCTGGACAGGATGCCGGTCCATTGCAGGGCACAAAGCAAGGGACACCCTGGACAGGATGCTGGTCCATTGCAGGGCACAAAGCAAGGGACACCCTGGACAGAATGCCAGTCCATCACAGGCTCCACAGTCACCCACTGTCACGCTGCTTTTTGGAAACCTAAATGAACGTTGGAGGAGAAGCTGTGAACTCCACACCCACTGAGAGAAGAAGAATCAGACCCTCCTAAGCCTTGAGGTTTAAGGCTACAGTGCTCCTCAGAGAGCCAGCCGAGCGCAGAATGGCTCATTCAAGGGAGATTATCATGTAACCTTCTTGGCAGTGCAGCATTGTTTATCCTCTTAAAGAGCTAACCTGTCAAGTTAACAAATAAAAAGCACAAGCATTCAAGGTAATCGGTGAAATTTTGCAATTAGTCTCCCTTATTCTCTGGAAGATCCTGTGAAACCTGAGGCTGAGCCAGAGGCGCGACGGTGCTTTTAGCCAGTGCAACTAATTAAGGCTCCAAATGCGACCGTTGGTGTTCTCCGAGCCAGATATGGACTGACGTGGCTCGGCTCTGGGATCTTTGCTCAAGGGGTGAGCGGCTCTTTTGGGTGTGGAAAGTTCTCGTCAATATTCAAATTTAGAATAAAATTAAAGGAGGCAAAGCTTTTTGCCTCAGCCTCTACAAACCCATTTAAGATGAGCCTAGCATAGGAAGGGTGGAGACCCTTATAAGAATACAGACCATGGGGTAGCTGCTACTTTAAGCTCTTGGGCATGCAGGCCTGAGGAGTAGTTTGGGTAGCTGCGGAGTTCTGGACAATTAAATTCCTCTGCTGTGGCCGACAGGCCTTTTCCTCAGTTGTTTTTGGCTCCACTCTGTTGCGTGTGGAAGGGAAGGAGAAAGAGGAAGAGAGCGTGTGAGACGCGAGGAAAGCCCCCTCCGACTGGGGGAGGGTGAGACGGGAACCCGGCTGTTTGGGGGGGTGCACGCACTTGCCACTAGAGGAAGGCTACAGACACATGCAGACACACACATATACACACACAGAGGTTTGTAATTGTATCTTTTCATTCATTTCTAAGGATAAAACTTTAATCCCATGGCGACCTTTAACCCCTAACCAGCCCTAAGGTTAACCATAAATAACCAAACTAAATGCGAGACTTTTCACATTGTTTTTGATTGCATTCACAGATCCTTGTCGGGACCCGAAAAATGGTCCTGACAACATGAAAATAACAGGTTTTTATTACATTGTGGGAAATGTAATTTAAATATATAATACATACACACACATACAGTCTGTGAGAACATCCAGGAATGTATTTCTTGTCATTCCAAGGTGTACTTCAGCACAGTTTTGCGCTTTTAGCAGATGCTGCATAAATGGCGTCTCTCCACATTCAGCCGGCAGGCCAGTTGCCCCATGCCGGGCCTCCAGGCTTCCCCTGGGGATAGCAGCTATAGAACGGCAGGCTGCTGAGGTCCCTTGCCTGTACCCTCCTTTGACTTTTTGCCCATTTAGGTTTCGGCTCTCAGAGGCCTGCGCTATGGCCTCAATCGAATTCCTCTTCTTCTTTTATTGCTGCCACACCTGCCCTATTTTGCCACCATTATTTCTGCTGCCTCCTGCGGTCTTCGGAATACGTGTAATATTTCATTCTGTACTGTAACTTTCCAGGAGTTAAAAATAAAATCCCATTAGCGTGTCAGTAAGTGGTAGAAGCCTTGGTGAAGCCTCACTCTGAGATCCCATTCTCAGTGTCCCGAAGCAGCAGAAGGAGCAGGAATTCCTTTCCGGATGTGTGAAACCCACATGATGGTCATCAGTGAGCTTTCCAGTGCTGCAGAGCAGAAAGGATGCAGTAATTTGCATGATCTTCCCAGACTATGCTCTGTGAGATCTCCAACATGGTGACCCCACATGAGTCATCCGTATAATCAGGACATTAAACTCATCCTGTTGCATCCTGTGAATACGAGCCAGTTTGATTTTGATCCTCCTGGTCTGTCAGGCATTCATCATTATTTCATCATCCCATACAACCGTCTTTTTAATTATTATTATTCTTATTTGGCCACATTTTAATAATAATAATAATACATTTTATTTGAAGCGCCTTTCAAAGGTCACTGTACAGAAAAAGCAAAACATAAATTATAGAAGTTGTTAGGATATAAACCACAAATAGGTAGCATGTAGAGACAAGGACTCATTAATTAAAAGACACACCGGCGCCAGCTTGACATCAACCTAAACAAACACGACATAAATATAAAAGAAAATCTCATAAAAGTCAATACTAGGCTGAGAAGGCCAGAGTGAAGAGGTGAGTTTTGAGTATGGATTTGAATATGGAGAGTGAAGTGCATGTATGTAGTGCAAGTGGGAGGGTGTTCCGGGGTTTAGGGCCAGCCACACTAAATCCACTGTCACCCATGGAACGGAGATGAGCAGAGGGGGTGGATAGAAGGTGTGCATCAGTATAGCGTAAGGTACAGGTGGATTTGTACTGTATAAGGTGAGAAGATCCGCGAGGTAGATGGGTGCTACAGTAGGTTGTTCTGGGCTTTATAGATGAGCAGCAGGATTTTAGTCCCCATTTAGACCACTGGAGCAGTGGGTTATTCTTACAAAGAATTCTGGGTAACACTTTACTTAAGGCCATGTTTTTAGTAATCTAATTTAGTAATCTATATTGCATTCATAATGCATTATAATGCATTCATAAAGCATTATAAACATGACTATAAATATTTATTAAAAGGCATAACACTTTATAGCCATGTTTATTATCATTATTTACATTTATGGCATTTGGCAGACACCCTTAGCCATAAGTACAGCGTACATAAGTGCTTAGAAGTCCATCCATCCATCCATTTTCCAAACTGCTTATCCTTACTGGGTCGCAGGGGGTCCGGAGCCTATCCCGGAAGCAAT
>JAODJX010000039.1:16058794-16072210 GCA_026776945.1 Isichthys henryi | reverse complement strand
TTCAAAAAATATATTTTTTTAAAAAACCAAACAACATTCAAATTTTTTTTTTGCCACTTTTTAACATACTCGTGGTACCCCGGGGGGGGGGGGGGGGGGTGGTTTGGGGGAACGACAGAGAAAAGGAAGGAGAGACATAAAGAGAGCAAACAGTCACAGCATGACGAGGCCTCATCAGGTTATGAATCCTGCCAATCCTGGACCACAGTCTTAAAGCAGCCATGAAAATGAGGTGGGGGTGGCGGCAATGTCCAAAAAATCCAAACTGAGATTTTGTTTCAACCAACCAGGTGAGAACTCTGTGATTGTGACTCTTATTACTCAACTGGTTCCTTGAAACAAAATCTTGGTTGAGATTGTTACTTTCTGGACCTGAACTATCCACCTCTGAACTATCCAAACTGCACATCTGCTTTCAGGCCAGCAGTAAAGAAGGGAGGTAAGGAGGCTCCCGGTTTGGTCCATTTCCCATTAAGATGGGCTCCAGTGTCCCTATTAGAAGCTTCTTGGGGATGGGGGTTGTTACAGAGAAGGGAGCTGAACCCCCAGATCGCTGCTGATGTTTTTATACAGACTGAGTTTGCATCTGGGACTCACTCAGCAGCCGGATATGGTGCCGAATGTGAAAGCACTGTGATTCTCACCTGAGAGACAGCAGCCAGGGCACCAAACGCCTGAAGGAGCGAGATGGAGAGTGTGAGAGGAGCAGAGGCGGTTGGGACAAGACGCCTCCTGTGCCATCAGACAGAACTGCTCAGTCATCTGTTAGACCATGTGTGCAAAGAATTTGACAGGTTTCCGTCACCTTGCTGTGACGGCCTCAAAGCAGATGTGCGGCCAAGAGATGCCTGCCCCTCATTGGCTAATGAGGACCAGCTGGTCCACCCTCCTTTGTTGTGGTTCATCTGGAATTCTGAGTTGCAGACAGCATGAAAACAGTAACATGAAACCTAAGTCTAACACTCCAAGTAGCTGAGCTATTAGGTCTGTTGACATGGCCCACTAAAGGAAGCTATTTGTTGAGAATTGGAGTATGGTACTCCTGTACTGGTTTGTGCTGAAAAATAGAGCCAATAGCTTTTCAATAACCTGTATCAACTATATGCTATTTTTCCTGTGAACATGCACAGATCTGGAGTTTGAAGTCTAATCTAACATTAAAAAACTCAAATTTTTTCTTGTAAGAGGCTCCTCTTCTGCTACAATTACAAAGGTCTAGCAGGCGACAAGAGGCGTGTAACTCTGGACACACCAACTGAAAATCATTTATTTTTCGACTAGATAATGATCCTTGTGGGCTTGTGGAAAGTCCTTCAGGACTGTTGGAGAAACATTCCGGGTGGCTGGAAGCTGGTTGAAAGAATGCGAGTCTACAATGTTGTTATCAAAGCAGAAGAAGAAGAGTTTAAAATCGGAGGAAATTTTGAGATATCGAACACCTTTCTTAGTAATTACAATATTTGATATTTATTGCTCCATTGCCTTAAGACCTTTTACTATAAGGTGAATAACAGCTAAAATAGAGACAAATGAATTAAAAGTCAGTACCCAGATTTGACTGCATATATATAAAGATGCATTTTTTGGAATTAAAAAATGAAAGATTATACTGATAGCTACAATGTTAAAATTAATCCAGAAGTCAAAAGCTTTTTTTTAGGTTGTGATTACTCCAAGACACATTAATTAAACTATTTTCAGTCAATTAACCCATCCATCCATCCATTTACTGAAATCATTTATCCTATTTAGGGTCGGGGGGAGCGGAGCCTATCCCCGAGGCTACGGGCACAAGGCAGTGAACCAGTCGGTAAACCAATTAAGGAAATTTAGCGTGACAGTGCACCTAACTTGTTACTATCTTTGAAAGATGAGATGGTTGTGACTATAAAGCGTTAAGCGCTCAGTTGTGTCATGAAGTTTTCTTTTTTTATTTCAGTCGAACTATGGAGAATGCAGTGAGCAGCCTGCCCCCGCCACACTGAAACAATCATATAGTGATCTTTAAATAAGTAAAAAAAAAAATAAAAAGGGTCTTTCCCACCACAGGAACTTTTTAGGAATCAGAAACATCTGTCAATTTCCCACCACAGGAACTTGGCCTGGCTGTAGTTCCCGGAAGATAGTTCCTGGTCATTTTCTTAGTTCCTACTCTGTTTAAGTTTATAGTGATAAACTTTGCTGACTTTGCAAAAAAGATCCTGAATTTCGCTGAGAAACCTGCTTAAGGTGGCACAGCGGTTGTACACACGTCGTCTCAAAGCTGGCCGCTGTGCAGCATCCTGTCCTTGTCATGCACCATTCTGCTCTCAGTCCCTCCCCCAGAATGGTCCTGGCTCGCAGCCCTGTTGTTAGAATGGAGTGTGGAAACAAAGCAAACGTGGACCTCGGCAGACTGGGGTCACACACAGCAGATGCTAACGTGCGAACAGGCCAGACCGACGGCCTGTTAGGGGCGGCTGAGGGACCGAGAGCGAGAATGAGAGGGTGCATGAGGGCAGAAATGCCGAATCCCATCAGCGTTTCCCACTCCGTCCGCGTCGGCTTGGCACTGGAAGCCCTTTCACTGCTCCTCGCATCCTCTTTCTCCCCGTTTGGCCTTTTTTGTCATGCTTCTCTGCGGGCGTCATGCATGGGGGCGCCCCCTGAATAATAAAACATGTGCAGATCTGTTCCAATGACCCCCACTCCTCAGGGAATCTCTGTGTCTTTTCTGTTACATTTCATACTGTTTTACTGGCCTTATAGCGGGAAGTTGGAAGGCCTTCACAGCACTTTTTTTTACTTTTTCTCTAGTCCTTTCTCTTTTTTGTACCCCCTACTGACCTACTTTTCCTATGTCACTTATTAACACAATATTGTGTTTTCCTTAATTCAATTCAAATGCCTGAGCCCATCCAGCAGACTGATGGATTTGTGTTGGTAAACACAAAAGTTTGGGCCCGGTCCGTATGACCGTTAGTGTGACTGACCCTGAGAATTGGTGTCACCGCACAATGTTACCGGAGAAGCCCACTAAAAGACCACTTGCAGACACAATGGACTCTTTTCATAGTGGATTCACACTTTGGCCTGGACAAATTTCATCACAGGGCACAGTCCTCATTGGTGCATTACTTACAACAGGATGTGACATCACAAAGGTTTCTGAGTTGGTTTAAACAAAAATTTAATATGTTAACTAAGAAGTTAAGTTAACTAATATTATATGTGCTTTTTGGAGCATGTATAATTGGAGTATTTGGAGCATGTATAATTGCATCACTTTGATTTTGTAAGGTCAGTTAGGTGAAGAGGACCTCAGTGATAATGTATAGTCACCGTGTTGAGGTAGTAAGGGTGTTAATAGGGAACAGTCCACCAATCCTGCATCTATGCAGAGAAAGGTGTGAATCTTTCTGATGATGAACAGGTTACAAGGTGGCAAAAGGCTCTAGAGTCACTGGCAGGAAACAGTCTGTGATGCTTGAGTATGTGGTGAGTCAGTCTCAGGAGCCTTGGGTGTTTGCGGCGAATATGTGTGAGACTTGCAGAGCTGTGGACGCCTGAGGTATTCTGGCAACGCAGTGCAAGCTGCTCTTCCCCTGTGAGTGCCAGATCATCTGCATCTCCTCACGCGGCCCGCTGGTCACTTCCTCTTTCTCCTTATGCTTCGCTCCAGATGTGTGACCATCTTTAACTTCAAGTACTCCATCTGTCCAAACTGTGAAATGAGAACCACATGGGCACATTAAGAATACGATCATCAATTAGCTGTGAGAAGAAGAAAAAAAAATCTGCAAGTCTGTTGTGGTTTGAATATCCTAAACCTAAATTTTAGTGCTTGAAGTCCAGAGTTTTTGGCTAAATAAAGTAGCTTTAAAAATATTATTTCTAGGAAAAGACTTCTGACTGACTGAGTGCTGTCTAATGGTCCATTTCTGCTGGACATATAAATACAAGTTCCTCTCACAAGAGCTTCAGACGTCCTTGCGGGCCAAAGCGTGAGGCGTGGGGGCTCTCAGCCCCTCCTGACACCTCAAAGGGCCCCCGCTATCATAAGACAAGGTTTCTGCACATACTTCATGGTTCACAGCTCACAAATGGACATGGGCTGCGCTCAGTTCCTTGGTGTTTTGTGATTGTGTGGATTGTAATGAAAGGAATGTAACAGGAATGAGTCAAAATAAATAAAAAAACATAAAACTTCTATAGTCTATCTTTTCATACTGACATGAATAGAATCCACACATAATATCGCATTCAATAAAAATATCAATTCTCAAGTTTCTGAGAACTACACAAAGATCAATAAACATTTTTGTATTTGTATGTACAAGAAGGTAACTTGTCTGGTATGGTGTATAATTATAGTAAAGCATCATTAATTTGAATAAACAGAAACTTTTTTTTTTTTTTGGACATTTCAGCCAGCACAAAGAACGCAGTCATCAAAGTCAAAGCTGCCAGTTTTGTCAAAGTATTTACATTTTTTTCCACTTATAAGAACAGATACTGAGACAGAACACAAAATGCAGACCTTTCCAGAAAATAAAAAGAATGTTCTCATATTCTCTCTTTGTGGGTGGGGGGGGCGGGGGGGGGGGTGGTTTCGCCTCTCTATGGTCAGCATCTTTTCGAGGAATGTTTTTGTTTTATGTCATTTTGTTTTGTTAGGTGATTTGGCATGAATGAAGGCCATTAAACAGCTTTAGACAGAGGGATGAAATGTGGGCCTAGCCGCTGCTGCTGCCCCCCACCCCACCGGTGCTGTGGTCTGGGCTTTGTGAAGGGTCCCCTTGCTTTGAAAGAGAAGCTCAGCGTGGAAACCTTGGGGTCTGCTGGGCTCTTTCACACTAGAAACATCACCCAAAAAAAAGAAGCAATGTCCCAAACTCCCTTTGAATTTTAACAAGATCATCACTGGGCGAGTGTGTGGCTGGAGTGGGTGGGCGAGTAAGGAGCCGATATTTTGTGTGGCGTTTGACGTGGTTGGTCCATTTTCTGCCGTACTGGGCAGATGAATCCCCTTGTAAAGGCTGTTGTTTCGTAGCAACATGGTTTGAGGATTTTTCATGTCAGAGGGAACCTCAAAGTGGGTCTTCATCAGATCGAGGTGCACAAGAAGGATCTCCTGAGCCTTCCGGTTTGTGCCGAGCGCTGACTGTGCAGAGGCAGGACTGGGTGGATGCTGAAAGCAGGTGTAGATAGCTCCAAAGAAGGACTCTAGCACTATCTAAACATGCCAAACTAACTCCAGATTGAGATTATTCTGACTAAGCTGGGTTTCTCACGAAGCAAGTGTGGATTTCGCCGATACGAGTTTGGGACATGCAGACTAAGACTCTCCTGTTAACCATTCTGGTCATGCTGGAGGTAACCGGACTCCAAACCAAGAACTGGCTGACGAAGCATCAAAGTACCCATGGCCGCCGATGCCAGAGGCATCGAGGGGAGGTACTGGCGGTGACACTGGGTCCCCTTCCTCTACGCCGTTTCCGCAATCAGGGACAGAAGTGTCATCAGTACCTGGACAGTAAGTGAGACCCCCACATTGTGCATCTCTCAAGAAACGTAGTTTTTCTTCATGATGCTTTAGGGTGATACTGCGATTGACACTAATTGCACCAACTTACCAGTCCATAAGAACTGGTCTCACAGAATGGAAGTTCACTTTTGTCCCTGTTAAACAATCTGTATTAGAGTGAAATATATCTGTGAGGGAGTGACTGTATCCGTCATGGAGTCGCATGTCATGGCACGACTGGTCTTTCCAGTCACAGACCATATATGATAAGCTTCTGTTTCCTTAGGAGATTTCAGGGCAATATATACGGCACATGCCGATACTGTTTGGAGTGATTTAGCTCCGATTCTCAGCCGATTCCCCTCCTGAGATCCTCTCCAGAACAGGTCCCTTGACACGGCAGGAAGGTCTTTCTGCTGTTAATACTCACAGAATGAGGGGACTCTGGACTGTCTCTATTGATTGATCTGTCCTCTTTGATGCATTTGACCTCCATACACATTAAGCTGTCTGCTGGTTTGTTTGCTAGCTTTCACATGACAGGGTTAGAAGCCAGGCAGCAAGGTGACCGCAGGGTTTCAGGTTTGAAACTAGCCTCAGCTCTGTGATCTGTGTTCCCACGCATTAAATTGGCCTCCTCTGGGAACTGGACTTCGTTCCCATGCTGAAAAGACATGTGCTTCAGGTGATGAGGTGAATGTCATCAATGAAGGGGTACATCCCAGACTATGCTTCATAATTTCGCTTTAAAATAATGAACTCATAAGATATTTAAAATGACTGGCTTGAGTGGGTGGCACAGTGGCTCCATTCCAGAGTTATGGGTTGGGTTCCCATCATTGGTTCGTTCTCCCTGTGATTGTGGAAGTTTCCTCTGGAAGCTGTGACTTTCCCCCCACCCAGGGTGTCCCATGCCTGCTACTCTGTGCCAAGAAGAGGCTCCACACTCACCCCGACCCAGTGCTTATGGAAAATGCATAGATGAGGTTGAGAGATAGGAATGACGATTAATGTTACTGCTATAATTTCACTCCTTTTACCCATTTTAAAATATCTTGCTTTGGATACTTCATTGCCCATTGGCTTCGTCTGGGAATTCTAACCAGCTACTCTATCCACTTTCCATCTCTTCAAACATTTTTAACGCTGCAAACTTAATGCAGCTCTTTAAATTTGTATTTGTGCTGAGATTTGAAAAAAAGTTTGCTTCATGCCCAGGAGCTTTTAAAACGTTATTCTCAATGAACGTAGAAACCAGCCCATGCCTTCTGCTACCTCTCTGCCAGTCAGCTGACGAGCCTGTTTGCTGCCTCGAGACGCAGTACAGTCACACCAAAGTGCCGCTGAAGGTCAATAGTTTGGTCCGACGTTGCCAGGAACAGCTGTGCTTGTGGACATTTTACTGGTCTCTCCCAGCCCCCCCCCCATGACACTGTGAGTGGCATGTCCCCTCAAACCGCAGTCTAAATATGTGCCAAAACAGGCACCATTTGTGGTTTACAAAGCAAGAATTTTATTTTTTTTTTATAAAATGTGGTCAAGGAAGGAGATGAAATATCTTTATTGCGGCCTAACAAATTATTCTCACTGGTGACATACAGGTAAAAACCACCAACAGAAGGCACCTTCATTAAATGTTTCTCCAAAGAGGTCAAATTTGAGCTCAGCTTTAACTGAAAGTGACGTTTATGTATTATAATAGCATTTATTGCTCTCTTTTGACTCCGAGCTGCCTTTAAGTTATGAGGTGACCGGGAAACATGAGAAGAACAGGTGAGCCTGAGGCCTAAATACTGCATTAGCTGTTACAGAAGCCTTCGACACTGACACACCCTCCTCCTACAGCCCAAACGTCTGCATCCACAGCAGATTTACAGCAACCGCTTACATCTCGCCTCGTGATATTTCGTAGTCCGGGGTCCTGCTCTTCTGTTCCACTGCTTGCATGCACTGCCGTTTCCGCTCCTGTATTCGCTCATGCTGTAATGCAGTGTAGCAACATAAAGCCACTTTATCTGAGGCTGATGTGATCGGGCGGGAATGAGGGATTAAGGGTGGGATCTGCTGATCCAGTGAAGCCAAAGCACTTCTCCTTTGCTTTTGTGTTGTGTGGTAACCGGTTACATCTGCCAGAACTTATGCCTAATTTTTAGGTGCTGTTTTACAAGAAAGCCAGGAGAAGCAATCCAGCCCATCTTAGGCATTTTGACACTTGATATGTCTCATGCATGCTTATAATTAACGTTAGCATAGCGTATAATAAGTGTTAACAGGATGATGATTGCTTAGCGTCTGTGCCATGATGAACTCGATAATTAAAATAAAAACTGTTATTCAGTCAATGTCTCCCAACTTGACTTTTAAAGGCTGTACATTAACCTGCTTCCCGTAGCCCATCTTGGTGTCATACTGCTTAAGGCAATGGTGAGGTGTCACACTGCAATGGTGAGGTGTGCGGAGGGAAGCCTGCATGTTTCACTGTGTCACAGGACCACTTTCATTTCCGCGGCAGTGATCTGACCACAAAGCAATGGCAGCGGGGGGGAAATTTAAAGATTTGTTGTGGGAAAAGAAAATGGAGGAAAGAAGGAAAGAATTAAGGAGAGAGGCTGCATGTAGACAGAAAAGATGTTCATTTTAGGTTTATGAATAAGCACAACAAGGACATTTTAACATGAAATGAACTGAAATAGAAATTATGTTGCAAAAATGATTCCAAAAACCACACATGACAGGCAGAGCATATCAGTATATAGGAAAGGACACTACAGTACTTCAGCAAAAAACAAGGAAAGATAGGTGCCACTCAAGCCGAAGACAAGCTATGTTCTGTATACTCATAAGTATACAGCCTGTCACAGCAGAGTGAAACGGAATGTCAAACTAGCACTTACACGTAGACACCATAGAGGCCATGTTATTTCACAATGTTCTATATTTACAATGTTTTTATTGTTGTAATGGATGTAGACTTAGGTTACGTTCATAAAATCTTTTAATAGACGGAGAAAAAACATTTAAACAATTATTTGGGCACTTGAATTACAGACGGAAGTCTGCAGTTCGTAAATGATAGTGGCCTGCAGAGGGCGGTATTGTGCTGGTAATGAGCTGCGCGCATCAGGCAGTAAAACCGCACCACAGTGAGCAGTCCGATGCGCGTAGGAGAACTAAAGTAGAAAATTACAGCATTTAAACTGTAATTTTGTATTTTTGTTGGAATGCGACTTGTATACAGAAATAACATTTCAGAAAAATTACTGAATTGGTCACTGTGGCGTGGTTTATAATCCACTGTGTGTGTGAGTGTGTGCGTATGTGTATCAACAACCATGTACCATCTACAGTTTACTGAACCATACATATAGGATTATGTTCTGCGTACATTAGCATTTCTTTGATTCCGCCGACACGAGCAAGTTATGATCTCTGTAGTTTATGTGGGACTGAGTCATCCCTGCTCGTTAAATATTTAGAATAATGTTCATGCCCTTAGTTAAATGTGTATTGAATCAATACTACTACATTTAAACGTTTGACCTAAATGCATATTCCCGGGCGCATGCAAATTATATAGAATATTGAATAAAAAATGTCAATTATAGGGTTCTTTCACTCTTTTTTCTTTTAGTTGTTGTAATACTTTTATGTATTCGGTTAGAATTTGTAAAAGCAAAAAAACGACTTAGTGCCATGCCATAAGCGTAACGCCACGCTTCCCTGCGTTAGTAAGCCTTATACCTTACTTTGTAAAGCAGATTATGATCTTTGATCGCGGGGAGAGGAAAACCCCGTTCCCGGCTAATCGCCTCTAAAGTGAATTTTAATTGACTGATTAAGATGGTATCTAGCTACAGTGGATTGCACTTGGGATTTAAAGTCCAGCGCGAAATAACACGGAAAGGGGCTATGCAGCGTTATACTACAACATAGCGACACGGGTTGCAGTTTTTACCGTTTTAAGGTTTCAGGGACCTTTCAGCTGCCAAATGTCAGTTTGACTCAAAAGCCCGTGACTCAACGATACTGTGCGCTTTGTTGAGGAGAGTACACTTAAAACAATTATTATAAAAGTAAAACTTCCATATGAAAAAAATACACATTATTACGTTATTAAAAATGTGGATTTTACTTTTTTCCTCAAATCTTTTGGTTCATATACTGATGGATCAATGAAGAGGATTTATAATTTGATATCGTACAGCAAAATGACATTAAACGGCACTGTGAAGGTAGTTTGACTGCAGTGCGTAAAGGAATCCAGCGCGTAAGAGGTTAAACGGCCTCTTTGGAAAAGTCCATTGTTTGCCACTGAAGAGGGGGGAGTGGTCTGTACCATTCCACGAGCCTTTCAACTCGACTGAATGAGGAGCCGTTGTTTCCAGTCCCCCATGCCGGAGGTGAAGGGGTCCACTTGTGCCCATAGAGGAATTCAGAAACTCAATTAAATATCGTGGATACAACTTGAATAAGCATCGATCATCTAAAAGCTATTGGAACTGCAACAGAACTGTAATATAAAGGAGATGAAGAAGTGAGTGTGGTCCATTGCTGATGCATGTACCTTGCTGGATCTCAAGCAATTACTCCTGAGTGATCTGGGCGACGAAATCCAGAAAAGTTCCGGGGATCCAAAAAGAGGAGAGAGAAAGTCAAAGGGTACAGGATGATGTGACTGGAATCATTGACGTGTACAATCAGGAGCGATTTTTCACAGCTCATTTCAGAAAGTCATTGCACATATTAAGGATTAACAAGGCTGACTTTATCCCGGAGTACCACTTTCTTTAAATTTCTTATTACCGATTTCTTCCCAGTCTGCAGAGATGCCCCGTCTGGCGTGCAAGTTAAGATAGGCATGGCGAGCTTGTGCGGGTAGCAGGGTGCAAGTATCAATTAAACTTCTTTAACAAGCAAAAAAAAAAAGCCCCAACACTGTCCCGATGCAGTGAAAGTTTGTCATTACATGATAAGCATAAATAATAAAATTTATCCTCAACATCTTGATTGTTGAATAATAGCGAATGTTTATTTTCAATATCGAAAGGACTGCTGACCATTTAAAGGGACAACTAAATTGGATTTGCTGCTCTTTATTTTTTTTTTGCATCTGGACACCATCAATTATCAGTCAAGACAAGTACCAATTCTGCTTTGGAAATAGGGATATAGGGTTTTAAAATTCAACATAGGATTATGAAGGACCGGCCGTCAATACTGCTGCACTAATAAATTGCGGATTGTATTTTTCCCAGTCGAGAGCTTTGGAATGATGTCTGCAAGTTTTATGGGAATTTTGCTTTTCGCCGGATTTCTTCACATGTGCTCAGGCAAGTACACCCTATCCTCAAGATTTCGCTGCAATTTGGTGGTTATATAATTAAACAGTTTAAGGCCATAGTATTAATACTATTCAAATTTCATTTTACGACTGTTATGTGAGCCTGTCTAAAAATAACCGATGATGGAGTTTAGAGTCTCCATTTGAACGTGAGACCTCTAAACTCTCGGTTTTTCGAAATGTAGGGAAAAATACGCCACCCAGATAAATTTGCCTTGATTACATATTTAATATTGGGCGACCTTTAATTAGTGCCAGAATTATTCTCACTTTTTTGGCAGCTAGATTAAATCCTAATTTGGTATTTCTTCGGATAAAAAACGTACAGCGATTAAATTACATTTATAAGTTGAAATAACGTGTAACAAACCCCAATTATTCTGAGCTGCTTAATTGAAGATTGTCAGTACGCGTTTTTTCTTCATATCTCTATTTTCGCGGTGGGCACGAGGAGGTTTGGTCCTGGGCAGTGACCTATTTCTGTTAGCTCGTTGTATATTATAAGTTTAAATTTTAGTCTCCGTCTTATTCATACGTGTCTGCTGACAATCCCTGAGAATCACAGCAAACTGCCAAGTAACTTTGTGTCATGTCTTAAAAATGTTACTTTTTTACAGTTGTTTATGTTTGCATTTTTACTGCTTGCAAACAGACTAAACTTGAAATGATACGATGCTATCAAAGACCGTATTTTTCATCACACAAACTCCAGACTCAATGGCAGTGAGATAGGAATTGTTTTTCATAAAAAAAATACAGGAAATTTAGCTTTTCAACAGTGCTACTCGAAAGTACTTGTAACAGTTTTATATGCATACAGAATACGTTACTGAATGGAAAATAATTTGTAACATAATGCATTTGTAACAAGTTCAAAAAAAGAGCCTCAAACTCTCCTCTTAATGAATTACATTATGACATGAGGCAGTAGAGCGTGTAAAAGTTTCAAAAAGCACTGTTCAAAGTGACTCTGTAAGCAGCTACACGTCTTCCATCTGGTTTCCATGGCCTAGATGTGCAGAATAATCTCTTCTAGATAATTACTAGGGACTGTGGTTTGCTGAATGATGAATGGAAAATACACGATTTAAAAGTTGCCTTTCATACCACTGTACTATTAACGGCATTTAGAAATGCTTTAGTGCCAGGGTAAAGGGTCCAGAATGTTTGAATTAAGATCTCGTCATTCCTCCTTGTTTCCCTATATTGCTTAACTCCAAACCTCTCAGAATGACTGTAAATTGTTGTTCAGGAACCTAAAGTTATTCTTGTACCAACAGGCAAAAGTGTATGTAAGGTAAAACCCTTAACTGTGAAAATAAACAGGAATGGTGAAAAATAACTCCTCGCACACTGAGGATTAGTACTCATCACTTAAGACCATGTGGGGAAAGAGGGATCCTTCTGATAGTGCTCTGTGGGTAGCAGGATGGAGGACAGTGGTTCTCTAACATCTCTCACATGTGCTTCTTATTATGCAGCTTGGTAGATGGGGGGGGGGGGGAGTGTTGCAAAAGGTGTATGCTAGCTGTACATTGGGAGTAGGTGGTGCACATAATTTATTCTTTTTTACTATCTGAACATATGGTTTTATTCAGATGGAAATGCAGAGTACAGTAGTTTCTTTATGTACCTTCTCATATATAGAGTAAAGTTATTGTTGTAGTTGTTATGAAGCTTTCAACAATGCGACTGCATGATTACATCTCAGAACGCTTTGTGATTGAGTCTTGTTAATAAGACTGCTGGAAGCTGGAGGTATTGTCTATAATAAAGGTGTAGACCTGTTGGACTGTGCAGGGTGTTGGAGCTCTGGGTCTTGGCTTACATGCATAGTTTTGACGTGATGTGTGTTATTGAGAGGCTTCTTTAGCACAGGGCGGTCAGTTGTGGTGGTAAATCGGGGGCCAGGGTGCACTGCTGATAATTAGGAGAGATGTGACTCTGTCAGACAGGAAGACTTGCGGCCCTTAGCTGGTGTTTGAGCCTCTTGTCTCATCAGGAGATTCCTGGATGACTTTAAGTAATGGATGTCTTTTGTTAGGGGTGTTTTCATTATTATTTCTGATGCTGCTTATGTAACACTTTTGTCCAAAACTGAGTCCACTTGTATACTATGATGACCTTATTGATTTTGCATTTCGCACAAAACAGGTTTTTTTCTACAGAGCTTTAATCAGTACCCTAAGTTACCTGGCTAATAATGGTTTTAAATGGGGAATAAAACCTTTTTCTGGAGATAATCAAGCCAGTGCTCAGAAGTCTATGTTGTACCTCCCATTGGTTAATTTTATTCCAGCTTTGGTAACATGCAGTTTTGCTTGCATGGGATCTCATTGGTCTTAACTGAGACATCTAGTAAGCCTGTCAGTTAACAATTTAAGCAACAAAATAAGAGAGGCATCGCCTTTGTAAGTACTAATCTATCTATAAACGACAGCAGTTACCACACAGACAAATTGGGATTGAGCTGGTCTCTTCTTAAAAGCTTTTCTGCAGTGATTATTTAGGGCTACAGACTTGAAAGCACCAGAATGAGTTAAACGCAGAACTTTATGGGGGTGGGGGA
>JAODJX010000039.1:16044277-16058694 GCA_026776945.1 Isichthys henryi | reverse complement strand
CCCCCCGCCCCCCCCCCCCCCTTATTTATTCATTGTTCTTTTGTTGCCAGCAATAAGCAAAGGAAACAAGCTCATAAACTGTGGCTATAAAGCTGGAAGTTGTGAAAGTGACACAAGGCCAATCAAAGGCTTGTGGTAGCCTTAGGGGCAGCTCTGTCACCCCCCCACCCCAGCAGAGAACCTGCCTGCTGGGGGGGGGGGGGGGCGGGGTCAGTAAAAGGGGGGGGATGCTCCTGATACGGGGGGAACCAGTTAAATGGGGTAAAATCCGTCGTGGCAGGCCGCTCTGAGGGGTGTTTATAGAGCATGATGGGGGACACCTGGGCTGGAAGCATGAATGAATGCTCTCCAGACTCGGGTTTCAGGGCCGGCTGGCAGCCGGAGACTCCCTGGTCCTCCTGGGGGCAGGGTGAGGGGGTTCCTGAGGTGTGTGCGTGTGCCAGTGGGAGGGCAGAGGTAGAGATAAGCCAGAGGAATGCCTGTGTCTGAGCAGGACCCTGATGAGTGTGGGCACCGCCGTGACAGGATGGCCTCCTTTGACCATCTGCCTGAATCTGCCTCAAAATGCAGCTCATCTCTGACTTCTGTCTGTGGCCTGATTGTTGTTTTGCTGAATAATCAAAATTTGTTCAAAGCAGCTTTTAAGTTTTTATATACTGCTAGATGTCCTACTCAGAGCAGTTTATAAAAATTGTAAGGGTTCATCTGTTTCCCACCATCCTCTCTGCTGCTCTGTGACAATGACACATATGTAACAATATGGATGTATCAGTAATGAGCTCTGTTTAGAAATAATGACACATTGCAATTCGAGGGAAGCTGTTTCTTTACCTAGCAGATGCCTTTGGCCAAGGTGATGCATATTTTTTGAGACAGTAAAGTCAGTCAGTTCCGGGAGCTTTTGGGGTTACGCACCCTGCCAACCCAGAGATATGAACTAGCAACCTTCTGATACCTGGTACAGTATCCTGAACTATTGAGCCGCGTGTACTAAATCACTACCCCACTTTTTTTTGTTTAAACTTTATTTATTTTTAATTAGTTTGCTTCTCCATCCATCCATTCCTCGACCCATCCATTTATCCATCCATCCTTCCTTCCATCCATCCATCCATGTAAGGTTAAGTATCCCCATATATCTGGGGCCATAGGGTGCGTTAAGGTGGGGGGGAGGTTGGATTGGATGCCATAACCTCCCCACCTGCCATACAGTACAACAGTGCAGTCATGATTTTTTTTAACAAAACTCCACAGGTTTTAAAATTGTTTACTTTTAAACTGTTTATTTCATGTCTTTTATTTTCACTTGTAGCCCTTTGAGATCTTGTGATGTAAAGGACATTATAAATAAAATGTATTATTATTATTATGAATGAAGCGTTGTCACCATTCAGATGGGATTGTGTCCATTCCCAGTGTGTTCCCAGCATTCCGCTGCCATCCCCCAGTTGTCCCATTCCCTTTGGGATTGGACACCGCATCACGATGACGACATGGGCTGAGTGAGAGACCCTGCAGCCGCGTCACACATTGCTTGGCTGTTGTTCTGCAGCTATGAGGATACACCTGTGAGACACCAGCCTTCCTCTGTGGGACAGATAATCTGCAAGAATGATTTCAGGACAGATTCTCAATGATTCCCAAATACATTCTTAATCTGATTGGCTGTCTGACATGTTTGTAAGACTTGAATTACTTGGTCCATAAAATTATACCACATCCTCATTATAAAATAATAGCTAATTAGAGTGGAAAATGAGAGAAAATAAACAACTAAATAATAAAACAGTACAGCTACTGTAGTGATACTTGATGGAAAAAGAGTCTACTAAGTAAATAAAATGTCAGCAATGTGGAGTTGTGTCCTAGGGAACCCATGGTAGAAAGTAACTAAATGTGTCCTACAGTGTGATACACAAATCCTTCTTGATTTGCTTTTTCCTATGGAATGTTAAAACTAAAAAAAACACTTGTTGAGGAAGAAGTATTCCTCCTGTCTGGTTTCCAATTTGGTTTAAAATCGAGGGGTGTTATGGGGAACCAGACCGTTGAATTCAATGTTTTTTAATAGGCTATGCAGTCATGCAGTGACAATGCGATAAAGAGCAAATCCACAGCTGAGAGGATGGGATTAGTGGGTAGACTGGGTCCAAGGCCGAAATTTGTCTGTGTTTGGAGACACTGTCAGCTGTGTCGTTCCTGCCTGTTTCATAGGCTTACTGGGCTTTATTAAAGCTAAATCTAATACATTTACATATTGTAGCAATTGCTGACCATGAACATGCCTCATACATTTAGTTACATTGTGTAGATTAAATGGTGCTTTTTCTTCTGGAGTGTATTTGCTTGTTTCCTGCCCATTGATATAACATCTGGACAAATGGACATTTTTGCTGTGGTGCTTAGCGGTAAAGTATTGTGCCACCTTCTGGATGTCATTTCATTCACATGCTAAATGTGGCAAGCGAAGGCCAGTTATTGAGAGTCCCTCCATTGTTCTGGTGAAGATCTACACCTTCAGGTTAACCTTTGTGGCTCCTTTTTCAGATGTGTGCACCTCTAACCTATCATTGACTCTGCTTGGCTGAACAATGGGATCATGGAATGGCCTGAAATCTATCTGCAAATTTGCTAAGTTATTGTTAATCCTACCTGCAGAATCTTATCAAAAACGATTCGGATCACTGTTTCCGTACTTCCTTCGGTGTTACCTTGTGTGTTGTCAAATCAAATTTAAAGTGACTTTTAGTGCACTTATAGCTCAGAATACTGTCAGGGTAGGATAAAGAAAATGCTATTCATCCCCACATTGGCTGGGGGGTGTAACAAGATGGTGGAGGTGATATGTTCATACCTGGCAGGACTGATCTACTGTCAAGAATCGCTGCTTTGTGCTCGTCTTACCAGCTGCCGGGAGAATCTCAGACTCAAAGCTTCAGTGCATCACGTGAAAGAGCTATCCCAAGGTATAGCCAACACTATTCAATGTATTTTGAGAGCATTTATTGTCTGCACAGGCAGGTAGGCTATCCTTTCTGTATTCTTTATATCCCGGTGCTATATGAATGCAGTGTGTCCATGCCGCCTCATGCCCAGATCACTGATATAAAATGAGAGCGATAAGAGAGGAAAGTGGAGCATTTTGTCTAGCCGTTTGTTGACGTTAGCGGTGAGCATTCGTAAGCCGCTGTTCATTATTTCTGCGAGTCCTTGTCCTATCCAGAAAAATGTATCGCAGGTAGGGCTGAACAATTAATCAAAAATTAATCAAAACCGTAATTCAGAACCTCTAATTGACATAATCTTGCCCATATCAGTTACTTCGCTTTTTTTTAAAAAAAAAAAAATTCTGTTAATACTTTAAAAAAAAAACCTTTAAATACTTTCCCCATGGTGTATGTTCCTGTACTGTCCCCTTAAAAACATATGGTGCGTTCCATTTGCCCTCGGAACTCGAATTCCGAGTCGGATTTCGGAGTTTTGAAGCCCGAAATGACGACATGTGCGCTTCAGTTTCTCGGAGTTGTCACGTGACTCTGCCACACTCGGAGGTGAACCAGAACCGCGAGGCGACTGAGCAGCTCGATCAGCTTGTGGCGTGTCCTTCGTTTGGGTCATTTTGGCTTTAGTGAAGACGACACCGAACAAAAAGAGGTCAAATGTAAACACCGCCATAAAAACAGTTTCAGCTACCGAAGGTAATACCACCAATCTTCACCACTTGCAATATTTAAAATACAGTGGAAACCGCTTATAGTGATCATGGTTATAGTGCTCAACCGCTTATATGGATCAAAAAGCTTGGGACAGAATCATTCCTGCACAAATACTATTTACATAATTCGTTCATAGTAATCAAGTAGTCCGCTTAGTGTTCTTTCTGTGCCTTTTATACATAACGTGGAAAATTGAAACTATGTTTTTGTTTTTTTACTTGCCTACCTTGTGTTAGCTGTCTGTTCTCAGCTATCTACCTGAGGCTAATGCTGCATACAGAGATAAGAAAGTCATTTTCTCTCAATGACAAATAGACTCATTAAAGTTTATCATAAAAAGACGAGCCAACGAGATGCAGTAGCCAAACTCCAATAAGCTAAATTTTATGTACAGTATTGTACTGTATTATAGCGTATTTACACAGTTCAGTAATTTAATTTGTTCAGTACTGTAATTTGAAATGTGGTTGAAACAGCTGTATTGGATTTTGAAAGAGTCAATAAAATAAATACGAACGCTGTCTGTTTTAACTTATATTCCTGTAATAAATGTACAAATGTCAATTAGATTGTAATCTGCAAGACATAAAGAAAAATCAGTTCTAATGATCATCTACTTATAGTGATCAATTTTACCCAGACATTTAGCGGTTTATTTTGTTTACAAGAAATGCAAACTATTTATTTTTTACATTTTTTACGGAACTTGTTTTTTTTTTACATAAAATCTAAAATGTGACCTTTTTCATAAGATGTTTTTATTTCAAGCTATTTGTGCTTTTGGTCCGAAATATTCAATGAATAATCATAAATGGTTCCTCTGTTTGTTTCCTTAACTTATTTTAAAATCGTAAAGATATACAGTCTTTCATTAGAAACATAATATCCCAGCTTTAATAGTTGAGCATATTTATGGTATAAACCTTGTCGATGAAATATGAGGGCAAAAACACAGAAACAAAACAATCGTTCTTTAATCGTAATCGAGGTAAAATGCTCAGTTAATTGTGATATTGATTTCAGGTCATATCCCTTAGCACAGACCCATGGGGGCTGGGGCTCAGAGGTCAGGGCTTACCCTTTCAGGGTCTGGGGGGGGGTTGAGGAGGTGCTGAAGTAGAGGGTCACCTCGGTCTGAAAGCAGGCCTCTTCAGGCCAGCCGTGGGTGAGTGACAGTGTGTTCTATTATTCTCACACGTGACAGCACTGAATATCCAAGGCAACTACATTTGACGGGTAGGAGGTACAGTCAGGAACGTTAACAGGAATTGTTTTTTTCTGGACCGCCCACTCTTCCTTCTGTAAACATTCCTAGCATGTAAGTGTTGGTTGGAACCGAAATGGATCCCGGTCCCTTTTTTGGGCAATTGGCCTGGTGACCCAGCCTCTGTTCTGTTTTCCTTTTGATTTTATGAATATGTATGTAGTTCAGGGGACTGTTTCCTCCCACTTTCCAAATAAGCAAGTCTGTGTGAACTCGGCAATTTCAGCAACACTCTCACACTTGCTGAAATAACCTTTGGAATAAGAAGACCAGCCTGTCACCGCTGTCCTGGGAGAGAATGGGGCTGAAAACATGTCAGCGGGTGAACTTGAGTTTAAAAGCGGGTCTAGCAGCATCATAGATATGAGTCATACACAGTGGAGGTGGAGTGAGGGAACTGGCTGTGTCTGTCCCTGGAACGGGGCTCCTAATTGGATTTACTTCCGAAAACAAAGGGACAGTAAATCTTACATTGACATGGGATTAAATGGCAGAAAGGTGTGAAATTTGCACTGGATACACTGTGTGTGTGGGATTATGCATCAGCCTGGACACGAGCCCGTGTGTGTGCGTGTGTGTGCGTGTGTGTGCGTGTGCGTGCTCATGTGCGCGTCTGGTGATTCTTTCCGTCCAGTTAGGCCCGCTGCCCGCATGTCTGGGATGACTTACTGGTAAACCCTCCATGATAAGAGCCAGTAAATGGATACGCATTCTCCACGCGCTGCCTTGGCTGGACTATAGCGTTGCTGTGCTCCACACGGCCTTTATCTGTCAGCAATCTCCTTCCTGCCACCCCCACCCCCCAGGCACCGAGTCCCCGCTGAAAGGCAGTAGAGATTCCACTTGAATTACGAGGAGGGTCTGCGAGCCCCTCTCCCGTGGCGGATCTGGCAGGGTCCGCAGCGCCCGCTCCCTGTGCACACAGCCATGTCTGAATCCCATTCAAATCGACCGGAATGTCTTCCTCCGGCAAAGTCTGTCTTCTGCATTAATGGAGAACAGTTTTTTATTTTTTCCCCTCCTGTTCTGTGGGCTGGAAATCATTCGAAATGCCTACATATATATACAGAAACATATCTTTTACAGAATCGTTATAGTTAAAAAGGCTGCTTTTTACAATCATCATGTGCTAATATCAAGATGTACAGCTAACTACATCTAGGTAAAACACAACCTGCTGCCAATTTGAGCAATTAGTGCAGATGGACTGATAAATGTATTAGTGATGTAAGTGACCAATGAATCCCTGAAAGCCTTGCTGAAAAGCAGGTCCGGGCCACGGGAGGCCGGGGGTGTGTTTATGCTAAGCTGAAGCTGTGCAGGTCCCCCCCCCAACCTGCTGTCGGTGATGCTGTTACACTCCTGGTGCCTTATCCATCATGCTTTACCATGCAGCTCACACCCTGACAAATTGACTCTTAAGTGCTGATATAAATTGCTCTCCCTGCAACTAACCCCCCTCCCCCCACAGCTACTCTGACAGAACTTTGGACAGTAACACCAGCACACAATACTCAGGACTGAGTCCCCCCCCCCTCCAAAAAAACAATCACATGCATTGACATGCCTCTGTCTTTGTGGAAACTAAGTCCTTCTTTCTCTCATTTCCTTGTGTTCTTTTATTTCTCTGCTTTTTCTTGTCGTCCCTCACTGGATAAAATAAATATTTAATTTTATCTGTTCCTGCTATTCTGTTTTTGGGTTGGTGCCCCATCCTGGGTTGTTCCCTGCCTTTTGCCTGTAGCGTCTGTGACAGGCTCCAGACCCCCGTGACCCTGAATAGGACAAGCGGTTACATAAGATGGATGGATGGATGGAACACTTTTTATCTGACAGGAAAGCCAAACATGACATGTTCAGAAGGTGTTTCCTCTGCTGCCCCGTGCAGCCACAGCGGGGGGGGGGACTGCTGATGACCCAGTAGTGGAGTTTGAGGATTACATCCCCGCCACACAGCCTTGGGACAGCAGCCTGTGTCACCTTCCCTGCTTAAAGCCTCTGCCTTCAGTTACATGCCACACCGTGCCTGTAGATGTACAGGAAGAGTTTAAGGAAGTAGTTGTTTGCTTACATGTTAAAACAAAGACTACAGTTAATGCTCCCTGCCCAGTGGCCAGTTAGACGCCTAAATCTGCATACTGTTGTATGCAAAATAAATGCAAATACGACTATTTATTGAATGTGTTCGGTAGGAAGAAGTCAAATGTACAATTTTTTTGCGTGGGGGGGGGGGGGTTGGTTGGATTGCAGTTGTAGTAGGTACTCGTGTAGAGACCTGAGGCTGGACAGTGTCAGCTCAGGGGTCAGGAGTCGTGTCAGTGGGTGAACCTCAGCAAGGATACACACAATCAAAGCACAGCCGAGTCATGTGACTGCCCTTGACATGTTAATCAATCGCCGGTGTCCAAACACGTCAGAGAGAGCGGCCAGATCAGAGGTCAAACTGCATGCTGGTATTCCCAAACACACCTGTAGGGAGGCGACAGTGGCCGGGGAGCTAAACCGCTAAGCCACGATATGGTGCCATCACACAAAGCCTGTTTTAGTGTGGCTTTAAATCTAATTAGCCTGAATTTACACCCTGAGGTACGGGATTAGCGCTAATCACGAGTTTAAGCCACTTTGAGTCATTAGTAAAGGAACATGATAGGAACTGTTCGTCTCCTGTATGACAATGACACTGTAAAAAAAATAAAACTGCTAGCCTTGGTTATTAGCCATCAGCTAAATCATCCATTTCAAAAATAAAATGACAGGGATGTGTGAGCATGTGCTCCACTTTCAGCGCTGAAAGATATTCTGAGATTGCATTGATAATTTCCATTAAGTGACGTTAAAGGCCCATCAAAGGTCTGCTGTTGGGCAGTAGTTTGTCAGTCTCAAGGCACAGTTCATCTCGACAGGCACATCTAATGCGGGCCTTGTAAAGATGCAGTCGTTTGCATAATTCAGTGGAAAGGATGTGCTCTGCCCACAGCCTCCCCCGACTCCTTCCTGTTTGGGAGGCGGAGGAAAGGCTGGGGGTGCACAGGCAGCCTCAGTAAGCTAATTAAAGCACTTGGGTACCTATCAGGGATCGAGCTTCACGATTACAGAGGGACCTTATGGAGGAGCAGAGACCTTCTGGGATGGGAGATGAGGATGAAGTGCTTGGAGAGCACGGGGGTGGGGATAACGACCGTGTCGGGGCAGAGTGCATCGGGAGGGTCACTGTGCTCCCACAGCTCCAGGCTTCTGTCATCCATCAGGGTTCACCCCCTCTCCGCAGTGAGGACCTTTAGCGGATGCACTGCGTCTCTGCATGTTCTCTGTAAAGCGTGTGCACTGCACCTTCTATTTCCATACGTCGGGTATTCCCGGCCACTCGGGCCCTCAGGTTGGGCTCTGCTGGTGTCGCGGGTCTCCAGTGAGGCATGAATTGTCATAGCTCCACCGGCTGTGTCTAATTATTGGCAAATGGCGAGCGTGTTTCTAAGCCTTTCATCCGTCTGCCCACGGGACATGCTGGAATTCCTGCCAGTTTCACTTAAGTGTGCCGACAGACACGAGTGGAATACTCAGTACTGTCCTGAGTACTTAACTTCCTATGAAACAGCTAAACAATTGGCAGAATGCATGCAGTCTTTGTATTATACACTTTGTTTAATAAAAATTCTGAATTGGCTAATATTCAGTTCTAAGCTCAAATTGCAGCCAAGTCTCCATTTTGATGTTTTATACACTCTAATAAACTTGAGTAGACAGAAATGTAAAAAAATTTAATGTTTATCTGTGTTATGCAAAAATATAAATTTCAGAATATCACATAATATATATGTGTGTGATTAGCTGTACTCTCCCAAATGTTTAAAATATACGCGAATAATGGTATTGGCAGAATCAATGTATGAAGGGTGATAGTTTGTTTGAGGCAGTCACTCTATATTGCCATGTGACACGTCGCATCATGTACTACTTCCCAGAAACAAATACATTATTAAAGGATAAATGGTTGATTCATTTAGTCAATAGCAAAAGCGATACCACAGATTCATTATTTATAGCATTAGAGCTGTGTAAGAGTTTGATGAGCGCATTTGTGTAATCGTTTTGCAGTGAAGTGTTTCTCAGGCTGGCTTACGAGGCGTTTCGCTTGTGCTGTGAGACATTTCACGTGTTTTGAGCTGACGTAATGGATTCCCGAAGCCCAGGTCCTCTGGGCCGAGGCCCCACTTCTTGTCTTTGGCAGCCTGTTTTGGACCTTGACGTTTCCATGAAAGCTTGTCCAATTAGTTTGCCTTCCTTTGTTGCGGAGATGCCTGCAGCGGCAGCGGTCAGCACACGGCTCACTCGTCTCCTCATGCGAAATCGCAGCACGTCTGGCTTTGAATCTCTCGGCTACACGTGTAGTTTTGCGGCGATGCCTGTTCATTTTATCCCGGCTCGTTCCTTGCCAGATTCCGCTCCTCTTCCCTGGTTTTTGCGGAGTCCTCGTGCTGTGGTTGCCATGGCGTGCAGCCCCGGCGGCTCAGCAGGAGCCAGTCCCCATGAAGGTCTTCACTTCACTTCACTTCACTTTCCATTCCCTACCCCCCCCCTTCCTTGTGCTTTTTTTTTGTCCCCTTTTTCCTAGCTGGTCCCTTTTTACCTCAGGATGAAGCCGGTGGGCTTTGGGCCCTTTTGGCCAATCAGGCGGGAGACCCCATGCGGATGAGGGAGTAGAACAGCTTCCATTGTGTCGCTTTCCTCATGCTCAGATGCATTCTGGTGGGGGGGGATGTGTTTCGGGGGGGTGCTTTAATGACAGTAAGACGGACCCAAAACACCGATTTAACATTTCTCTGCTTCCAGTCCAGCATTTGCCTTGAAGCACTTCAGAAGTATGTTTATATTACAGCAAATTCCCCAAGGTCTCCATTTTTCTCAATAATGCATTTAATTTTGAGAGGCACGGTTTATGTGAGAGCCTGGTAACTGGGGTTTGGCCGCACATGCCGCATTCCTCTGGAAGACGAATAACTTCCTGAACGGATAACTTTGCTGTGAGCCGAGGCACTGCGGGCCATGTGAGAGGATGACATGGCGAGGCCCCGCTGTGAGGAATCCCACCTGGACCCGGGTTTTCCCTGTAAGCCTGGGGAAGGAGTGGATTCAGCATGGACAGTAAGATCCCAGGCATATGGGGATGTGAGCAAGACAAGAGAGCGGAAGTAACGCACACTGGGGGAAAACGACTAGTGACTCAGACTTTTTATTCATATTCCCATAACATTCACCCCACGGGCAGAAATAAACTATGTACAAGGTAGAGCTTCCTTTTAATGACTGGGCCCAATGTGGGCTTACAGGGAACATTAAAAAAAGCTAATTTATAGCTGAGCAATGAGTGGGTTCCGGCCTTTTTCTGTATAAGTTTCTGACCAGTCCCTTACTTCAATAGCATTCAGCCTGGATTCACAATCTGTTTATTTCATCAGTATGAGCCTCTGAGGATTTGAGGTTCCTTCTGAATGCACAGCCGGTCCATTTTTCCTGCTTGACCAGGGCCCGTTCTAAGTCGGGGCGATCGAGGCCTGGAACATCCCAAGCTTTGTCAGCAAATTCTCCCGTACGCTGCCTCAGGGCGAGTCTCGTCATGGACACAAGGAGAGGGTAGAGGTCTGTCTCTGAAGACAGCTTCCTCTCAGGGTTAATTAACCAGAGGATAACCTTGAAATGTATCGCAAACCAGCGCAGAGGGGGAAGAGTTCTTCATGGTGTGGAAAAATTACATTAATATTCATTTATTTAGCTGATGTTTTTGTCCAAAGTGATGTACAGGTGAAGCAAATAGCGCATTGCAGACATACTGCTGTCAGGCAGTTGATTCAGTCCCAATGAAGGCCCAGGTATGAGTGTAGGCAGTACAGAGGCAAGAGCTACACATCTGCCAACATTTCAAAGCAAGTAATAAATAGTTTGAGAAACACCACAAATTGAGGAGAATTACAGGATATATGTGAGTGATGTGTTAGTCAATCATATCTCTTGTCATTAGTAGTATAATGGATAAATTGTATGCATATGCAGGAGCATCATTTGTGATTTATACATATATAAACTGGTTTATGTGTGTTATGGCCAATGGGACGTAGCTGTCTGAAAGTAGCTCACACAATTGTTGTTCATCGTAGCCCAATACATACTTCGCCCTTGACAGGTCTGAGGTGTTTGCTACTGGACCCTTCCTTAATTATAAATAACAGTCTTTGAATGGACACAGAAAGCTCTTTACGGCTTGCAGTGTGACCCAGTCTGATCCTCTTTATGCTTTCGCTATAGCTGTGACCTATGCAGATGCTCAGTTCCTATTTGGTTCACAGAAGGGAGCCGTTACTGAGTAGCCGGTTTGACCTTCCTATGTCTCAGAGATGATGAAGGCTCCTTGAGAGCCGCACCGAGGGATATAAATTCAGCGGTCAGCTTGGTAGCATGGCATTGAGGATCTCCATGAACTCCATGCCATGTCACCTGATTCTCTCAATGCCCTCAATGTTCAGGGGTCCCTCCACAGCCCTGACTGCTGCTATTAATGTCAGGAATGGCCAGTCGCATTTTTGCAGGAGCAGCAGATAGTGTGTTTTATGTCACATCTGTTTCAATCCGGAAGAAAATGTTGCATTGTTTTGGATACCTACTGTGTTTGGATAAGTCTGGGGGGGGGGCGGGGGGTATTTCAGTGGTGTGGACAGGTTGGGGGTGTGGCTTATAATTCATGAGGTATGTGGCTGTGTTACATGTGACCATCGGGGTGGGGGTAGCAGAGCCATGCCAAATGGCCCTGTGAGATCACTTGTCAGAAGGTACTTGGTAAAATGATCTAACCAGTGGTTGAACTGACCACAGCGCAGTTTGGTAGCTAACAGTTACTCCTAGAAGTTATTCATGATGATTTACTCATTATTGCATGTATATTTAATTATTCCATGATATCCTGCAGTCTTACTGGTTCCTCATCGTACCACAGGCCCTGTTCCATGGCCTTTTTCTCACTCAGTCAAGCTTGGCATTTTGCCATTTAGAATGACATAGATGAGGCATCTTAATTGCCATAGGATCTTGTGTGATCATACATCATAGACACCAGTGGTAGGAGTCTCTTCATTCTGACTTTATTGGCATAATTTAGTTACCATCTCAGCTGGCAGAAGCTGAGATGGTAACTAAAGGTCTATGACGTGGGGTAACCCATCAGCCATCGCGGAGTTCCTGTGAAGGTAGCAGATAATTACAGTTCCCCAGTGGAGCATTCATCACAATGAATCGACGTCTTGATTTTGTGTGACTTTTTGCATCTCCTATTTTTGCCTTTGAAAGGTCTGAAAGGTTAAAGTGTTTGGCAGATGTGTGGTTTCTGCGAGAAAGATGATGGAAGGGTCATAGGAACAGGAACTGAAATTTCAGGCAAGGGGAACGGGGAGTGGGGAAGCTGATGAGAACAGCATCTTCACTGGAGCACTTTAGCAGGACACAGGTACCGATTGTGGGGGTCGGGGGGGGGGTATTTAAGAGTGGTAGGCATACAGGCTTATAGCAGGCGTTCTTCAGGCACCCTTGTTAGCACACAAACCTGCTTGATGTTTACACAACACTGTAGCTTCAGTGCAGGATAAAGAGCCAATGATATTAGTAGCTCCAGTGTTCTCAGTAACTGTCCTCGCTGCACCATGGTGAATCTGCTTGAACTTGGTGGGCCAATTGGAGGAAGACCTGGCTAGTCGGTTCCAGCTCTGTGAGTGGGCTGGTTCAGTGGGCTGCCATCCGGGGCAGGAAATGTCTTTTTAATGTCAGCCTGTGCACATTTCTGCAGATGGCTCACTGGCCCTTTGGCAGAATTTGCTCCCTCATTAATCTGACCAAATATTTACTCTACCTTCACCGGTAAACCTCATCACCCACTGTCATTTTTCCAGACTGCGACTGGTAGATCAGGGACGATTTGCTTCCACTGGACTAAACTTAGGCCATTTTCCACCTCTGCTGCTCTCTCCTTGAATCCGTGCCCCAGTACACAAACCAGCAGGATTTATGTGACCACAGAAATGATGTGGGTTTTATGGGCATTTACTACAACAGCCATCTGTCCTGTTGTCCTGTAACATCTTAATGGAAATCATATATATGTTTTAAGGTGCTGAACTGTGAAACCCTTCTCGCGTTCATTTTAGTAACTGCAGCCTGCAGCACCCTGGTCGCTCAATGTACCCTCATGACTGTGGGTCAAGAAGCGGGATGCCATGTCCCTCTTACCCCATGAGAATGCTCTCCTGCAAGTGCAAGCTTGGAATTCTCCCATCGGATGGAACAGATCATGCAAACTGAATTGCACTGAAAGGATCTGTTATACAATCTGCAGCACACCAGAACTGCAGTGGCAGCTAGCTCCTCAATAGCTCCTCCTCTCCTCAATAACATAGGAAAGGCACTGGAGTTTTGCTGCTCTGCTGGTGTTTGGCCGTGTTGCAGATCCCCTCCTTTTCTTTGGCACGGGGTCCCTGGTGCCATGCTTTCTCTTACTGCAGCATGCCAGCGCAGTGCGCTCTCCATGCCCGCCTCCCGGCGTGGCGTGTTGCAGGAACAGAAATACTGCAGCGAGGGGGCGTGACCTTGGGAATAGCTCCGCTGCAGTAGAGGGGGGTTGGGAGACGGAGAGGGGGCACAGTGTTTTTGCGACGCACATTCTATGTAGGTTACATGCTGGTAGTGAAGACTCCCAGGACAGGGATAGAGTAAAGTCATCCCTTCCTCTTAGAAATATCTGGCAATCTGTACATTTTTTGCTACTTTCTTATCGGAGCGGTGCGATGTGAGTTGTGATTTGCTGGTTGTATTTCTCCCACCTACTGTGCAGTGATAAGAGGGAAACCAGGGACCTTTAGCCTAGACCAGATTAACATTCCGTCCTACATACCAATGCTGAGCACTAGCCTGAGCTATCAGCTAATTGCACAGAGACACAGAAAAATTCCAAGTACGCAGAGTTATATAACATTTAATTGACCCATGTGTCTTAATTAGAATAGTAGATTTTATATTATTTTCCCATAATGCCCTTTTTTAAGATGATACCCAGAACTTGATGAACATTTTTTTTGTTCAGGTGATCACAGAAGTTGTCCCTATTAAATTATTCTCTCACTGTTGGAATTGATTTATTTATGATATAATGAGTATTTCTGTATCCATTTATGTAACTGCTATTCATATGTGGTCTGATTTTTTTTTTATAAAAAAAAAAAATTAAATTGTGTAGTCTCTATGAAAAAATATATATCTTAATATTACTTATATAATTGTTGTCTGAAAATTAACAAAAAAATAATGTCGGAAAACAACCAGCTTGGGGCGGCATGGTGGTGCAGTGGTTAGCACTGTTGCCTCACACCTCTGGGTCCCGGGTTCGAGTCTCCGCCTGGGTC
>JAODJX010000039.1:16016108-16027957 GCA_026776945.1 Isichthys henryi | reverse complement strand
CCGGCCCCCATGCGGTTTCTGCAGCCGGCTCCTGAGAAGAAAATTGTCACCACAGCCGTGTGCGGTGGAGTGTCCGCGTGAAGTACTCACTAGCCTTTAGGCTTCTGGATCGCAGTCTCCTCTTTGGTGTTTTTCACAGCTGCCAGCCCTCCATGAGCAACAGGGAAGCATGGGAGGTTGGGGGGCTGGGGGGGGGTTGCTATTCACAGCAGTAACACAATGAAGAGGGGCCCTATAATCAAAGCCCCCCTCCCCCTACACATATACAAGCACACTCTTGAAAGTTGTGTCTTTGTATATGGTCATAATGACATTGGTATCAGGTAAACAAGGGATGTTTAGATGTGGATACTAGGCTGTGACAATAAGACAATATGAACTAATTGCTCTCTGGATGGCAGACGAAGACTTCCTATGGAGATAAGAGATCAAGGTAGATGTCCTTCTTGTGGAGCTCCTCAAGGCTTTGATCTGGGCTTGTAAACGTAGACTGCAGTTTAAACACCCCCTGGATGATGAGATGCTTATCTCTTGCCACAGTAATATCTCACAACGCTGCATTGAACAGGCCCTTCTGGAAGAAACCTTCCACTGCTAATTAGGCTCGTTGAGTTGAACCTTCATTCCAATTTGAGTGGCACCCTTTTTCAGGGTCTCACATGACCTTTGAGGAGAGACAGTATGATGCAAAGATTATCAGCACCTCTTTGCTCTTTTGCCCCGTGGTGTCATGTATTTTAATGGGGATAAGCCCTTGATTGCATCATTTGATCCAGAGTCCTTGCATAAAGATCACTGAGGATAGAAGGGATTAAGGTGATTGGTCTTGGACAAATTAAAGGGATTTATGCCAAAATGTTGTCAAAAGTTTGAGCTGTGCTTGATGAAGTTCCCTCACTTTCATTTCCCTCTGTGATCCTCATTTATTTAGTAGGCTGCTAACTCGAATAGTATCCATCTCTCCACAAATTCTCCTCATTAAGTTGTAATGCTTCCAATATGTTAATAGACCCATAATTAAAGCAAAGAAAAAAATCTTCAGATTCTTTAAAGGGCGTTTCTTTAGCTGTTAAATACCAGCTTATTATTCGGCTGAGGCGCGGTTAGGGGCTCGTCTTTGCGTTCAGTCCTAGCCTGTGTGGAAGGGGGTGAGTCTTCATTTCAAAAGATGGTGGGACCCAGTGGTGTAGCAGCTGGGATGGGGCTGCACTGATCCTGGTGTCTCTCCTGCCTCTGCCCATTTGTCGTCCCCCCCCCCCCGATGGAACTAGGAGGCCAGGTGCTGCCTTTTTTCATCTTTTAGTGTGAACGGCCTAGAGATGCATTGACAAAAAAGGGACATTCATGGAGCATTAATGCAGCTGCTGCATGTGGCAGAGCCTGAGGTAACCAGAGCAAACACCAAGGGAAAAGGACACAGGTTGTAACCTGTCAAGAGAAGGAGGAGACAGGGCAAATATCCCGAATTTCTCAGGTGTCGCTGGGAAACTTCCCTTTACTGTGATCTATTAGACCAGTAGTTCTCAAACTCGGTCCAGGGATAGCTGGAAAACAAGCGGGGCAGTGGATCCCGAGGACCGAGTTTGCGAACCACTGCACTAGACTAATAAACCTGTAAGTGTGTGCTGATTGATTACCATCTCTATGGCACGATAGGCAGAATATGATTTCTCGGTTGTAGAGGCCTTGTGAAGGCGCTGCCTTGGACCATGTACGCCGCTGGTTAGCGTGTTTGTTTAGCAGTCACTCTATAGACGGACTCCTGTGAGTCCGTCATTGTTTGTACATGCAGATGCTGATATGGGGATATGAGGCTTACCTCAGCAGCTCTGGTGCCGGAACAAGGCCTCCACTCAGCTGTAGCCATTGAGATGGACTGATAACCTCTTTCTCTTGTGTACACAGTGATTATCATGTCCACACCTCACTTCCAGACACAGTTAAGCGACTTGCTCCATATTTTCTTCCTTTTTGTTGTTGTGGATTCCTAGCGATTCAAGTTCGTGAGTGTTTGCAATTCATGTGGGCTTTGTAATAATGGGCTTTTCGAGGTCAGCTTTTTAGACTGACTTGTGAAACACCATCACAGATTCTTCCTGACAGTACTGTGTTTTAAAAGATTTTTAGCTTGACAGGTAAGACTCTAATGTAGGTTTAAGCCTAAATTATATAAGGTGTAAGTACTAGATTTTTAACTCTTAAAAAATATATGTGAATAGGTACAAAAACAAAGGTTTTAAGTTATTGGAATGGCTATGATTTTCAGAATGCAGTTTGTCCCAGTCTATATGTAAACAGTGTTAAGGTGATGTGGAGGAAAATACACAAGCACCTTTATATTGAAAATTTTCTGTATTCATTTTTAATTAAACATCTGTTGTTTTTAATATAGTCTGAGCTTTTAACCAGAAACAAGAAATATACGGTGTCATGGAAAGCCGCGAACGCTAGGGAGCAGGGGATCGCTCAGGCAGGGCGATCGGGCAGGGAGCAGGCAGACAGGCAAAACTCGGGGAATAACGGGGTTTATTCTAAGGACAGAACAGCACAGGAGCATGGACATTTACGAACATCAATGACGGACAAGGGAAACAGGTAAGACCAGGACTTAAATAGGACGCGACTAATCAAAGCAAGTAGACAAAGCTGGAGACAATCAGGGAATCACACGTGGGTAGCCAGGGGGCGTGGCACACACGAGAATCGGACGAGCGGGGCATGACATACGGTGTATTCCCCTTTAATTTGGAATCCTGGAATATTGTCTCAGATTTAACACCATTTTCAGCAGAACATGCTGCAAACAGAGGCGGTTTGGGTGTAGTATTTTTTGTACATCCTGTCTGTATCTGTGCATGAAGATACAGGTGAAATTTGGTAATGGTCTGCTTTGAGTGGGGGAGGAGTTGGTTTAGCTATTACCCTACATTGTCTCAGCCTTTCACCTCCCGAAGGGTGAGCTGATGACAGAATGAAAGAGGATGATGCAGAGAATAGAAATCAGACTGTGTGTGGGGATGTCTTGTATAAAAGGAATAAAGGATCAAGGTTTTCCCCCCCAAAAGAAAGTCCTTTTGGAAGTAAGGGTCCGAGGCCAGGCTGAGATGAGCTGGCGGGGAGGGGGGTTATGGGTATCGTGTGTTAAAGTGGGGTGTTTGAATAATATACACCAAGGCTCCTCCTCCAGTGATCTCCCCTATTCCCACTTTTCACTCCTCACCTTAATCTCTCTTCAGTCAGAAAAAGAGGTTTGTGTCCATAATTCTAATGGCGAATAGCTTCCAGTAGTAAGTTAACAAAGGGCCTCCTCCACTTTATGCTACGTTACTGAGTTTCTCAACAGTCGTCAGCCAAAGCTACTAATGCTGCAAAGACAAAAAAATTGTGAATTTAAATCAATTTTTGCTCTTTTTTTATTCGCTGTGTGGGGTGGCTCAGTGGTGTACAGCACTCTACCTTTGATCAGAAGGTCTTCAGTTCAAATCCCAGGGTCGGCAGAGTAATTTTACTGTTGGACCCTTGGACAAGATCCCCTCCAGGGACTGATGACCCCGCTTTATCAAAAAATGTGTCACATTGGATAGTTGATGAAATATCTGTTTGTCTTTAAAAACGTTTTTGAAATTCATGTGCCCTGATATTTGTTCTTAAAATTCTTAAAACTATATATAGTTTATTTTGAGTATACAGATGCTCCTCTACTTATGAAGGAGATCTGTTTGGAACAGCCATTCGTAATTTGAAATGTTCGTAAGATTCAATATCATTTTAAGGGTATACGCAAGTACAAAGAACTAGGATGCTGGGAGTATGCACACTACACTGCTGCATGGCGGGAGTAGCGGCCAGAAGTCATACTACCCGGAATTGGCACACAGAAAAAAAGTTGAGGTTGCGGACAGGAAACAGGAGACCAATGAACATAATTTGGACTTACACTCCTCTTTGTTCCTATGTCTGAAAGTTCGTAAGTTGAAAGTTCGTAAGTAGAGAAGCGTCTATATTTTCAACTCTTTGTTTTGTATGAGAATTATCATCACAATAGAATATTTGCCAGTATTAATCAGCTGTAGTTTTAAGCCTACTTTTAATCTTTAAAGTTACCCTTTTGCAGCAACCAGTGTTGTCTCATTTTGCTTGGAAATTATAGAAGCAGCCTATAAACCAGACAAGTATTAGGTTAACAGAGTTAGGATTGAGTTTCTAAAAATAAAGACATTTCCATTTGCTGTCACTTGCCTAAGCACAGGCTATTAAAGGTTATTGTATTGTATGCCACTGCACTTGAGCTATCTTTACAGTTTAATTTATTTCTATTTAATTTATTCAAGCTACTTTTAATATTTTACTTTCTTTTGCAGCAAGAAGTAATTTCTCATTTTTTCAAAGAAATAAATATTTTCATCCATTTTCTGTATACATTTCTCTGTATGCGCGGTGGGGTTAATCAAATATTATGAATAAGAACCAGCAAAATAATATATAATTCTACATGAAATGCCCATCCCTGCCCATCCCATTAGCTATATCTCAATGAGTACAAAAATTTCTCCTTAATAAATGTTTTCATTCATTCTTCAGATACATTTCTCCGCATGTGTCTGTCACGGAGGTTCCCAGACCTTTCCCAGTGCCTCCCATTTCATATTCTAGTTATATTTAATTTATGGAATTTAAAATGAACTAATCTCAGTTTAATCACGTTTTGGGTTAGTTAAGACGTGCTAAGAATGAGTGGGTTGCCCCCCCCAATCTGCTGCATATCTAGCTTGTGCTGTGACACTTGTGTCTGCTTATTGGCACATTGTGCTTCCGGGTCGGTACTCTTTTGTTTCCAGGCTGGAGTGGAGGCCTAGAATAAAACGATTGATCCTGCTTATGTGTGCCAGTGAGGAGTCCCCCCACCCCCATCAATTTCTTAAATGCCTATAACAAGTTTTCTTGGTGCCCTCTGCTATAAGTCACAGGCAAAGACAAATACGATAACCTTCTCCAGGGGGAAAAAAATAATTTCCCACTACTTAATTTTTTAAATTTCCTTTATCTCCGTCCCAACAAAATATCTGATAAGGAACCTGTCCCATACTTAATCCCCTTTCAGAGGTTTGCCGGAGCTGTGCCGCGTGTCCATACATTGCGGCTAACAGCTAACCTCTAGCCCACAGGCGCTCTATGTACTACCTACATGGGCGAAAGGGGCTCTTCCAGTCAACAAGGGCTTATAACCCCCATCAGCCCTGCAGGCCTGTTAGCTATGGAGGATTAGCGCCGCGTTGACCCTTCAGGGGCCCCACAGGTGGCCACACTCCTGTTCATCCAGCCTGCAGTTTGAAAATATAATTGGATATTGACTGGAGGTCAGGTCTTTAACAGAGGGACATGGGGCGAGAGGATAAGGAAATCTTATCACTCACTGGAATAGAGGAATTAATGTTATTGTCCCAGGCTCACCATCACTCTCTTACACTATCTGGAAAAGACTTGGGGGCTTTGCTTGTCTTGGAACTCTCTAGAACCCCCTTTCCATGATCCTTTGCAGCAGGTGTGGGGAGAGGTTTGTATCTCCAGCTGTGATACTCATCTGCACTGGGCCCCTGGGTTAGTTTTTCCGTCCACACTTTGGTGCCTCCCATCTGTTAAACTGGTCGAAGGCTCTTCACTATGCTTGACCATGCAGAGCGTGACCAGCAGAGCACTGAGTGACCATTGGTTACCTGCTGCTGCCTTCTTTTGGTCTCTCGGAGGAAATATTACTGATACCTTCCCATCACACACAAGCACATGACCTGTCAGCTCCCCTGGAAGCTTCAGCTCGTGGGTCTCATCTGGGCTCTGCATGCTCTATTGTGTGTGATAGCTCTTCATCTTGGCTATTGGTCCAATAACCTACTATTATCACTGGAGGCACTGCGGAGATGCAGCAGACCCTGGTCGCTGACCGCTACACGCCCATCCCTCTTTCGCAGTTTTCACGGCCCCCGCTTTTCTAGAATGTGGAAAGAGCATAATAGACACAAGCTGCTGTTTGAGATTACTGGCTGCCATCTGTGGAATTGGGATCAAACGCACAGGCTGAGCGAGGCTTGGGAAGATAAATGTCTGAGATGGAGAACATGTGAGTAGTGAGGGTGTGGTGGAGATGGAGAGATGGTGCTAAGGAGGCTTTTGCTTTGTGAACTTCTTGCGGTTTGCTTGGTTGGGGATACAGGCTGAGCTTCACCTAAAATATGCAGACAGCCAACATCTGGGGTTGTCCATACGTTGGTCTTTGCCAAGGGTTACCCTGCACTTCCTGGACAATCTCACTGCTGCTCCACCTCTGTATGCTCATTAATCGGGTTCTGTGTTCTTTCAGAAGCCTCCCGCTTCATACGTCTGTACAGCAGGACCTCAACAAAGGAAAGCGGAGATCCAATTCTCTGTGGGCAAGACCCCGTATTCCACGTGCTCAGAGTTGGGGCTGTGCATGGCTCTCCCCCCAGTAGAAAGCCACAGCCTGACCACAGTTTTTTGTTTGTGCATCTCTTGTTGTGTTGCCGTAGGATTATTTGATCTGGCAGCGTCCCCTAGCCCTCTTTGATAGCTGGCCGAGGCACATCGATGGCCGCTGTGGGGCTGGAGGCAGAGAAGTGCCATAATGAATTTGAAATCTCAGTGTTTATCTTGCCTGCTGCAGCACCATCCGTGCCTTTCTTCTTTCTGTTATCTTTCCATAAATGCCGTCTCCCCTGCTTCGCTCCCTTAGTCACTTGGTGATTCTTCGATTTGATATAAATGTATTGTTGAATTTTTTTTTTTACAAGGAACTGCGCAAAGGAATGGAGTTACAGCTTCTCCTGGTCAAAGTGAGACGGTACCAAGGCATCAAATGTCTCTAATGCCATCTAGCTCTGCATTCCCCCCATTTTAACCTTTTCCCCCCCAACACCTTATTTATATATATATATATATATATATATATATAATAAAAAAAAAAACAAACAAAAAAACACGCTTGTAGTGCGTTTCTCAGTTCCATTAACTGCATGTGCCAAAGCTGCACTTCACATTGCTCATTATAAATCCGGGATGCTGTCTCTGCTCTGTCCACCCACTCTGTCTTTGTGGCTCATTACTGAAGCAGGCATCGCAGAAAAAAATTCCTCCACATTTAGTGTTTGTGCTGCTGCCTTTGTGTCAATCAGCAGTGCTCAGTTTGCTGGGAGAAGGTCTCTGCGTGTCTCCCCTTGTCCTGTTAATTACATTCAGAGTGAAAAGTAGACCTGCAAGAATAGCAAGGCCTGAAAACATAAATTCCATTACCCGTCTTCCCTTCTGTGAAAATGGAGCAATTACCTGCAAGAATAACAAGTTTGAGTCGTTTTTTTTTTCTCATTTTGAGTCACTGAGTGTTTTACGCACCCCAGACCTAATTGGCATTATTATACCAATCTTTGGTGCCACTGGAGAAATCAGTGCACTGGAGTGCATTAAAGTCATTAATAGTTTTTTTTTTTTACCTCACTGTCAGTTCTACTTTTAGAGTAAAGGTCTAAGAAAAAAAGAACATTTAGATGTAAAGGAATGGAAATGCAAGGAGCAGAGTGAGGATCTGTTGGGTCTGGTGTCTTCACTGTAACAAAGGCCGTCCTGCTGTTGGCGAATCCTGTGAATGTTCTTTATTCCTGAGCGAAGTATGGATACAGTGAGAATTTAAAACCAAAACGGCTGATGTCAGTGACTTCAAAGTTCCAAGGCTCTTCGCCCACATGATACTTCCTGTTGATTTAAGCCAGGCTATGGTTTACAGTGCATAGTAAATGCCATCCACCGCAGATCTCAAAGCTTCGATTCCTCCAGCATCACTTTAAATCCATGTTGGATATTTTATTAGACAGCTAAATAGGAAAAGAACATGAGCGAGAGAGCAGGATGACGATGAGGGTGACCATCCCTGCACTATAGGCTGATTCCACACAATAGTAATATGCTTATGTACATGCTGGTAGATGCTATCGAATTTAAGATTTGCAACGTTTTACACCAAATTATCTAAATTGTACTCCTTTGCAACTAAACTTTAGTTACTCTGTTTTAAATTTTTTTTAAGACTCTTGTTTACTATCCAGTTTCACTTGAAGCAGCTCAGTTTTCTCGCTGCGGATGATTGTTTTGTTCTTTGCACACAGCCTTCGACGCCCTGCTCTGTGCGGACTAATCATCACACCGTATTGTCTGGAATAGGACTTACGGCACAAAAATGTGAATGAAAGAAAGACGGCAAAGTGGGAGAGAGGAGAGAAAGCAAATAAAACCAGAGGAGTCTGGCAAATGCTATTGGCCTGACGAAAACGTGAGCCTCAGTGTAGCCCCACAGTCCCAGTCTCCCCCCAGAGCCAGTGCACAATGGCAGCCTTGTGATACGCGTGGAGTGTGACCATTACTCTGTTGTTATTTTTTCTTAATGGCTGTTGCTGTTGCTTAGGTTAAATGTCTGTGATCACGGGGAGTTTAAGACTTACTTGGATTTTAAAATTACTTTGGTTCTGCTAGACTGAGGTTCTTGGGGTCACGTGGATGGGTCCGGAAGTGTGTTTTTTTTTTTTTTTTTTTTTTGCAGACCAGTTTGCTTCAGTTGCAGTTGTAACTGAATTTCCTGGCTGGAAAACAGAACTGCACTTAAGAGGATGCTGCTTACTCTAGAAATAGACCGCAATGTCAAGCAGGGGTCTGATTTTTGATAAATGACCAGTACTTTTATTTATTTAATTGTATGTTTATTGTTATTTTTACAAAACTTGGCTTATTTAGCTGTATATTTTCAGTGAGGCCACTTGAGTACCAATCCCAGCACAATAGGGTTCCACCTGGTAAGTGAACTTCTAGTATTTTCATTAAGCCTTTGGCTAGTACCAGCCTTTTTGCAGCATGTGCATTAAGCAAACCTTTACAGAATAAACAGCCCCATCCTGTCTGTACACCTTGTATTAATTAGCCCCCTTCTGTCAAAAAGTGTGGCAGAAGTGTGACATCTAAGTCGCTCTGAATGTTTCGTTTGTGATGTCACAATGCTCCATTCTTCTCCAGCTGTCAAACATGGCACTGAGTCTGGTCTGGCCCTGCCACTGGTACCTATGAAAATGTTCCAGAATCTAAGGGGAAATGGAAAATGGAACTCACAGTGGTCCAGAGCGCTTGCCACAGAGCTCTTTGGTCTAAACAAATTAGCACCGAGTCACTAGTCAGAAGAATCTACCAGATTCTACCAGAGGCCTAGCACTGCAAGCCCAAAGACCACTTCAACCAGCTGCAAATCTCTCCCAGGGAGATCAGGCACCGCCATTGTTAAAATCCCCCCCGTTAGTCTCCTTCTCGGCCTTGTCCCGTCTGCCTCCTCTGCCTTTTCTGCTATCTCCATTGTCTGCCCCTGCTGGGCCCTGTTTGAGCAGTTTATTTTACTTCCTGATGTATTGCTCAGAGCTGAGATAAGACTCAATCAGTCGGCCCGTAATCTCTTTAGCAGTAGAGGGAGAATTACCATTCATTTGCCAGGCTGTCAGCGCATCCCTGGCTTGTTGGGGGTCCAGTGTTTGGGCCTCAGTGACCTGTGGTATCATAGGAATTTACTTTGCTATCCCATGGAATCCCAAGATTGCAAAATTTTGAGTTTTCTCAGATCCCCAACCGTCAAACACCCTTTGCCTTCACCTCCTCCTTATAAAGGTTCCTCTGATCAAAGCATGCTGGGAATAGCCAGACGTAATGGAAGAATTTCCGCTAGCAAGCACAAGAAGACAAAGCGAGCACAGGTACCTCTCAGCTTCTTTTCATCTCTTGGAGCTCAGCATTCCTCCACAGGCCAGTAATTACTCGACATTGCATGTTAGCCATCTCTGCTCTTGAATAACGGCTCTAATCAGAAGCAAGAAGACTGGGCACCACACTTTAGGGTTTTCCCAGTTTTATCCAGATTTGGTCCTTGGATACATTGTACCTACGCAGAGTCCCTTCTGCATGTTTACTCAATAACCTCATCTTTCAAAAGACCGCCAGTGACGATCCCCACTTTGTTCTCAGTCCAAAAAAGGGCCCAGTGTTACATTAGTGAAATTACAGGGATGCGGTATGTTAATGAAAGAAGGCTAGCAGAGGCTCTGCAGGGGGATTGCCCCAACTTCACGAGGGAGGTGTGCTCAGGCCGGTGGCTGCCATTAAGGGCGGTGGGCCTGAAAGGACGGCATCAACACAGTCAGCCGGCCTGAGTGATTAATTAAATGCTCACCGTGTTATTTCCCAATTCGCATCCCCCTTTGAGAGATCCTACATACTTAATAGGCACTCGAATTACCGAGGAGCTCGCCATCGAAGTCCGGTTACTGTCAGATGCTTTCAATGCAGTTCACTGACAGTGTGACAGTTATTTATGTGCATATGGTTAGCTTTAGATGGAGGAACGTGCGGTTGCAGTAGACGTTAATGGCACTTAAAAAAATAAAATCGTGGCACTTATACTTTTAACGTGGCTGACAAGAGGGTAAGCGCGGCCGCCCGTTTTCTGAGGAGGGCGGCCACTTCCACTCTCAGCAGTTCTGTGGAGGCCTCTCGGGAGGTGAATGCTGAGGGGGGGGGGGCTTGCTAGCCTGCCTGGCTATGCCATTTGGCAGCTTAGGAGCAGCACAGGGGACATTGTGGGACATAATTGTTTAGTGTTTGGACTGCCATTATCCCCGGCTGCCGAGTGGCAGAGGTCACCCTGCAGTACCTGTGTGGATGAATTGCAAAACCGTTGCAGATGTAGAGGTGGAGCCAGATAACGTTGAATTCTGAGCAAATGACACGATTTCAGAACATTTAATGTGTTACTGTGTGTTTATCAGCTCCACGGGCTGCTGGGGAGCCCGTCCAAGGATTGAATAATAATGGGTGATTGGATTCGTGTGATCTGCTGTTTACACTGCATACTGTGGGTGGTTTATTCCCATAACTGTAAGTGCTATGGAGAATTTAAGCTGTCAGCATACTATGGAAAATGTAGGACTCCATGTATCCATCAGCAGCAAGGCTGTGCGCCCCCCCCATGTCTTTGTGAGAAGAGTTTATACGTTTTGCCAGCCAATGCACAATGAGGGTGGGTGTGTGGGGGGGAGTCCACTTCATATTTGGAGCGTCATCCTTCCATCAGCGGGGGGGGGGACATGTTAAAGACCCTAGAATAATGGCTTGGTGTGTCACATGGGACTCTCTAATTGAGGCTTTGACCCGGTGCCTCAGTCTGTTTCCCGTCCCCACGGGTTGATTGAAATCTGGGGGCGGGGGAGGTCATGCCGCATGTCTGCTGTCACCCCCGTGTATTCAAGCAGACCCCCGCTTCTACCTCAGGGCGTATTTGTGGGAATTCGCGTAATAAAAGAAGGTTGCCCATGAACCCAGACCCCAACTCCTGGCTGGGATGAGGTCCGGAATGTTCCACAGTCAGTGTGTGCTAATGATATCCAAACGACGCTGGCATGGACAGCCCGTCTAGCCCATATATCTGTGGTTTGTGTGGGGCTTTTGTTCAGAGTGTGGCTCCTTGTTGGAAGGACCCGGGGCAGACGCAGAGTGGCTGTAATTTCCTTTCCTGCCGCTGCCTGCTGGCCTCGGCTTCCCTCAGAGTTAAAATCTGCTGGCCATGAACATGAGTGCCCTGTGGAAGGAAAAAGAAATCAAGCAAAGTATATTCCAGTTTAAATGCTACATTGCTACCCACAAGCCTGTACGACCCCAAACTATTTGGCATGTCTCTGAGCGCGCCCCCGGGGCGGGGCCCCCCCCCCCCCCCGGGGCGGGAGGGGGGGGGGGGGTGGAGGGGGGCGGGGGGCAGCAGGGAG
>JAODJX010000039.1:15945581-15957652 GCA_026776945.1 Isichthys henryi | reverse complement strand
ACTGTGGTAATTAGAGGATGGGGACAAAGGAATAGGGACATATAGAGGCAGTACATTTGGGCTGGGGAGGGCGGGGGGCATGTTGACAGGCCATAATTCCCTTGTAGAGTGCAACTTGACGGATTTTATGCTTTGGGGGCGTTGCTGATTGGGAAGAGGTCAGTCGTGAGAGTGGTGCTGGGACGAGCGCTCAGAGAGTGCGTTTGGACTGAGTTCAACACAGTACCCCCCCCCCACCCCATTAAAGCTTTCACACACTTATCCCTGCTTTTCTGTCGTCTGCCATATGCAATTACATCTTCATCCTCTCTGTCAAGCGGTATTTTTAAAACATCGCTCTGTTCTTCCTCAGCCGGTGTCGATACCTCCATCAAGTGCTGGTGTCTCACAGCAGCTCTCCAAAGATGGGGCGGGAATTGATGGGCACAGGTCAGCTTTAAAGGTTATTAGCAACCTTATTTTCAACAGGAAGACACAAAACTGCCCTGTTTTTCCTCTCGATAACTTTATAATGCACAAACAGGAAGTTTCTGAGGGTACCATTAAGAGATAGCTGATCTTCTGTGGAGAGCGTCATTATATGGGCTTACTGGGGGCTGTGGAAGGTTCTGCCAACCACCCCCCCAGCCCCCCTCCCTCCCCCGGGCCCGGGACCCCAGCCTGCGCACTGGCATGCTCATGGGGACGGCCGCGTAATTAGACACACATATCCTGCGCCAGGAAGTGACATGTGACTCCAGCTCCAAAATTGGGGGCAAACAAAGCAAGAGCAAGGGGGCAATCGCAGCTCTAAATGGGAGTGGGGAGGAAGGTGGCCTTTGAAGGACATAAAATGGGGTCCGATCAGCTATCTGTCCATCCGGAATCAGCTCTATATCACTCCTTCTCTTTTTCTTTGCTTCCCCATTTTTGTCTCTCTCTCTCTCTCTCTCATTCTCTTTCTCAGCCACTCATCCCTGACTATCTGCTTTTGTCATCCTGTTGTGTTTTGCTGTACCCCCTCTGCAGTCATCAGTGAGAAATGACTAGATCAGACACACACACACTCACACACACACACACACGCACAGCATCCGCTCATTTTCATCTTCCCACACTGCTTCCAGAAGATAGAACAGTCACGTATGACCGTGTGACCGCTATCATCTCCTCTGGAATCGTGCGTCATGGCTGGGTGGGAGACTTCATGGATTCCGTGGGCTGTGTAGCCCTGCAGTGTTCATTGTTCAAAAATGCATTATTTATGACTAGGGGAGCCTCTGTCCCTCAAAAAGACTCACCCTATGCGCTCCTGATGTTGACTGAAATAGCTTTTGCTTATTATGGAACTGTGTTTGGGCCTTATGGCTATTTAGATGAGTAAAGGATGACTCGGTTGGCGTGTTTCTCTCTGGAATGTTTTTTCTGGAAGGTTAAGCTATGCTGACGGGCTTTTGCGTCTGTTACTGATCAGCACCAGAACCTGCATTGACCCACCTGTTCGGCCAACAATGTGCCTTTTAGCAGCAGAGACGGAGCGTGATTTGCTGGCAGCCGGCCAGCTTACTGAGGGCTCGTCGTGTGTGAAAGCGGACAGGACTGTTAGCGGGCCGGCTTTGGACTGCAGTGAAGCTCGCTTTATGCGCATCAGCGCTCTGAATGGACCGCTTGTTTCATACGAGTAGCATGTGCACTCAACATATTGCTTGGTGCATTCTGGGCATTTTAGGGAAGTTCTGTAATTTTACAGTATATGTGGTATTTTCCCCCATGTCTTCATACGCGACACATGCTCAGACTGCAAGGAACCTGTCATCAACTTAGCCGACCATTAAGTCCGAACCACTTACTGAAATTTTATCCCAATTTAATTTTTCCAAGAAAAATTTTGCAGGGGTTTTGGAAACTAAATATATGTATAATGTTACAAAGTAAGCCTGAAAGTTTTTTGGACAGTAGCAACTGGAACCTGTAATTTCACAGAAATATATTAAACGATTATATGACATTTTTAGTCCATTGGAGATGTTTTCCCCAAGGATATAAATATATGCAGTATTATCATGGTGAATGGCTAATTTTGAAAATGAAGGTGTGTATTTGTAGAGGGTGGGGCTGCTTCAACATTGTGACATCAAAAGGCATGGCTGACTGAGCCTGTCCGTACACCCACCCTGATCTTTGTCGCGCCTGGAAATGAGGACTGATTGAAATCCTGCCAAGTTCCTCTCAGATGAGTTACTCTCATTCCATTTGCCAGGTTGTAAAGTAACTCTTGCTGTTTTTATTTTACTGATCATTTTTGTGTGATTTATGGCCCCAAGGAAAACCATCCCATGTGATTTTACATGCTTCTATTCTCATCTTTTAAAACTTTTCATGTACACATGTAAATGACAGTTTGTAGACTGGAGCATCCAACACATTCGTCATTCCACATCCCTGCGATGGGACTAACCCTGGATGCAAGGGATGGGGGGGAAAACTGCCCCCTTCTGGCTCGCAACAGCATAGGCGGAGGCTCGTAAACGCACCCTGCCAGGCAGGCTTGGTGGTTTAACACGTCTTTAAACACTACAAAGTGTGTATTTAAGCAGCACACATTCCCAGCAGCTTGGCCTCTGTGAACAAATCCTCCAGTTTCAACCTCTACAGCTGCAGCTCATGCCCAGAGTCCTCTCTTCTGCAAATCACATCATCCAGCCATCTTAGCTCCGTTTGTTTGTTAAATCCTTTAACGACGTATCGCAGAATGCATTTCCCGAAATGTCATTCCAGTCGCTTAATCAGACTGTCAGAAATGTGTGAGGAGGTTAGGCTTCTATGCCATAGGAGGTTTGGGCTTCCAGGTATCTGAGGAGGTTATATTTATACAGATCTTGGGCGGTTGGGCTTCCACATGTGGTGCGAAGTTAGTCTTTCACGTCTTAGGAAGTTAGGCTTCAAGGTTAGGCCTCCAGGTGTCTTACTAAGTTAGGCCTCCAGGTGTCTTATTAAGTTAGGCTATTAGGTATCTTACAAGGTTAGGCTTCTAGGTATCTTACAAGGTTAGGCCTCCAGGTGTCTTACTAAGTTAGGTCTCCAGATGTCTTACTAAGTTAGGCTTTTAGGTATCTTACAAGGTTAGACTTCTAGGTATCTTACAAGGTTAGGCCTCCAGGTGTCTTACTAAGTTAGGCTTCCAGGTATCTTACTATGTTAGGCCTCCAGGTGTCTTACTAAGTTAGGCCTCCAGGTGTCTTACTAAGTTAGGCTTTTAGGTATCTTACAAGGTTAGGCTTCTAGGTATCTTACAAGGTTAGGCTTCCAGGTGTCTTACTAGGCTAGGCTTCCACTTATCTTAGGAGGTTAGACTTCCACTTATCTTAGGAGAATGGGCATCCATGTATCTTCAGAGTTTAGACTTCCATATCCTGAACCATCTACCTGTACCATGTACCATCTGGTACAGTACCAGATTCTAGGTTTAGTCCTTGGAGCTCTCAGATGGAGTCTATATAGCTTTATCTGGATTTCCTGTCCATGGAGACTGGTCAATCACACAAACACCTTGTTTTGACAGATAATGCTAAGGAAAGCAAGTCTCTCTCAGCTGCTAATTCTGTTGTTAGAAAGCTGCTTTACGGAAGGGAGCAGCTCATGCCTCAGGGAGACTGCAGTGAGGCCAGGCTGTGCCACACAGTGAGGGGGTGGGCATTGCCTGTGAGCTAGTGCCACTTTCCCACCATCGATCCAAGTAGGTGGGCTCCACTTATAATAATAATTGATTCTTTGTTGATCCCTGTGGGGAAATTCTCTTTATGCCTCCCCCAACTTGCTCTTTGTACAGTAAGCTGTCCATGAAAGACAGCCACCTGTTGCGGCTCCTAGGGAGCTGGAGGTTAAGGGCCTTGCTCAAGGACCCGCTGGCGTGCCGAGACTGGGTTCAAAATGGTTACTTTCCGATCACAGGCACACAGGCTTAGCCCACTGAGTCACATGCTCCCACAGAGATAATGTCATTTAAAATTATGAAACGCTATAAATATACTGAAATTATATAGTGCTGCTATTCCTGCTGATTTTCCTTTATACTCAGGGCAACTATAACAGGTGACATTTTCACACACTTGTACTGTTGAATATTAACAGAGTATGAACTTTACTGTACTGAGTTGTTAAGCCATATAGAGGTGCTTCATCTAAGGGTTCAACAGCAGTGGCCTACTTAGAGGCAGAAAAATTTTTACTTCAGTTTGATTGTCTCTGCTGTTGTGCCACTGGTGTTGCTCTTAATTGTGGCTGGATAGACAAACTTACAATATGCTGAACTAAACAGAGGGCAGTGCCGTTCAGTCACAGTATGGCCTCTGTATTCTCATCTTCTGGAGATCTCCAAAGCTTCCAAGGGGCATTCAGAGTGATGGCACAGTCCCGCATGGCACCACTTTGTACCGGAACACAAGCCAAGGTGGCAGTTTCAGCAGGTCCCAACCAAAGTATATGGTACAACCTTCTCATGGGTTTAGGGGGATTGCGGGTCGTACTACAGCTAGGACGGGGGGTGGTTTCTTTTATGGTTCTCTGATACAGGCCAGGCTGCATTTGACAGATATATTACATATGCAGATGCTTAGCGCTGCATGTGTGCATCGAGCTCTTTATTTTTTTTCTTTATACATGAGGTTGATGGTTTGTCAGGTAGCCCGTAAGGCACATCTGGCTCGTGTTTGCGTGCTGGGGGGGTTCACACTGACAGCCGGCTAGCGTTTATGTTTCCATGTAAGTCGTTGAGGCAGACAGATTAGATGAAGTGAGCGATCACAGGCTGAGATTTATGAGGAGGAGTGACAGGTAACCGCTCATCTGGGCTTTTTTTTAACAAGCACACTGATGAAAACTCTGAAGAGCGTGTCAGCGCATCCCAGTTACTGAACCTCATCTGTCGGTGAGGAGCTAGACCCCCTTCGCCTCTCAGAGGGAGCCCCCTGGGGTATCATGGTCCTGAAAGCAACCCTTTACCTCTGGTGGTGTTTGTCCAGAAAAAAACACCTCATCATAGAAGACTCACACTTTAAGAAACCATTAATCTTGGCAAACAGCCCTTCCCCTCCTGAAGTATAGTACAGAAACTGCTCTTATCGCCCCCTGTTGAACAAGGTTGGAAGTAGATCTTAGGCGACCCTGTCTGTGAGTAGAGAATGTAGGTCACAAGGCTCATTGAGGTGCATGCTGGGAGTGAGCGAGAAGAGCATGCTGGGAGTGAGCGTGAGGTGCATGCTGGGACCTTGAGTCCCTTCTCTGTTCCAAGATGTATCTAACATCGACAGTGTCTGTCTCAGTCACATGACTACTTCGCTGTGCCTGCAGGATTTGGCCAAAGGCCCTCAGATTCACCTCCCATTTCCATCCACTCATAATGCCTCATATCACTGTCTCACATGATGGATTATGGTGACTGTGTAGTTCTCTGTTCTCTTTCATGTCTGTTTTGCACCATGCTGTTCACTATTTATTTATTTATGTCCCCTTTGTGTTTTTTTTTCTGTTTATTGTTTTGTTTTGTTCTTTTTTTATCTTGTAGTTGTTTCTGGTAAGTTGAAATGTCTCCCGCCACCTTGTCACCGCACTGACAGCAGCAGGAAGCTGTCAGAAACCTCTCCATCCTCCCTCCATCCCACTCACCCACCCGTCAGCCGCCATGTTTCCGTTTCCAGCAGCAACGGGGCCTAAAGGACATTCGTGGGTAAAAAAAAAAAAATGAGAGAGAGAGAGAGAGAGAGAAAAAAAACTCTAACCCCAAGGTAAAGCTGAATAATTAAGTTCTGTTGTTCCAGTCTTGTTGATTAATGATGTTCCCTTCTGTTGATTTATTTATTGAATATTCCTGTGTCCTATGCCTGGCTCATGTGTGCAATATAACTGTTACGCTGCAGATTACTTTACACGTGGATTAGATTCAGAAGATGTATATTCTGTTGTCATATTTTGGGTCGTGTCTCTTGTCCTCCTGAAATGATCCCCCAACCACCTCCCCATTACAACAGTTGATTGTGTTAGAGCTCACCTCGCATTAATATTCGTAGCGGCGATACCACAGGGTTAAGCCGACACCAGACGAGGGCGTTGGTGTGCCGCCCACATCCACCCCTCCCTTCTCATTTGCATAGAAAGTCTATTGGTCCACGGCCCTCTATATACAAATGCAGAGACATTTTTCAGTTCATCACATGTGCCATTATATCCTGCCTTTTGCTGTAATGGCCTGCTCACATGGCGCGAGTATTAGAGACCTTTAGTAGACTAGGCCTTCTTCATAGGCCTTCACATGTTTTGCATTTGATGCCCAATTCAATAATTCTTTCCTTGGTCTGATATTAATTTCTGTTAGCTGTTAATCATCATCATGAATATTTATGGTGTCATGTTCGCTTCGGCATGCCTGACGCTTCTGCCTTTTTCACAGTTCCCCCGCTGTTCGCAGTCCGGCCCCGGAACCAGGTGGTGCCAGTGGGTCGTACCGTTACCTTCCAGTGCGAGGCTACTGGGAACCCGCAGCCAGCTATATTTTGGCAGAGGGAGGGCAGTCAGGTAATCCTGGGGGGGGGGCATGGGGGTGTTCTCCCATGTACAGACTGTCTGGGGCAGATCTAGGCCATAGCCGGCCTGCAGTCTATATCATGTGGTCTATATCCTGTGGTCTATATCTTGCCTGCTGAGCTGTTTACACTGTACTTTGGGACAATGTTTCTCTATCCACATGAAACAAAGCTGTTTCTCCACAAAAAGGTTTTCTATATAAACGCTGCATGTAAATTCATGCCAAACTCTTCTCCCCCCCCTCTCCCTCAGAACCTGCTGTTTTCATCCCAGCCCCCCCAGCCTTCCAGCCGGTTTTCCGTCTCCCAGACAGGCGATCTGACCATCACGGATGTCCAGCGCTCCGACGGCGGGTTCTACAGCTGCCAGGCCCTCAACATCGCCGGCAGCGTGATCACCAAGGCCCTGTTGGAGGTCACCGATGGTGAGAGAGGCACGGCATGGTGCTGCCGGGGCTGCGGAGGGTGGGGGCAGTCATCCGGCGCTGCTCACTCACTGTCTGGGTTACCCCCTACCTCACAAAGAGATCTATATTCATATTTTGCTTTCAGTCTTTACTTTAGTTTAATTCAAGCTACTGTTTCGTCTTGGGATGTAAACCTGCCTACAATACCTGCTTTGTTTTAGCAGTTTATGATGAAAGTTTAATTGACTCCGTGTGTTTCAGTGCTCATTCCCATTAATAAAAATAAGCCCGGTGTTTTGAGATTCGATACCCGGGCACATCTGCGTGCCTGACGGCTGCTCCTTCCCATTCCAGCCACAAGGTCAGCACCACCTGTCTGTCACCATCCTGTATAAGCAGCAGCAGCTGCAAATGGCCACAAATGGCAGACAGTAACGTAGCCAGAAAATCATTTTGGGTGGGCAGGACAGCTGTAAGTCTGCTATGAAAAGCTAGTCAGACTATTATGAAATTATTAGCTGCACTAATTTATTGTAATGATAATAATAAGGTTGGAAGATAAGGCGATCAATCATGTGACCAGCTAGACTACACCCCCTTGTCCAGTATTTGAGACCCCTGGGGGGGCCCTCAGGGACTCAGATACATCTGTCTGCCTTTTCCTTTGTTTCTGCAAACAGCTGGATTGGCAGTTGGGGGGGTGGGCGATGTTAATGGCATGCCCCCGCCTGTCTTGGGCTGCTTTCATTCTGTGTTTTTATTCCTTCATTTCTGCCCGGTCGCCCGTTTTCACAGCGGCGGCAGCGAGGGGGGGGCACGTGTCCAAGGCGTTTTATTTTAATTACCCCTGTTTGTTTGGCGAAGGTTGACTCCTGCTGCTGAATGATTAGAAAATTGCTTCCAGTGGTGAAGATTGGATTTGGCTCATTTGAATGCGGCCCGGCTGAGAGTCTCCCCCCGGCAGGGGGAAGCCGGGGATTTGGCCGGCCCTCCTCGGCGCGGGGTAGCTGCTGATCCAGCCTCGCGGCGGCACGGCAGTACCAGCACTGATAAACTCACCGTGTGCGACACAGTTAATGTTACTACTAAATCAGCCGCAGCTCGAGCATAACAGCAGCAGTAAATACAAAGTAAACGTTAATGCTGTGTTTGCTGGATAAAAACCATTCATATTCACCATTGCAGTTATAATAAGCATCTATACTTCAGCTGGATTCTTAAATCTTATGCTTTGTGGATATTTCCGAATAATTTCTCAGTGGAGTCCTGGAAAGTGTGGCCTTCCTTCCCGTCCGCAGATTCCGTGCTCCTTTTGCTGCCACCCACGTTCTGCATCCCATCCTTTCCAGATGCACGGCTTGCGGTCGCCAGTTTTGTGTCCTTTTTCATTTAAATTTTATTTTTAGGGATCGTGCCAATATTCCTATTCAAAGCCCGATAGCACTGATGTTTTTTGTTTGTTTTGTTAGTTTGTGTCTTCAGTTTATTGGGTTCATAGTCATATCCTTTCCAGTTTAATACACTCATTCATTACATGCACATTTTGAAATGTGATAATCACATTCACCCTAACAAGTACTCATCTCTGTCCTTTCTCTCTTCTCCCTTTGTCCCCCTCCTCACAGTGGTGTCTGATCGGCCACCTCCGGTGGTCCGGCAGGGTCCGGCAAACCAGACAGTGTCGGTGGATGGAACCGTGGCTCTCAGCTGCCTCGCCACGGGAAACCCCCCTCCCACTATTCTGTGGAGGAAGGACGGAGTTCTCGTGTCCACCCACGACTCACGGATAAAGCAGCTAGATACGGGTGCGCTGCAGATTCGCTATGCCAAGGTAGGGGGCGCCAAAGTCAACATTACGTTAGCTATACCCCTTCCTCCACTTTATATCATCCTCTGGATGGTTCAGGAGCGACCCGATCTTCGTAAATCTTCATTGCTTCGTGCACGACGATTTGCGCTGACAACCCCATGAAAGGCACGCAGACTTTTCCCCCGCTTGTGCCCATTTCTGTTTACGCTTTCGACAGGCCACTTTCCCCATTTGCTAGCTATTAACCCCAGTGCAAACACTCTGTATGAAACCTCATGTTTACACCGATGTCAATGGACTGACACACAGCTCAGTGAAGACATACAGCCTGTGGCTTCCCCTCCCAGAGGTGCCTCATGTCTTGCTCTGCCTTATCACATGTGCCTAAAACAAACCGCGGAACACCTAAAACAGCACTATTCCCAATAAGGCCGGTTCTTGCTAAATGGAATTGTTAAAAAGTATAAGAAATAACAGAATATGTATAGACTGAATCAGCAGTGAACGAACTGTGGATAGGAGGTGTTTTGAGCTCTAAGAGGTAATGCTAAATACCATATTAATGTTCTCCAACTGGCTAATGTGACCCAGCGGAAGGTTTTTTGCTGGGAAGTCATGTGATCAAAAGTGTGACCCCCCTCAGCGAGTTAGCATCAGAGCCTATGGCAGCCAGGGAGCAGAATCAAGACCTGTGTCCAGAGCACTTAAGCTACCTAAATTCTGTTAGCGATGAGTCAATCTGGCTAGGAGCAAGGCAGCCAAGACGGAGAGCACTAACGGCGGCCAGTGGCAATGAGCTACCGACAGCAGCTTCGCACACAGGCTGCAGTATCCGTGATGTGATGGATAATGATTTCAGCTGAGGGGAAACCTTAGCCCAGCTCTCCTTCTTAAATATACTTACAACAAAGCAGCAGTGGCCATTCTTATCCGCAAAGGGCCGGTGTTTATGCGGCTTTTTGGGATAACCTGCAGGTCAGCTGTTCAAACCCAGGTGTGAGGACTCTTCAGCCAGTCAGTCCTATAATTAGTAATCTAATTAGGGAGTCGCAGCCAAAAGCCTGCACACACAGTGGCCCTTTCTGGGTAAGATTGGCTACCCCTGCCCTAAGGAGTAATGATGAAAGTGTGAGATACTCATCCATCCATCCTTCAGCCCCTAACCCCAGACGGAGTTATACTTCTCAGTGAAGGAAAATAGATAGAAAATGCCCAGAGCCTTGTCTCCTGTTCTTCCAGGGGGATGGTTTGAGTGTCTCCGGTTCCCAAAGCTAAATAAGGATACCTTAGCTATGTTGTTATATTGCAAGAATAGCAGCTGTGTTTCTTTGATAGGATCTGCTTTCTGCATGCCCTGACTGACACGTGTTGTTGTGATAAGAAGCTGATACCCCCACGTCGTCATTAAATTGTCTTTGAGTGTTTTTCACGCCTGTGCCCCCACTCCCCCCAGTTTTCGCTTCCCGCTTCAGCGAACTGTCTGTCATGTATCTGAGAATGCCACATGATTGTATGAAGTCGAACGCACTCCCCGCTGCTGTCAACCACATGACAGTCCAATAGGAAAGCATGCTAGAGGGGGTTGTATTCCATGGGGTGTAGTGGTGGTGGTGGTGGGGGGGTTTCTGTTTTACAGATGGAAAAGAAAAATCCCCACCCCTCCCCACACACACACACACACACACACGTACACACACACACATACATACATTCACATTCAGATCAATGGGCTCATCAGCTCCCAAAACCAGTAATGTGCATTAATTACTGTGGGCATGCTATGGTTACTGGTGGCATTACAGTACTTCTACAGTTTGCAGTGGCACTGTCCCTACAGATCATGGTGGCACTCTCCTTGCGGTTCGCAGTGGCATTGTGGTTGTGGCACATGATGGCACTCTTCCTGTGAATTGTGGAGGCACTGTCACTGCGGCTGTTGGTGGCACTGTGCTTGTGGCTTGCAGTGGCACTGTCCCTGCATCTTGCAGTGGCACTCTCCCTGAGAGCTGTGTTGGCACCGTTCTTGTGGCACATGGAGGCACTGTCCCCATGGCTTGCAGTGGCATTGATTTTGCAGCTCATAGTGTCACTCTCTTTGTAGCCCGCCGTAGCACTGCTCCTGCAACTCACTCTGCCACAGCGAATATCGCCTTATTCCTGGATGAGCTGGGGTACTTGCACTCATCCCCCATGTGTTCTGATTCTTCGCTTTCAGCACTGCAGTGGAACAAAGGAGGAAGCTGCGTAGTGAGCGTGTTCTCCTGAGAGATCTGCACTTTAGCCAGAGGATCCATATTCATGCCAGAGCACACGTGACACTTTCTGACTGCTGTCCAATCAGCAGAAACCACTGGCTAACCTCCCCTTTGCCCCCTCGCTCATTCTTTCCCTTTCTCCCCCCCCCAGCTGGGTGACACGGGCATGTACACCTGTACCGCTTCCACGCCCAGCGGAGAGGCGTCCTGGAAGGCCTATCTAGAAGTTCAGGGTAAGGGTGCTGCTTCACCCATATGAAGTACTACAGGAGCGGGCGGTCGGGGACGCAGGCAGAGGGGCAAAACCACAGTGAATGAAGCCTCTTCAGTATGTAATTGCTGCTCCTCACTATGACCTCACGCAGCTTTGGGCAGCTTTAGCCTGAAGCTCTGAGCCTATTGTTATACAGCAGCTCTTCAATGTGAAGCACAGCCATGTGCATTAGAAGGGCCGTATTCTTCCTTTTTGTGTGCAGACAATACAAACCCAAGTAGCCTCTGTGTGCTATGTACACATTCTTAGTGTGGGTTGAGGTTGGTTTTTACTTTTTTCTTCTATTAGCTGACCTAACATTTAATGCACATGGTTGTACTGTTATGCTTTCAGAGTTTGGAGTCCCAGTGCAGCCGGCAAGGCCAACCGACCCCAATCTCATTCCCAGCGCCCCCTCTAAGCCAGAATTGACCGACGTCACACGCAACTCCGTCAGCCTGTCCTGGAAGCCAAACCTCAATTCAGGAGCCACGCCCACCTCCTACATCATTGAGGCCTTTAGGTGAGCGTGAGTTCCCTTTGTCTGCCCACCCACCCTCTACATCACTGAGGCCTTTAAGTGAGCATGTGTCCCCTTTGTGTGCCTGCCCACCTCCTGCATCATCGAGGCCTTTAGGTGAGCGTGTGTCCCCTATGTCTGTCCGCCGACCTCCTACATCACTGAGGCCTTTAGGTGAGCGTGTGACCCCTTTGTGTGCCTGCCCACCTCCTACATCATCGAGGCCTTTAGGTGAGCGTGTGTCCCCTATGTGTGCCTGCCCACCTCCT
>JAODJX010000039.1:15925979-15942541 GCA_026776945.1 Isichthys henryi | reverse complement strand
GCTGACCTAAAGGTTACCCCAAAAACCAGCACACACACCGGCCCTTTGCGGATAAGATTGCCCACCCCTGCTCTAGGGCATAAAACAGCAGTAATCCTGGGATTTGAATAAGCAGTCATCTGTGCATGAAAACAAACTAGCCAACGTGCCCTTCCCTTACGGCAGTGTGGGACAGCCCTGGCACGTATGGGGGGCATGATAAAATCAGTTTTAAGCTTAGATTTGTAGGAGGCCCTTGGGGTCACAGAGTCATACAGGCCACAGGAAACACAGCACTCCTTTAATTTATTATTATATTATTGAAGCATTAAGATTTTAGAGCACTGGGGAGACTGATCTGTGCCAGCATGGTCTTGCGCCTGCTTCTCACAGCCTCTTTTTCTGGTTTGCTTGCGATGCCAGTAGGACAAGCTCCAGGTGATTTGGGCCAGGGTGGGCTCATTTCCAGCTAGCTCCCAGAACATGCAGCAGGGGCTAATTCAGACCACATGAGTGGGCAATAGCTTTATTTTTTATTTAGGAGGATATAAAAACAGTGTTAAGCATTTACAAGCGTGTGCTGTTTTTCCCTCTTGGAATCCATGGGCCACATGCCTCCCATCAGCAGCTAGAGCTACATGTAGCACAGTGGGGAATAGCGTCTACAAGCCAACTTCCCACTGGGGCAGAACTCAGCTTAGCGCCGCCCTTGCGGTCGGGCCAGGTTTGGTGTTTCCATGGTTGGCGAACTGCTGGGCGATGAACTCATGGCATGGTTTCCGTAGATGGTCATGGCGAGATCGGAAGGGTCTGTCCCTTCCTCTGGGTACCCCCCCCCCCCCCCCCCCAGAAAGAGCCAGTATGACAAGATGACAAGAGGCTGTCAGTCATTAGCACTTGGTGAAACTGGGAGGGTGCCTAGCTCTACAGCTCTTAATGGGTTAAATTACATTACCCAAATTCCACCACCATTTTCAAACATGTATCTCAGTTTCTTTTGTTTGGTTGAGGTACTTTGCATTGTCTTTCTATTGCTTCCTATCACTTTGCATTGTTTTCCTATTTATATAGAAAAAAGTTTCTAAACTTTTTGTTTTTAACAGAACCAAAGGTCACTTTGTATATCCATGTCATATTTTGCCCTGCCACTAGGTGGAGCAGCAGTCCCAGTACGTTCAGGGCTACAAGGTGATGTACCGCTCCAGCCCAGAAGGTGGACAGCCTCGTGGGGAGTGGGGCGTTTTTGAGGTGCGCAGCCCAGGGGAAGACAGCGCTGTTGTGCCTCAGCTCAAGAAGGGGGTCACCTATGAGTTCAAGGTGCGCCCGTACTTTGACGAGTTCCAGGGGACGGACAGCGAGGTCAAAGTGGCCAAGACGCTGGAGGAGGGTAAGTAGGAGAGAGAGTCACCTATAAAGACCAAGCAGTTTGTTCATCAGTATAAGCAATAAACAGCAAAAAATGACTCCAGATTGGAGCACCGCTAGGAATCTTGAATACAACAGAGATAATTAGTGTGCTAATTGGTTTTTGGGGTGGGGCTGCTCTCTGGGGGCGTGGCTTGGGATTGGCCCAGCATTTTCAGGGTAGTGTAGAGCCTGTTGTTTCGCTCTCAAGCTGGCATTCAGCGTTCCATAGGGAGGCTTGCTCTTCTTTTAATTGATTTCTGGTTTTGTAAATGTGGCAAGACACCGCGGCCCGTTTGCGTGTTTTTTTTTTTAATTATCATTCATTGGGAAACGCATTCATAATTGATTAATGTTCATTCTGCTCCTGGACTAGCAGCACCGCATTGCTGCTCGGCTCCTTTCAGAATAGTAATTACTGCTTCTTTATTTTTAATTCTATATTCCAACATGTTGGTCTCTGTAGTCACATCCATGTGTCGAAAAAACACAGACTCAAAAAAAAATAAAGAAAAACATTTGTCACTGTTAATGTCTTGTTTGCGGGGAAACGCTCTGCTGATTCTGTGTGTATGTGCTTCTTGTCTGTGGAGAGGCTCCCTTCGCTGTATTGAAGTGACTGGCTTCCAGCTGAGACATTGTGCAACATAAATACCAGGCCTCACTGCAGGCATATTCTCCACAATCGCTCTTGCCATAGCTTGTGGGGCAAATGATAGAAAAAAGCAGCAAATGAAAGAGGAATGATTACTATTATTTTCTGTTAAAGTGTGGCTATGTTGGGCTGTCAAAACAGCAGAAACGAAGACCACAAACAAATCCTGCCCTGTAAGAAAGAAAAACAAGCTATTTTTTTTGTGAATGTGAGAATTTTTCAGGCAAGGCTAAATGATGATCACTGGGGGCCTTCAGGGTTCACGGAAGATCAAAGTGACTGGCTGACGTTCGTGTCTGTCTTTGTCTGGCTGTGTCTGTCTGTCTGTCCCGGGTCAGTCCCCAGCGCAGCGCCCCAGGGGGTCACCGTGAGGAACAGCGACAGCAACAGCACATCCGTTGTGGTCTCCTGGAAGCCACCGCCAGAGGAAGACCAGAACGGCGTTGTCCAGGAGTATAAGGTAAAGACCCAAAGACCTCAACAAGGATCGTGCAGACCCTCATTCCTCCGCTTTTACAGAGGATGCAAACGGAAAGGCCAGTCGTGTGAAAACTGAATTATAGTGAAACAGCGCCATCTTTTGGAGGAAGACCAGACTGCCCCTCATCACATGATTTATTGAATAAGACCTTATTGTGGTTCCCTGTGCACTAAACATTACGGAGGAATGTTCCTGAGATTCTGTCCATAGCTGGAGATGATTGGTTTGATGTTCAGGTGATGGCCAGATGTTTTCCTAATTATCTACTCAAAATCTGCTACCTTTAGGAGGAATATATTTTTCAGGCTGACATCTACTTCCGAGACCTTAGAGAGGCTGGATGATATTATTTTCTGTCTGCTTTCTCACAGCCTTGTCCCTTCACAGTGGGCATGTCCTCTCTTAACCATCAGTCTCTCTAATACGTCTTCAATAAACCAGCAGAAGTCTGTTTGGGCCGTGAGTAATGAAGGCAGTCATGTGTAGGGGGAATCGTATGGGCAGTCCTCTCCAACCTCCTGCGAAGGACCTTGTACCTGGGAGACGGTCCTTTGTGTACAACTTAATCTAGTTATCAGGACCATCTGAAATTTCTGTAGCACTGTGATTAACCTCTTGAACCCCATCCTGGACAAATAATTTTATCTCCCCCTTCAGCTGCAAGTATGAGTGAATGCTGTGAGTGAAGCTGGCTTTGGGAGAACCTCTATCAACTTAAATTGCATAGCTTTGTGTGTAAGAAATAGCACCCAATATGGAAAAGCTAAGGCACCTCCCATGTAAATTTTTCCTGGCAGTGGCACGCAATGCAAATGCAAGGCTGTTAACCCCCCCCCGACGCACATACCTTGTCCCATGTTGACTGGCTGCCATTTCTGGGCTGCCGACTACGAGGTGTACAGGACGCAGGTGCTTTATGTAGGGAAAGCAGCAAGGAGCTGCATAGTGGCGATAATTCCCGAGCTGAATGAGCTTCAGCACAAAGCCCTCGATCTAGGCTGGCCAGAGCTCCAGGAAACACAGATGCGATGTTAGAGATAATTAGGTTTTTGGATCTAGCCGTTTGTTGCATTCTATAGAAAGATGCACATTATGGCTGACGAGGGGGGGTATACTGGGTCAGAGGTTAGACTCACACCTCTAGCGTTGTCGGCTTGGATCCCATCGCTGGCTCCATGGGTGTGTGAGGTTACGTGTTCCACTTTTTTGCGGTGGTGCAAAAATGTGAGACTAGATAAACTGGCCTCTATATTGTGCATGATTTGTGATTGTGTCCCTGAGTGTGTGCTCTCCAACGGAATTGCATCCTGTCCAAAGTATCCCCTGCCCTGTGCCCTGTGCATTCTGGGATAGCCAGCAGGCACGCCTGTGACCCTGCACTGTAAACCATGCCCCCAACCAAACTCTGCCCCCACACAGCTAAGCCACGACTTCCCATCTCTGACAGATTTGGTGCCTGGGTAACGAGAGCAAGTACCACGTGAATCGTACCGTGGACGGGTCCACCTTCTCGGTGCAGCTGCCCAGCCTGTCCCCCGGGATCCGCTATAGTGTGGAGGTGGCCGCCAGCACCGGGGCTGGCCCGGGAGTCAGGAGTGAGATCACCGTCTTCGAGCTGGGTGAGTGTGAGCTGGCCTGCCTTGCGGCTGCACCCCGTCATCCCAAGCCCTGCAGATTCTCCTTTTCTTTCCCTTTCTCTGATTTCCGTTTTCTATATGCCTTTATTCACTGTGTTNNNTATATATTTATACAGCAGGATTTCCACACTCATTCCTCTCAACAGAGCCCCTCTTTGTCCTTCTCTTGGGTCATTTATTTTATAATCTCATGTCCTTGTTTGCTTAGTTTATATGATAAAATAAATTGTATAAATAAGCAATTCATACTTTTCAAGGGCCTGCCAGGTGCCTGTTTCAGGATTATAGCTGCTGTCTAAAAGGTCAAAGGTCATCGTCTTGCCTCTAGCATTGTTTTCTCTGCATTGGTTGCATTACCAGTTTTGGCCTCATCAGAATCCCTGGCTTATTCCAGATCATTTATGCCAGAGATAGAGGCTTTTGAAACGTGGTTAAGCATTTATTGTTATTTTAAAACACATATCCATCATATATTGAATAAAACATTTCCTGTTTTCTCTGTGTCGTCAAACTGATTGCATCTGATCCTCACCTCATTTTTCAGAGCAGAAGCTCTGATTTGTGGCCAACATGAGGCTCCAGACGTAGGAAGCCTGTAATCCCCGCTAATGTAAATGCCGTCACCTGTTGCAAAAACAATTTCCCCGTGCCCATGCTCTGCCACGTATTTCCCCTTCTCACTCCTTTTCTGCTCCAATCTTTCATCGAGTAATTGAAATTATTTCAGCCCAATTATTTCTGTCATCCTCGATACTGCCTCTGACGAGCGTGAGTGGCAAGGACTCTCGTCGGATTAATCTGCGCCATTAGCCTGTTTATCAGTTTTCCAGTGTAACCTGAATAATTTCATGTCACAGCTGCTTAATGGAAATGTTTTTTGCGACGCGGCAGCAGTGCCGGCAGTGCTGATTTACTCACGATGGCAGTGGATGCTCCCAGAGCGATTTACATGGTTTGTTTTTCCAACAGCGACATGTTTACAGCAGTGCTGTACATTAATTATCCAGCTGTCGTCTGTGGGGTAGTAATAGTCACCGAACTGGAGCTAGAAGCACTTCCAGTATATCTCGACTTCACTAAATTCACAGCAAATGCTCTGGGGCTTGCCCAGTCTTGTGTTCTACTTGGCTCTTCTTGTCAACATGGAGCAAACCCTATTCTTGCCCTGCTAGAGTAGGAACAAAGACGCAAGCATGAAACGGGACCCTCACTCGATCTGGTCTTGGCTATCACTATGACTTCTGACCCCTGCTAGTTTGGGTTAGGGCAAAGATATAATTCCACAATGTTTGAGACATGCATGTTAACCGTTGCCATCATTTACCTCGATGGAAAGTGTCCGTCATAGCTCTATTGATTCATCTGTCACTGCAGCAAGAATGTGACACCCAGGTAAACGTAGGTGCCATGGTTGGTGTGTTCACTTAGTGTGGCCCATTCCGGTGGTCTGAGATCATGCAGTAAGGAGGAGCAAAAACTGGGCTGAACATGAATCACGCCTTCGCGGACCACCGGTGATCTCTGAGAAGAGCAAAAATCCTCTGTGACAAAAAAGAAAGAAGAAAGTACAGGAAATCTCAGAGAAGTTAGTGTGATGGGAACAGGACATGCCAGAGAGGAGGAAAGTCAGTAAATGAGGGAAAAGCATAAAAAAAATTCATCAATAATCCAGCCAAGGAACCCCCACCCCTCCACTGTGATGGGCATGACAGCGAAGATAAAGTCAGTGTTCCCTGCGGCTTTTAGGGTGACCCTGTGTGTTTATGATGTGACTCATTGCTACTCAAATCCTATTTCAGCAACACAAACAACGTTGCCCTTAGCAGCATGTGACATCAAGCGGAATCAGCAGTAGATCATCACCATTTCATGAGCATGCTCATCTTTAGGGCCTGTTCAGGCCTTTTCCTGGGAACCCACAGCTCAGTGTTGTGATGAAGTAGTTAAAGAATTAAACTAAACAAGTCACAGGCCAGCTGTAGCCTTGAGCAAAGTTCCTAAATGTAATTGCTTCACTAAAATTCCAGCTGTGCAAGTGGGGGGAAATTTCTAGGCAAGCTTTTTGTGTCACTCTATATAAGCATGCATGTCTGCACTCATATATATAATGTCGTATAATCTCTGAATGTTTTCATAAATGACCTCTAAATAAATCACTGTGTTCAGTGTTCTGTAGACGGCAATATAAAAAATAACCAAGAATTTCTCGGTACATAATGTTATACATTTAGGCTTCATAGACTCCTTTCATTTCATTAAGCGATTTGTTCTGTAAATGACATGTCAAATTAACCTTCCAATTCAAAGGTTCATCAGTCCGCTTTCTGGTTGGTGCAGCTCCCATATAAAAAGAGGCTCCTTTTGGTTCATCAGCCAACCCAGGTTTCCCTGCTCATCCATGTTCATGCCTTGACAGCTGTGGCCCTGGGGACCACCTACCTCGAGTTTATGACCCGCCAGTTTTTTACTGCGTTCTGCCTGATTGGGCAGCTGATTTGATTGACAGATCTCACATTTCTCTCATTGGATAACCTTGCCTAAGGCAGGCTAGTGAGATGAAAGATGCTTTGTGCTGATTTCATTTGAGCAAATTTGGCTGACATGTTCTTCTCTAGTCTTCCCAAAGTTCTGCGAATGAGCACTGTCTGCCGTTATCCTCCCCATGGGGTTCTCTCTCCTCACCTTTTTGTCCCCTCTCTCACTATCGTCTGCTGTTTCCCATCGGATTCAATTTGCCGGCCTTGGATTTCCTTGGCACCCTTACTTACACTCCCTCTTACCTCATTCAGCTGTACCTCTGCTAACCCCTTCACTCTTTCGGCCTTTTCTTGTCTTCCTTCTGCTTCTCCTTCACCCCTTTGCCCTCTTCCCTCCCCTTCCCATTCTGTCCTCTCACATCCTCCTTTCTCTCTTTTCATCCCACATGCTCTCATATTTCATGCCTCCTTTCAGTTCAGATGAACTCAGTTCCACACCATTTCTGTTTTGAGATTCTTACAGCGCGCCGTGACTAAAGCAGTCTGGTAGCTTGACATGCTGACCGCACTTAATAATCAGAGTTAATGACCGGAGAGGATGACGACTGAGTTGATCCACTGAGCTGGTAACCAAGACTTGAACATTGGAGATGAGAGCTCCTCACCTTCCTTTCCACAGATTCCTCTGGCCGCATCAAGACCCCAGACCAGCCCCTGTCCCAGCAGATCTCGGACGTGGTGAAGCAGCCGGCCTTCATCGCCGGCATCGGTGCCGCCTGCTGGATCATCCTCATGGTCTTCAGCATCTGGCTCTATCGGCACCGCAAGAAGCGGGGCGGGCTGAGCAGCAGCTACGCAGGCATCCGCAAGGGTCAGCCCCGCGCGTGTGGCTGCGTGGGTGTGTTGTGTGGGAGATTGTGTGTGTGACCTCGTGCCCGCGCTCGTCTGCGTAGGAAGGATGCACGTCTTCTTTACATAGCTGAGTGAGCTCTCTGTACCCAGAGTTCTTCATTTTGCTTTACTCAGTTGTTCTGTTAATACTCCTACTCTTTAAATATTTGGCAAAACTCCCTGTAAAACAGCCTTTGAAACTCAATAAGAAGAGTTTTTTCCTTTTTTCCTGATCATTAACTGTCTTCAAAAATAGATGAAACAGGAGAATTCCTTTGATCCATGTGAGAATCTTCATTTTTACAAGAGGCTGTTTCCTACCTCATTTCGGTTTTATTTTTTCCTTTCTCTGGCCTGTTTCGCCAACAGCACTGATCTGATACAGATTCTACTCTTATTTATGATGGCCTGTGTGAGGCTGCAGAAACTCGTCAATATTTAGCGATGAAAATTATCAGGCTTACTGACGACTTCTACCCTCTGTTTCTCTTATCTGCCTCCTCTGTTGTCCGCCAGCACTCCTACCCACCATCGCCGGCATTCCCTGTTTCTGTCAGGGAGGGACACTTGTGAAACGTGAGAGAAGTGCGACAGAATGCTCTTCAAGCTGCCACAGGAGCGGTCACACTCAGAGGAGGATTGTGGGTAGCGACTATAGTTGCTCTTGAGATGGCAGAGAGACACAGGGACTGCGGGCCCTCAGCACGGCGTGCGAGCTTCATGCACAGCCGCGCCCGCATTATCCAGAGTATCAAAACTGCAATTCCTTTTTTTTGTTTAGTTTAATGTCTAGCTGCAGGCAAAGCAGCTGAAACCCCCCTCCTCCCCCCCCCCACTCTGTGGTTCAGGTTTGATCTTGACTAGCAGGATAATAACTGCCCTTATAGAAGAAGTCATTCCGCTTAAGTACCAAGTAGAGAGCAGCAGAACAGACAAGCTTGTGAGCAATGGGGGGAGGGGGGCGCTGGGCCTCCTAGTCTCAAATCACAACAAGGTGGCAGGTTTCATTAGGCCCCAGAGTGTCCTTGCTTTCAGGAAATGTCTTCAGCATGGGGAGGGGGGGCAGCTGAGTCCCTGTCCCCTTCTTCGGCCCCCAGGGGTCCAATGCAGTATGAATGGAGTAAGGTGGAGAGGTTGGCCATCGTCGCTGCCGGCATTTCCATAGCCCCTTGCTTCCTGAAGGACACGCAGGAAAATGGATATTCACTGACAGGCCCAAGGTCACGTTCAGAAATCCAATTATCAACTTATAATATGTGGGATTCCAGAGCCCGTATAAAAATAAAAGCCGGGCACTAGCTATTTAAGAGCAAGACAGTGTGAATGCTGAAATTGTCTGTCTGCTGCTTACTAGATACGTCTGTATAGATACTAACAGAAAGGTCTTACTTCTACCCAAAAGTAAGACTTGAAACCCTGGAACATGCAGAGCATCTAGTGGCCTACCCTTCTCTAACAGCATTTCCAGTGATATTTCAACCCTGAAAATCCTCCTCTAGCTAGAGCCCAACTTAGGCCTGTTATCAGAAGGTTGCTGGTTCGAATCCCATAGGAGGCAGTGTAGTCATATCATCCATGGGCCCACCTAAGAGGTCAGTCTGTGATCAGAACCTGAGCTTTATTTCACCAAAACACGTGTGTGTGTATGTGTGTCATACAGGAGAGCCTCAGCTTATACCTGTACAGATAGCAAATAAAACATTGTTACCATTAGAATGTCATTGAGAAAGATGGGACCCGCTACCTCAGTCAATCACTTTTTACAGGACCCACCTAAGAGGTCAGCTTCCCTCATTGGCTGCTTCAAATTAGCAGTAACCTCTTGATAATCGGAATTAAGGTGAATGAATCGTAGGAATGTGAAGCCCCTGCAGTCACTGTGCCAGCTCAGGTAGTGCTGCTCCCCGATTCTGTCCAAACATCAGCATGGGATCTTCTCACTTTACCTCACTGGGCTTTTTGTGGAAACGGGTGGCAGACCTGTAGCATTAGCAGCTGCTGCTCCCCAGTCCCATCTACTGGAGAATCTGCTTTTGAAACTCGTACCAGAGAGAGTTTATGGAGTGAAGCAGAGCAAGATGTGTTGCCACCTGAGGCCTGAATCAAGAGCCAGTGCGGGGTAAAGCAGCGGAATGAAACGGAGGATGTGGCCGGGTGTGAGAATGTCGGCTCTTCTGCGCGATCTTTTTCCTCACGATCTGTGGCAGCAGGGACAGTAAAGAACTACAAACCAACCTCATTTTTGCGTGGATGTGTCTGTGCGTGGCTCTGTCCTCCTGCAGTCTACCCTGACTGGAAAGTCCCCACCCCCCAGGAGCGCTTAGAGCCAGGGGCTGAGCGCCGATGACACATTCCGTCGCTGCGCTGATTTGATTTATTTATTTCCAGCGCGTTAGCATTCCACATTAGCGTTTAGCGTGACACGCCGAGTGTCACTTTGCCTCAGCTTCAAAGTGGGCAGGCGGATGCCACGCACTGATAGAACCATCACGCCCACTGGGCTTTATCCCCTTAATCCCTTCATGTACCTGACCTCAAAGCGGGCTCCAAAACAAAACGGAGATTAATGTGTCATTTATAGCGTGACGCTCTTCATTGACGTTGGAGGTTTTTTCCCTGTAAATAAAAGGAAATGAAGGAGTGAGGACAGTCCTGACTGGGGGCTCACAGTGTCAGTGTTACTTCATGTGTTTCCATAGCTCGCGTGCATTTCGCCACGACGACAGACTCCTTAGAAAGGTACAAATCTTTATAGCACCGGCTCGGCATGAAGTGGTCTGCTGTGCTGGCTGTGGTGTGGAGCGGGAAGAGCGGCCGCAGGCCCCCCCCCCCTTCCCCGTTATACCACAGCATAAGCCCTCAGTAACCCTCTGCGGACCTCTTGACTGTCCGCAATTTGAAGCAGAGTGTTCCTCGAACTTGTTGCTGAGAAGAAGAACAGACTCAGACCTTCAGTTACACATGAAACCATCCTTTGCTGGTAGTCTGCTGCTACTATATGACCTTTACATATACTGCAGACAGACACCTGTAAATATTCTTGAAGCTAATAATCTCTTTCCTTCTCTCTTTCCCTTGCACATCCCTCTGTTTGGACAACACAGTTCCATCGTTCACCTTCACCCCGACAGGTATGTATGCTTGCGTTGATCTCTTGGGACTTTTTTCTCCCAACACTGTTTCTCGCTGTACCATTATCTGAATTCCTGTGCCGCAGAATGGTAGCTCTTACATACGGTCATAAAACATGTCTTCGGTCACCAGGGAAGACCGGTTCTTGCTGAAAGTGATTTTGGGAGATGTGCTTTTAGCTGAAGGCATCAAGGTTGCAGTTAGGAGTGAAACCTCCTCAGACATTTTTAGAAAAAGATTAGAGGAGCTCTTTCCAAATGCCACAGGTGCCAGGTTGCCTGGAGCCAATCACAACAGGACAGTCAGATACCGGTGTCAGACAGCATGGACTGCAATTACCCACAAGCACCCCCCAACAAGTGTGGCCACACTAGGACCCTTGGTTGTGCTGTCAGTCTGTGCAGCCAGGGTTCCTCAGTCCCTCTTTCTGCTCCCAGCACCTTTCCATGGTTGTAGCTGTCTTGTTTGTACTGTGTCAGAACAAGGGGCACCCTGCTTGGGAATATGTGTACTTAAGGTGCCTAATTCCCTGAGTGGCTTTGTTTAAGTCCGCAGTCCTGGCCCAGGCCTCAGGACCATATTTGGTTCTGTAATCCTGGCTCTCTTCTTTAGATTGTTTTCAGGCTGCTTGCTCTCTGGCTTCCCATCTCATTATACAGCTGCTGTTTAAATATAGGACATTTCTGTCACCTGGAACTCTAGGGGAGTGTGAAATTTGCCATTATTTATGAGACTGGAACTCTGTTCCATTTATACTTTTTTTTTTTTAATTCAAGGGGAAATTATAAGCCTAGAAGGAAGCCTTTGGTTCATTGTTGGATTAAAAAATCACACATTCTTATACAGAGTTTGCAAAAACCTCAGACTTCCTGTGCAGGGAGGGAGATGCCTTAAATCCTTCCTAAAAGAGATTGTAATTAAAGTGCCAGTTTATCTCGCCTTCACACACCGGCAGCTTAGAGCTCCATGAAAGGCCTGGCTTCCCCTGCAGAAGGCGTCACATGGGGAGCGGCGGCGATGCTGGGGTACTGCAGCTGCGTGGAGCCTCCTCTAAGCCTCTTACACACCCTCACACACAGAGACACACACAAACCCACACAGGGGCACAGACACACACACTGAGACTCACAGACACAGACACACACACAGATACACTGAGACTCACAGACACATCCAAACTGAGACTCACAGACACACACACACAGACAGATACACAGACACTCACAAACACACAATATTACACACACTGATACTCAGAGACACACACACACAGAAGACAGACTGAAACACATGAACATTGATACAGAGATACACACACTGAAACTGACAGATACTCAGACAGACACACTATCACGTACAATCACACACTGATGGACACTGAGGCACACACACACTGAGAATCACAGCCACACTGAGACTCACAGACACATCCACACTGAGACTCACAGCCACACTGAGGTTCACAGATACACCCACACTGAGACTCACAGACTCAGCCACACTGAGACTCACAGACGCATCCACACTGAGACTCTCAGACACACATACTGAGACACACAGACACACACACACATACACTGAGACTCACAAACACACAATATTACACACACTGATACTGACAGATAATCAGACAGACACACTATCACGTACAATCACACTGATGAACACAGAGGCACACACACTGAGACTCACAGCCACACTGAGACTCACAGCCACATTGAGACTCACAGACACACACACTGAGACTCACAGACAAACACACAATATTACACACACTGATACTGACAGATACTCAGAGACACTGTCACGTACAATCACACACTGATGGACACAGAGGTTCACACATCCTGATATACACAGATAGATGCTGAAACTCACACACACACACACAGATATAGTCACGGCAGTTTGCCCTGGGGCTCTGTGTGCACATGCGTCTTTTGCTGTGCGATTAGGTGGCATGTGGCTGCTTTTCTCTTTGCAGGTATCTGCATTGGCAACTGTGTATCTGTGTGGGTGTGATGGGGGGCTCTGTGAGGTGAGGGCAGCCCACCTGTTTATTCTGGCCTCCCCCTGCCTGTTGGTGCTGTGAGTGCTGGTGCTCCCATTCATTGACACTCATCTTTGTCCACAGTGTCCTACCAGAGAGGCGGAGAGGCAGTCAGCAGTGCCGGGAGGTAAGAGTCTCGGGGCTCACACCCGCTGCACCCGTGGTACCCGTCCCTAAACATGCTGAGCAGAAGCGCACTGCACAACCTGCCCATGCATATCTAGCATTTAACAGGTTATTACAGTATTTATGCCCACTATGACTATCACACTGACTTCACTGTGCTTGATGTTGTCAGAAAGGAGACAAAATAAAGCGATTATGAGTCAGAGGAACAAAAAACAGCCAGGTGTGAAAATAAGAAAGGATAAAGGTGTGGTGTGAGACATAGAATAGGAGTTAGGGAAACGAGGGGCACAGAGTAAGAAAATGGAGGGTAATGCTTTCAGTCTGCCACTAGGGGGAGTGCTTTGACTTTATAACAGACTAATGCAGGCAAGGCAGAGGGTGGAGTCCATGGTTGTAGACAAAAGATCATGGCATCCATAAAAACCCATTTCCCAGTCCCAAACAGACTGCTGCCATCACTCATGCTGTCAGTCTCATAGTGATTTCCAAGGAGGCTGCTATGCGTCTCTGTCCGTGTGTCATTGTCTGTGTGTTTGTGTGTGTGTTCCTGCATGTGTGTGTGTCTCTTTGTCTGTCTGTCTCTGTCTGTCTGTCTGTTTGTATGCATGTGCATCTGTGTCTGTCTACTGTTTGTGTGTGTCTTTGTCTCTCTGTGTGTCATCGACTGTGTGTGTGTGTGTGTTCCTGTGTGTGTGTGTGTGCGTGGTTCAGATATTTCTTATGTTATGTGGACCAAATTTCCCACGCAGCGTGATAAAAACCTGTTATTTTGATGTTGTGCGGACCATGTTTCCGGTCCCCGTAAAGATTTTACAGTTTTACAAAAATCTGTGACTGCAATCAAAAAAACAAAAACTGCCGAAAGTCTTGTATTTTGGTTGGTTACTTATGGTTAAGGTTAAGGTTAGAACTCGGTAAGGGTTAAAGTCGTCGTTTGTGGATTTTCGTTTTTCATGTCGAAATTAATGGATCGTCCCCACAAAGATATGAGTACAGGTCTGTGTGTGTGTCTGTGTGTCGGTGTGTGTCTGTGTGGGTTTGCATAGATCACATTCGGGGACCAAAATGTCCCTTCAGGTCCATTTGGATAACCTCAATTTTATAAAAATCTGTGAACGCAAGCAAAAAAGTAAAAGTGCCTAAAGTCTTGTATTTTGGTTGGTTGCTCATGGTTAAGGTTGGGGCTGGGTTGGGGTTAAGGGCGTCGTGATCGGGATTAGGGCAGAAGCATTCTGGTGCCCCCCCACAGTCAGCCCAGGTGTGAGGGGTAGCTCACCTCTTCTGTTTCAGGCTGCCCCATATCTGATGGTTACCCAGCAGCCCCTGCACCTCCTGGCAGCTACACAGATGATTCGCTGTACACATACCTTTGTATGACAGCGATGAGCATGGACATTGCAATAGGACATACTCATTAACTGATCATATTTTTGAAGAGCCTCTCTAAATATGTATATTGCCTTGAATAACTGTAAACAAGCAATATCTTGTCTTTTAATGCATCTGATAAATTGAAGCTTAACACACAAATGTAAATTCACTGCATATTGAAATACAGAATCGTAACAGCTGGAATCTGGGATCAGACAGCGAGGATGGATGCTGGAGTTAATGTGAAATTAATGTTTAGCTGGGAAGTGCAGGAGACAAAGGAAGGACCTGCTATCCATGCAGACTGCTTTGTCTGGACGCCTGCCATTCTGCGTGCGTGTGTGTGTGTGTGTGTGTGTCTGCACACCCCCGCGTGCATGAGGTGTGGAGTTTCAAATGTCAGCTCAGAGCTGTCTATTGTCAGAATCCTTCGGAAAGAGCAGAGTCAGCCGCTCATGCAAGCCGCTCTACAAAAAATGAGAGCAAGAAAGAGAAATGAGAACAGGAGCAAAACAGCGATGGAGAGATGGATGGATTTGGGGAGGAGGGACAGAGGGCTGTGTTTTGTTTATTGGTTATTTTCAGGGATGTTACCAGTCGAAGGTTCTCTGAATTAGCCGCCGTTAATCAGGTTAGCTGGGTGAGGCTGTTTCCCAGCCATACCTGCATAACTGTGTCATAATGCATCTGAGCTTAACTACAGCCGTACAGCAAAGCTGTGTTTTTTAATTCTCCTTTGGTCTGTTTCATACGTCTTTTGCAAAATCAGTGACACGGAGGATTTTTTTTTTCCTACACGTCGAAAAGATAACTGCATGGCAGGTTGCCTTTGTGGTGCAGTGAGCCCAGCATTTGCAGCGCTTTCAGAGACGCTTGCCGAGCCTTGGGTTTTGGTCTCCAACGCACTGTCTTGTCAGCAGCAGCAGCTCACCCGAGCAAACATAATCTGTTTGGCCTAGATGTCCACAGGCAAACAACTGTTTCCTAAAGCATGCTTAAATCCTCCCTCCTCTGAACATTCACAGATCATGAGGGGAGATGGTGGAAGGTGTGGACTGTGCTGGAGAGGAAGCTGCCTTATACCAGTTAGGCTGAAAACAAATGCATCCATAGACAGGCGGTTCGGCGGTTCGGTTTCCTCTTGGGGCCGGTATTTTGGAGTGACTCTCAGCAGGCCAGTGCTTCTGTGAGTCCCATACCTCTGCCAGGTCTCACGGCACTGCTCTCTCTGCTTCTGGGCCGACAGGCCCGGCCTGCTGAACATCGCGGAGCCAACTACCCAACCCTGGCTGGCCGACACCTGGCCCAACTCGTGCTCCAACCCAAATGACTGCTCCATCAACTGCTGCACAGCGGGAAACGGCAACAGCGACAGCAACCTGGCGACCTACAGCCGCCCAGGTGGGGACGCCGGAGCTGCTGGGGGGACTTAGCGCAGGAGTCACACCCCGGAGGCTGGAAGGACAGCACCCTGTGGTCATTCTATCTGCAGAAGTGACAAAGAGGCATTTCATTGCTGTTTCTAGAGGGTGGGACTTGGCTGACGATACCACAAGCAGGGAAAATACTGAAAAAATCACAACTCAGAAAAATCTACGAAGTCTCACATTTATGAAGGAATATGGAAGTAGGTGGCAAAGTAGATTAGGGAGTGGAATTCTGGGAAATACTCTTGAGTACCAGGGGAGTCTTGGCTGATTGATTCTTGAACAAGGATCTTGACCTGGTTTACCTCAATTTACTGATTTTTTTTTTTTACCTGTACGTGGTGGCAGAGTATCGAAGACAAAACTGAACACATGAATCAAAGATAGTGATGATAATTTTTCTCCCAAAAAGGTAAAAACTTTCCTGTGTCACGGATGAGCCTCTGGCATTGAGCATCTTCTGTTGTGTGTATTGGCCAGCAAGGAGGGAGTTTAGGGGGGGGTGGGGTGGTGTTTGATTTGTTAGAGGTTAAATCAGGGGCTATTTTTGTTCAGGAAATAGAAATAAACATTCTGGAAGGATCCTGTGGGTTTACTCTGCTGCTAATCAAATTGCTTTCCTGATTTCCATACTGTTGTTATAGCCCTTAATGTAATTTAGGCTAAGTGCTCAGTTATTTAAGAAATGTGGATGAGCCACAGAGGTCAAGACGGGACTGCGGAAAGTGGCCAGCACTGGGGAATCGGGGGGCACCTGAACAATGCGGGGGAAGGGGGAGTATTAAGGGACGGGAGGAACAAGGTAGCCAGGGTAATATAAAAGGAGATGGATGGAGCTAGATCGAGCAAGTAAGCAGGAGCAGGGAGGAGTGGAGCGGCCTATAGCGGAAACAGAGAGGAGTGGAGTGTCAGTTAGCAGGAGCAGGGAG
>JAODJX010000039.1:15865949-15889423 GCA_026776945.1 Isichthys henryi | reverse complement strand
CAGTTCATTAAAAGCAACCGAGAGCAAAAAAGGAGCTTTTTTTTTTTTTTAAAGGAGGATTTTTGGAAGGAGGGATAAGAACAGAGAGGTGCAGGGTGATGGATGGGAGATATTTGTTGTCAGTACCAGATTGGGGGGGGTCACATGATATGAGATAAATTCTTCTAAGAGTCACTTTCCTCTGCGCAGCACTATCCTGTCAGAAGAAAAACTAATTTTTCTGGGTTTGAGGTTTTTATGCGCAGCAATCCTCATTCAGGAAGAAAAGCCATTTTTGTTTGTTTAGCAGAGCAAAGAATGAACTCAATTATTAACAGCATAAGAGAAAGGCAGCTGAGGTGTTTACATGTTTTAACAGCTGTTCCCAGTCTTACTGTACGTGAGAGGACGGTGTTCCGGTGCATGCGAGTAGCGTCTTTGGTACTGCGATAACCCAGCGTACGAAGCCGAGATGTTCATGCACTGTTGTTTAATGTCATATTTCAGCGCCCTGTGATATCCGTGCTGTGGTATCACCTCCGTGACTTCACCATGTTGGGGGTGTGTGCAAGGGTGTCCTGGCATGGGGGGTGTCCTCGCTTTCCACCATTTTTGCCTATGGATGAGGGGGGTGTCAAATCTCGCCAGGGGGCACAGATGGGTAATTAGTAAGCAGCAGCCCCGTGCAGATTACCGGTGATGTTCCTGCTGTTGCTCTTGAGTCAGACATGGCACAACACTGGGGGGCCGCGTCTTTGGAGAGAGAGAGGTACGCAATGCAGGCCGCTTCCAGCCAGTGCGGTCCTGAGGGCAGAAGACAAAGACTGCAGAGCAAGTGAGTGAATGAACAGAGACAGGCCTGGATAATGAGGGAGGGAAACAGATAGTATGAAGAGTAAAGGGATGAGTCAGAGGAAGAGGAAGTTACAGACCAAGCCACATGTGTGGGCTGGTATGGGGGGCGGGAGATAGCAGATGCTGAATAAGGGATGCTAATGGGACTGTCACTCTGTCGGCATTTCTGTGAGCCACCCTTCCTCTCAGGGTGTGTGTGGGGGGGGGTCATAGGGAAGACACAGTGGAAGGGCTGGGGGGCTGTTTGATGGATTGAACCAGACTGCCGACACCCAAAATCATTTAAACTCAATGGCAATTATGCATGATAAGGCAAGAGCCAAAATAGATGCAGATTGTAATCATATTTTTAAATAAATATCAATTCCCACTGGAGTTCCAGAATCCATGCCTTGATTATTATTCTATATATTTAATTGCGTAATAATTGCTTAATAAATACTGATGCCGTATTTCATTGTTTTCTCAAGGGTTCAGCAGCTTGCTTCCTTTTTGCAGACTGTCCAGATCTTTAACCAGTGCACCTCCTGCTACGCCTGCAAAGGCCCACCAGTAAGGGGCGCTCCTGTAATTACAAAATGTGCCCTTTAGTCAAGCTGTAGCACCTGCTCCCGCTAAATACCAAACGTCCAAATGGATGCATGCAATTGTGGCCCCCTGTCACAACACAACAGAGCAGACAATGAGGGAGGGGCGAGGCAATTTCCTCTTCCTTGTAGCAGATGCTATCATTTGCCTGCTTTCGCTGTGGGGTTTGTGGCTGTCTTGTTTTGTGGTTGTTCTGTTTCTTTGTCTATTCAAGTGGACATGTGTCTGCGTGTTTGCAGGCTTCTGTGAGTCCAGGAATACACGTGTATATTATGTATTTATATACTTGCCTTTATTTATATCAAAGTTGTCACATGTGGTCCAGAATCTGGTCCGCTTTTTAATTTCCACAGGCATGGTTGTTCCTCATGGCAACACCCACCTCCAGAGAAGTAGGATAATCACCCACATCTGCACTCAATACATTTAGGTTCCTTCTGGTTATTGCTCGATGGCTCGTTCTTCAGGTCTGCTTCCACCTACTTTGCTTTGGCATTCTGGGTTTTTGTTCTGGCGTGATTGATTCTGTGCCTGATTTCTTGCTGGTGTTGACATCTTGTTCTCTGGTCTATGTGACTTGGAGCTCTCCCATCGTCTGGCCCAGATTAGCCCTTCAGCACTGTCTTTTGTGGTACCCAGTGCTTCCTACATAGTTCTACTTAGCTGCCTCAAAGACAAAACTCAGAGTGATCGACCCCGGCCCTATCAGCAATAACATGAAGAGGTAACGTTCTGACAGTTTGCAGTGTGTCATTTGATCAGCATCAAAGTTTTATGTTCCAAAAATCCTTCTTTGTGACAAATATCTTGATTGATGCTTTGTAAATGAAAGATTGGAATGATTTGAATACTAAATAAAACTGAAGTGTGTTTATGTGTGTAAATGGCTTATAGATCCTGAAGACTGTAGCTTGGATCTGGTCAAATGTTTGAGACGCCACTGTTCAAAACAACTGTGAGAAACTGATACCACAAAATAGCTGTCACTCAGCTTTCAGTATGATTGTCATTAATGGTTAAGGACTTTATATTGGACAGGAGAGGATGTAGGAATGGTCATTTGGTCATTTACAACTCAGGGCTGTAAAAATACATATGTTGTTGTACGAGTCCACAAAAACATACGGGTGACTAGATGACGTGAACTCGATCTGTCTATTAATAGTGCACTTACTCAGCTGTCAGAACTACACGGAGTTAACCATGTCAACGAGCATCGGTATCTGACAAACAAAGGCCATGATGAATGATGGAGGAGTAGAGGGGTAGAGGAGAGAAAGAAGAGCAGAGGGAAAGAAATAAAGGTGACACAAAAAGAGCAGGAGGAAGGAGTGAGCGAGCAGAGGAGTGGAATGAAATGCCATTGCTGCCCAAATGGCTCAACACACCGCTGGGACCAAGTGACATGCGTCATAAAGCAAATTAAATGACCCCCACTCATCCTCATCCTCATCAGCAGGTTGGAATTAAAAGTAAGTAGAGTCTCTGGTACCCATGTTACCTACAGGATAGAAGCCCTGTCTCTCCTTTGTTCCTCCCTCTATCTCTGGGTCTGTAGGGACGGTCACTGCTGCTATGAGTTCAGTCCTATGAATTGAAATCACCTCAATGCTGCTGCGTGTTCTTCTTATTGTCCTGCAAGCCTATGTACGCTGTTTGATGCCTTGAAACATTTAGCATTATGTGCTTTTAAAAATAGTCTCAGCTCTTGAAATCGGGTCAATGAAGCAGACTAACGCACCAGTAACAAACAGCGATCTGGCCAACAGCGGGAGCTGCAACGTTGAAGATCATGGGAACAGGCAGCTCTCATTCCAGCTGTTCCCTGGGTGGGGGAGGGTTTGTGGAGCAGACGGCATGAGTGGAACGGCCAAATCACAGTCCCATGCAGGCTATTAGTTAGGGGCACAGTGAATTAGCCACCTTCATCCCTAAATGCAAAACTGTAGGTTTTCTACTCGCTTCCAGGAAATGGCTTGTCATGTGATGCATGATGGTAGCTGTGTGTGTGGGGTATGTGGGGGCGTTAGAGACAGTACAGATTAGAATCCTCAAACACACCTACACAGCTCAGCTTGAGTCTCATTCCTTCCTTACTGTGACACTCAGATTTTCCCTAGAGGGAGGCTGAAACCTTTTCTGGAGCCTTTATTTTCTTAACTAAGGGAACTTCGACAATGAGCAGAAACCATCTAAAACCAGAGGAGAACCTTGCTGTCACTGTCCAGCACTGCTCTGTCCTCTTTTAGCTATGATCTCCAAAGGCACCGCTTTAATTGAATTAATGCCAATTGAATTATACATAATTATAATTGTACTCATTTTCTTTTCATCGAACATAATATTTAGAATTTTTTTAGTGCCATTTTAGTTGGACTTTGTAATAATTATCACCGTGATCCTGTACTGGGTTGGCAGTTATGAATGATGGCTCTGCGTGGATCAGCGGGTTGGACCTCTGTGTCTGTGATCAGAAGGTCACCCGTTTGCATGCCCTGCTTCGCTCTCACCTGTGTGTATGTATTAATAAAGCATCGCTTCATTTTGTAGCTGAACTTGCACAGATGTATAATACAGATGTTATACAGCTATGGGTTTACCTTTCATGCCAGACCTGGAAAACCTTCACTGCAGGATTGGAACTTTGTGCTTGCAGTAAATTGGCTCAGGGCACACAGTTCGTGGATTAGTTAGATTCTTATATTTTCAGTTATCAAAGGTGAAGCACCTGTGGTCAGAATGAGCTTCCAGCTGGAATAACACCTGCCTGAAAAGATGGTTGTTAAAACACACCTGTTCAGTAGCAGATATAATAGTCTGTTTACCTGGAAAAGCAGAGGAAGCAGAGGCTATTTGTTATTTGTAGTGGATGAGAGTAACCAGTATTCAGAGAGTATAAAAGCTGCTTCTTCTGAGATTCCAGCAGGCGTTTGGGGTCCAGCTGAGAGCAGAATGAGAAGCAGAGATGGTGACCCTGACAGTCACCCAGCAGACCCTGTTTTCCACAGTCTGCTCCTGGTGACAATCACCTTCGCCCTTGCCGGGTCCCCTGTGTGACGCTACCCCCCAGTACAGATCCCCAGCCTCTGTATCATCAGGTGGCCAAAGTGAAAGATTAACCCCCTCCCTCCCACTCCCTCCCTCCCTAACCCCCCTTCCCCCAGTACAGAGCGACTCCCCATTACAGATTCCCTGTCTGTGCATCCTGCTTGTTAACGTGGGTGGTGATGATTAGGAGAAAAAACTTCTCTGCTGTTGCTGTCTGAAAGGGGATGGATTCCCGATGAAATTACCCAGCACATAAATTACGTGGCCTATCGTGGACGGGACTTATTATCTGCTAATGCAGCAGTATTCCATTCCTGCTCATCAGCAGCCATTTCGATAAATGCTATTATTGTCAGGTTATTAGGGTTGTGGCTACCGTATCTCAATGTGAAAATTTAGAGGGATCATCTCCTGTATGAAAGGGAACACAATTCTGCCGTCAATTCCTCTTTAAATCAAAGCCGGAGCGAGCTAAGGCGCAGATATGTGCGTTAAATACATTTTGCGATATGAAATGTGGTTAACCTAACATCCTTGGTGAATGGATCAGGATTCAGTTTTGATTATATCTAATGACAAAAGCTCCCCGTGGATGTTACTACAAACAGGGCAACGGTGTTTGGAGACACTCAGCATGTGCTGATTCAGCTTGGAGCCCATTCCTCTTCCCAAACAAGACCAGCTGGATCGTTGGAGACGTGCCTGACACTCAGTATTGACCAGAGACAAACACCTAGGGCATGTGCAGACTCTAAATCACCTAATGCATTCTCCAAAAATAAGAAATTGTATACTTTTAGAGTGGTTTCTCGGCTCTGTTTTGGTTACCCCAGATACGAATGCAGTCTAATGCACTTTTCATGAACTTAAAGTAGGGCATTCAGATTAAGGGGACTAAGCTGAACTTTCATGTCTCGGGGGAAAATCTGCACTTGTACTTTAACCTGAACAGTCCTATTAAAAGATTCAAGTGGGATGAATTGTAAGTTATACTTAGTGTGTTGTTAAAATTATCAATTAAACTGTAGTACTAATTAGAGATGATATATTTTACTGTATATTTAATAAACATACATTTATTAGGTCACTTGGAAATGTTCCGTGTGCTTAAATGAGTGACATAGTGAGGTGAACCACATATACACACAGATTGTTATTACAGCAAGTTAATATATTTCCCCCGAATTAGTCGTTAACACTGTTGCTTCATAGCTCTGGCAACAGCGTTCGAACCCAGAGTTCGAGTCCCCACCATGGCTCTGTGTTTGTGGAGTTTGCATGCTCTCCCTTTGTTGTTGTGCAGTTTCCCCTCGCCATCCAAAAACATGCTGAGGTTAATTGAAGTTACCAGATTTTCTGTAGGTGTGAGTTTGCTCCGTGATGCATCCCCGAGCCTGGATGGATGGAGTGAACCCCAAGCAGGAATCAAAAGCCACAGCGCTGGCAGGGCGATCCCACGTCACGGCCTGCCGAGACCCCAGGTCAGCAGAAGCAGGTACAGTGCTCATGTTTAAGAGCTTATAATACAGTTCGCTGCTGGATAGTAGCACAGCCTAATGTAGTCTTTGCATCCTGAATTATTTAGCTGGGATCATCATCCTGGCATTTCTTAGTTTTTGAGCTGAGCGCCCCCATGAGACTTAGATTAAAAATGTGACGCCTGATGATATCTCCCAGGAGCAAACTGGCTGATTATGGTGACACCTCCTGGCTGATTCACATTTTAGGCATGTGCCTCCCCCAAAACCTCCCCTTACCAAAGGCCCTTTGCCTCAGTACTTCGAGTGTTGCCCTCATCTTCCAGACTCCACATTTATCCCGGTCCGTCTCCCAATCTCCTCACTGTTCAGAGTCGCTGCCTCAGAAACCGCTTCCGTAGCTGTTGGGCTGCTGAAAGCTGCCCGTAATTTGCTCTGTCTGAAAGAATCTGTGTTCTTATGAAACGAACCCATGGTCCTTCTTCTGTTTTACACTAGATCCACGTCGGCACTCATGAAGTACACCAATGCTTTCCTATAGGTGACAGAATCAAACGTTCAGCAATCATAACAACCTTTCCCACCACAACCCAGCAGTATGGCTTTATGTTCTCAAATTTAACTGCATTCACTGCACGTGCACAAACCAGACAGTGATAGAAAAACCAGCAAACGAGGAGAGCTTCCGATTTTTCAAAAATATTTTATTTGTTGCTAGTGATCCAGGTACAAGGAAAGAAAAAGAAAAATGATTTATTTTACAGAACATGATGATGATGTTTGCAGAAGCTTCTCCTCTATCTCAGATTTCCAATTTTTTTTTTCTTGGACAAGAACATGCAGGTGAGTATAGAGGCTTCGCTCAGGGAAGAGAGAGGAGCTGAACATAACGATGGCATCATAAGCGGGGCGGAGCCCGCACCTCTACACAGACGTCACCCTACCAGGTTTTTTGTTATTATTATTAATATTTTTTTTTTTACCAAAAAAGGCAACACACAGGTTACAAAGAACTGACAATATTAAGGAAGGGGAGCCAAAAACGAGGGAGAGCCGAAGGAATTCTCAACTGTCCAAGCAACAGCGCTCCGTGTGGCCACATCCAGCAAAGCATCTGGCGACCTCTTTAACATTCACAAAGGTCTTTCTCAAAGATTTCATTTTGGAAATGAGAGGAAGCAAAGGTGGACATGCAGGACACAGAGTGAGATTTTTCAGTACATCTGAAATCTTGATTCACTACTTTGACTTTAGTGATAATTTTGAGATTCAGCAAATCCCTATGGCTCCTCGTCTCTGACAGCTAAGTCGACAATAATAAAAAACAGTTTATATTCCACAAATCTTTATGCATATATCACAATATACCTTTTTATTATCATTTTAATAAATACAAAAACAACAACACTGTGAATTTAAAGAAAAGCATGAGTATCAAAAAAGACACGAAAATGTTTAAGACCTCGAAACGGACGGCAGGTGACCTCAGATGGGCATGTACCATTCGTGACATCATGTTATTATTCATCGAACAGACACAGGTTAGTGAATTGGTACATCCCACATCAACTCACCAAGATGGAAATGGAACACTAGACTGGTTATGGGGGAAAACTTTACAGCAGTGAGTAATGAGTCAGAGTAATAGTGTGGGTTATGCATATGAATATACAGCATATTTATACACATGTATATTCACATGCACATCTTATGTACACACACAAACACCACCAGAATGCTGGATAACCTGAGATACTCCATGCACCTCATTCCCAGGGGGCTGCCCAGTTGGCCATTCGGCCAATGACGTGATGGTGACATTAATACAGAGGTACAACAGTGAATCTGACAGACCGTTACGTCGCAATCTTCCCTAAATCTTTATTTGTTATTCATATAAAAGATGAGAAATAAAACAGTCATCAAACTAGTAAAATCCTGAACGGTCATGCTTAAAATTGATATTTAAGCAGCCTCTGTTTTAGTGTGAGTCCTTTATACAAAGAATTTTAAAACCACAGGAGGGAACAGGCCTACAAAAGGAGTGATTTAATTAAAAAATAAAAAATTAAATCAGCTGAACACCTGTGTTAAGTGACTGGGAGACACCGTATGCGTGTATGTGTGTGCATGGGTGTCAGGGGGTTGTAATCCATCCCATATTGCACCAACAACGGCAGTCTGGATGGCCACCACTGCAGGTCTACTCTGCACCCCAAACCGGCCTGCTCCACACTTCGATGTGGCTCTGCAGGCCTGCCTTGCACGCATTCCTTAGGAGCCAGTTTCAAACAGCAACAATCCTCCTTCCCAACGTTGTGGGACCAGCAAGGTTGAGCCGGTTGGGTTTCCATAGTAAAACCACCAGGGGATGGATCTTGTATGCAGCACCACTGCCTACTTCTCAGGCTAAATTCAGGTGTTTGGCTACAGAAACCTGTTAGACCTGCATGAGTCAGCAGTACATGTTTCTACCCATCAGTTCTGCATCCAAATGGCTGACTTTGGACACTAGGCAGTGAAAAACAGACCGGCAGGTTCCTACCCGGAAAATAGAAATGTATTGAATGTTTATTCATGGATTTGATGCTTGTAGTGAATTTATGGGATGGAGGTATGGGGGGGGACTGTTTTGACTACCCAAGGAGAGGCATGAAATCATGGTGAATGCAGTTCAATCCTCAGGGCCTATAAAACATGGCCTGATTGGGCAGGTCTGCAGTGCTGACGAGGGATGCATGGAATGTGCTGCAGCCGAGGTGCCAGGAAGCCGACACATCATGAGCCTTCATCAGGGATTCTGCCTCTTCAGCTACGATGTCAGCAAGACAGCCAGGTGATCAAATGAACGACATTGGAACATTCAAACTGGGTTACAACTAAGGTTTATTTTTGATGTAACTTCAAAAGGAATCACACTTTAAGTGCTTATGTCCCCTGAGGTGGAATTAGTCAGGGTACAGCTTGAAAACAAATAATAATTACATCACTGAAAGAACCTGGAACCCCAACATGAGGACCTAGTGTTGCGGTTAGGGGGACAGAACCTGCCTCAGCTGCAAACCGTAGCCTTTCTGCTCACAGGCTGTGCTCTGCTCATCCAGCTGCAGAGGGAAGCCCTTGTGATGCTGGGTGAAAATGGCAGAATGGTAGACAGAGGTTTGACATGCTGATGCTGCATGATGAAATGGAGAAGCAGTCAGTGCTTCGTGTTCCTGGCCCTCAGACCTACTGAGATGGAGCATTTTCCCTCTGGGGGTTCTTGCAGATGTCTGGGCTTATTGGACCCATGTGATAAAACTCGCCCTGCATTTCCACAGACTATCTTCCAATGATCTATCATCACTTTATTCTCAGTAGCAGTGGGTTTCATACAGGCATATCGCCCCCCCAACCGAGTACCTAAAAGACCACAAAGAATGATAATTGAGGAAAGACGCCACCCCCAAAATACTGTCAAAAACAAATCGCTTGTCTAAGCATGAGAAACTAGAGGAGGGAATGGTAGCTAAACGCCTTATTGTTGCCCGTGCGAGAGTGGGTGGGGCGAGAGTGGGCGTGGGGCGAGAGTGGGTGGGGCGAGAGTGGGCGTGGGTCGAGAGTGGGCGTCGGGTGAGAGTGGGTGGGGCGAGAGTGGGCGTCGGGTGAGAGTGGGTGGGGCGAGAGTGGGCGTTGGGTGAGAGTGGGCGTCGGGTTAGTGATCACCTCACACCTCCACGTCGTTAATATCTCTCTATACATTTGTATATATTTCTTATTTTCTAGTTTACAGTACAGAAACTCCTCTTCACGTGTCCTTCCGGTTCTTCATGTCAGCAGGAGTTATGTTTTTTGTGCTTTTCACCAAAAGATTGCAGTGCAAAAAAACAATAGGAATTAATAATATTAATTAAACAATTAATGATAATTATTAACAAACATGAATAATAAAACAATTCTTTTATGGCACCGTAGCCGATGGATTCACATATAGTACAAATGACCTAAAAAAATGATATATGATGATGCAGAAACAGAATTAGACTTGCATAGCAATGCAAAAACAAAAAATATATTTACAGGAACAAAAACTTCCCTTTTCCCCCCAAGGACTATGACTCTGTGGGCGTTTTTATGTGTTCTTTGTGAAATCTGCTTACTTACAGAATAATTTGATACTGTTTCTCAGCAGGAACTGGCTGAGCTGGGAGGAGGGTGAGACCGTCCCGTTAGGACAGAAATCAAACACGAGATCAGCATTGTGAGAAGGTGTGTTTCTTTACATCACATTTGCAGTTTGGCTTTTCTTTCAATTTGTTTCATTTCTTTCTGACAGTACACAAATACGGAGAAAAGTCCATTGCACCAGGAGGTGAGGCATTGCAGGGTTGAGGATCGGTGAGCCGCGGTCATCTGTCAGTCACTCACGCTGTGGGACACAGACAGACAGTGGCAATGAGGCACTGCCACTGCAGACACTACAAACAGTCACTGTAAGTCTAAAACTGCAAGGCTAACGGTAACGCGGCCAATACACCAGCACTGCACTGAACCCTGTTAGCTCATAGCACTAACCACAGTATTATTACTGACCTAATTTATTATTCTCTTTATAATTTCGTTTAGCTAGAAACCTTCCATTCAGGATGATAGCTGTATAAACTAAAGAGCTGCTTTCAAAAGTAAACCAGCACACAAACTTCTAGAAAATGCCTCAAAGGAGGCAATTTTTTAACGTCCTTAACCACCTTGGTGTCTGCGGCCTCGACACTATAAACACTGCCGCTATCATTATATGACCATTATAAATTTTAACAAAAACATTATAAGCCTGAGCTCCTGTCGGCCCAGTAAATCACGGTGAAAACAGGCCAGTCAAAGCCACAATGTCACAAAGTGTGAATGAAACACCTACACAGCTCTCCGGAGTGCTGTCCCTGACCGTTGGTGCCCAGGTAGCTCAGGTCAGGGTGGTCTATGGCAGCCCGCTGGTGGGCGCCTCTGCTGGCCTCCCCCTTGCGGGGCCCCGTGGAGCCCTTGGAGGACGAGGTGCCAGAGGTGCTATGGCCCCCAGGGGACGGGAAGCTGGGCTTACTGTATGGGAGCAGGGCCTCTTCTGTCACCCACAATGGTCAAAGGTTAAAGGTCAGGGAAGCTATTCGCACTGCGATTAGAGACACAAGAGTATGTGCAGCATCTGTGCGGGGGGTGTGGCGGGCGGGTGCCTAGGGAGCGGTGCCAGCATGCAGGCCTGCCTGCTGGACTCGGGGCAGCACTGCCAGCCATCTGCCAGCCTGGTGGCCAAGGAGCTGCACGCTTAGACGGAGCAGAACTGGCAGGGGTACTGGCATCCGGAGGGGATAGTGCCCCGAATCCAGATGACGACGACCTGGTCCATTGCTTTCAGGGGACGAGGTCTCATCAGACAGCTTGCCACCATTCTGCTAATTATGGGCACATATATCCCAACTGGACCTTTATCTGGACCAGACAAATCCTACCCTGCAGTGAGCAGTCAAAAGATTATTAATGGAATATTTTAAAAGAATATTTTTCAATAACAATGCTAGACACCATTACCCCAGAGACTGCCCCACTGCCTCTGACCCCACTGAGGGGCAGAATCATATCGAAAATGCGAGGTGGACCGGCAAGCTTTTTATTGGAGGGCGGCCTGTCCCTCCTGCACCCGTCCTGTTCACACCCCCGGGCCCTGAGGAGTATGTGTGCGGGCGGAGATGCCAGACTTGTGCTGCTTTACCTGAGCCATGGCCTGCCTTGTAGGCCCTGCGGCCCTCGTCCCCGCGCTCTCCTGGGCCCAGCCGCTCCTGGGCTTGCCTCTGCCGCTCCAGCGAACTCTTCGTCTCCTCCAGGTTAGAGATGTGCTGTCTCTCCAGGGAGGCGGCCTTGCGATCACCAGGGGGACCACGCGGGACCGCCATGCGGGCCCCATGGCAGGGCGGGGGTTCAGGGGGAGGAGGTAGGTCTGCGTGATGAAGAAGGGTAAGAAATTAGATCCCAAAATTCTTGAATGACCTCACATCTACAAAGTGAGCAGTCTGAGCACCTTCAGGAAGCCATGCTCGTCATGGGACAGAACCCCAGCCCCCCGTACCGTCTGCCCCGGCATCTCGGCGCTGCTCCAGCCGGCCACCTCTCTGTTTCCGACCCGGGCGGGGCACCCTCTGATGGCCCAGGCTTTGTGTCCCCACCACACTGCCATCAGTGGAGAAGGGACTACTGGGGCGTGGCCGCTGGGGAAAGTTTTTCCCTGTAGGGGGCGACAGAGAGAGGCAGGGTTAGCTTATTAATTTGAAACAACGAAGTAAATAGTACAGATAAGCACAGAAGCATTGCACTGTAGATACGACTCGCTTTAATTTAACAGCCATATCAAAGCATCTGTTAATTAAGCATGAAAATAACCACAGATCCCGACACCACAGATCTCCTGGCCAATTAGATTAAAGCATTCTGGAGAGAGGTCGAGAAAAAGCATGTCAGCCACTCATAGGTCTGAAGAGAGCTCAGCAGCCCTCATCTGCAGAAGTGAAAGGGAGAGCAGGGTTGGTGAGGGGGTGTTGCACGAGCGCCATGCATGCCAAGAGACAGTCGCAGGTCCCCTGGAGAGAGGGGTGGAGAGCAGGAGGAAGGGAAGAGGAGCCTCTGAGTAGTCGCAGGGCCCCCTGCCCCCGGACCGACCTCTCTTGGTCAGACTGGTGCCGTCACAGCGATAGCCCGCCTTGTCGGCGGCTGCTACCAGCGCCCGGGCGAAGCTGGCATGGGTGAAGATGGAGCCGTCGGAGGAACTGCCAGCGCTGGACCTGTGGCTGGAGAAGTTACGCTCGTCCTCAGAGGCCGAGCCCCAGCCATTCACCATGGAGCCTGAGGGACACACGACCATGAGCACGGTGCGTGTGCGTGTGTGTGAAGAGACCAGAGCATAGGGAACTGATTCTGTGCTCACATTTCCACTAAACAGCCTTATTAAAAAAATAACTTAGTGCCAACACATGATGCTTATTAACAATTTTCGTCTCTGTTTGACTTTTCTGGGATTTGATTACAGATCGTGAATTGCATTAAATCAGGATTGGGAAATTGGCTTACAGGTGAAAATGCAAATGGGATCTGTGATGCTGTGTTTATATTTCTGTGAGTGTGTGTGAAACATGCCCTAATCTGACAACACTAAATAACAATATCCACTCTCAGCCATCCATTTCAAATCAAATAATTTCCCCTCCTCTAGCAGAGCATTGCTGTGTGTGTCAAGCACTACATGCCGGAACAAGAACAATTCATTACCCACCACCCCCTCTGCTCGTCTCTGCTCCTGAATGCAAAACCTTCTATAAAAAACCCTTTTATTACAACTCAAAACCAATGGAATGGAAATGAATGCAAACCTCCTTTAGAACAGGCAAGGTGTGTTAAGGGACTATTACGACAAATATCAAATAGCCAATATTAATTTTGACAATAACATCGCAGGCTTTATTTCAGATCTGTATTCTCCTGACCATAAATCATGTCCATGGTTCTACGCAACCACTTATAGATTGGATGACTGATAAATCAATCAGGCTTTTCTGTGCCACAAATCAAAGCACATCAACTGTAATTTTGGCTGCAGATTCACTCCCTCTTCTGTGATTGGCCGATACGTCTCCCAGCTACACAGAGCTGGGAGGCATAATGTTCTCTGTAGCAGGCCCATTCATTGGTGTTTTTCCACACAATCACACAAAAGCTGATACCAGTTTATTCATGTTGATAAGCTGGTATAACTTATGCAGTGATGCAGGGTAGGAATGGACACTAATGCTGGACACCCCACGGAAGGGGGCTCCTTGATTAAACGCGATTTGGGCTGCAGGGGCTTCTGGATCGATGCGTTCTGTAAACGTAATTAGGAACGATATTAAGCTGCTGTAATTACAGTCTGGTGGATTAATTCAGGCTGCCGGAACATCACACTCACGCTGTTGCAGCCCTGACCTCTCGCCTTTCTAATCTTCCCCAATCACTCCCTGATACAGTGAATAACAGACCCCCCCCCCCCCCATTAAATGTGTTGTGATGCTTCATGCCGATTATCTATTAGTGCAGGTATGAGCAGCTGAGTTTGCTGCATATTCTAGTTGCTAAACCTTACAGTGCACTGTACACCATATAAATCTGGCAAAAAATAACAAATATGCCTTTATAATCCAGAAGTGATTCTATAAAATACTAATTATAATGTGTATATATAGGGATTACATGGAGTTCCCTTCTACCACTGTACACTGTCGGAAACCAATTTTTCATACCCAAAAAAATCAACAACTAGCAGCGATTCCCTCCCTGGCTAAAGTGAAGCAAATATCACTGACACATATTTACATAGTGTTACTGACAATGGCACTGCTGCCCAGTACATTTCCCACCAGTGACACCTGCAAACTGCTGCTTTCAGGATAAAAGTCACCACTTTACAGTGTTTTATAAAGCTGAAAAAAAGCATTTCATTGCTTTTGTACATCATTCTTAATAAGTTCATCAGTAATATAGGCAATTTTTGAAATTGATCTGAGACATAAATTGCAATGTTCTATAATTCCCAGGAGAATCGATAGAGTTAATTTTATTGTAATTACTGAACATTTCCTGTCGTCTTTCCCCAATCAGTTGATGTGATGTAACAAGTAGAAAACATGGTACAAACAGGTAGTCTAATTCTCGCAGGGATCTCGTGCAACATTGTATTATTTTGCAGATTTCTGAACTATAACTGGTGATCTGGAAGGCCCATGCAAATATTTTATGCATGTGTGTGCAAAAATGCATACATCATAGGTGATACACTAATTTGTTAAAGTGAATATAAATTAAATAAATTGAAAGCTTATTGTATTTTCTCAAAAAAAAATCAGCCAACAAAAATCTGCTAATCTGCATAATAACGTGACAGTCCTCAGGAACGACAGCGTTCATCTGGCTTCTGTGAGAGAAACAGCCTGGGATCACAGTGGCCCCGAGCCCAAAGACTCACAGACAGAGAGAGGCAGAGAGAGACACTCACAGACACACACACACAGACAGAGAGAGGCAGAGAGAGACACTCACAGACAGAGAAAGGCAGAGAGAGACTCACAGACAGAGAGAGGCAGAGAGAGACACTCACAGACACACACACACAGACAGAGAGAGGCAGAGAGAGACACTCACAGACAGAGAAAGGCAGAGAGAGACTCACAGACAGAGAGAGGCAGAGAGAGACACTCACAGACACACAGGCACAGACTCACACACAGACACACACATACACACACACAGGCACAGACTCACACACAGACAGAGAGAGGCAGAAAGAGACACTCACAGACACACACACACACGTACCGGTTTGTAATTATATCTTTGTGGGGACTCTCCATCCATTTCTATGGGGAAAGCTTTAATCCCAACATAACGACCTTAACGCCTACCCAGCCCTAACCTTATCCATAAGTAACCAAACAAAATATAAGATTTTTGCCATTTTTAGTTTTGTGATTGCATTTTAGTATCTTTGGTCCCCACAATGTCAAACAACAGGTTTTTATCACATTGTAGGGGATATTACATTTGCTCCCCACAACATAATATAAACAAAATGCAGACACACACAGACATGCAGACGGGGCTCAGCAGGTCTTCCATCAAGTAGACTGGTAGAACCATGAGGGATTGGGGGAAAATGCTAAGAAAGGAGAAACGAGGTCAGGAAAGGAAAGAGAGAGAAAGAAAGAGAGACAGAGAGAGAGAGAGCTGGAGTGAAAGGGAGCGAGGCTAACACAGCAGGGAGCCAGGAGTGACAGCCTGAACACTGGCCAACAGAGGGCAGCAGCCACACCACAGGCTGCTACGTGGGGTGTGGGGCTTTCCTGGGCAAGTTACAGAGACCGGTAATGGAATCGCTGCAGGGTTTGCAGCACGATTATGACAAACATGCGGACAGTTCACTGAATGTCTGTAGCTGCATAAAGACTATGGGGGCCATTATTTTTGTGTGTTATTCTGAATCCGCCCCCTCCCTTCCCCCAAGGCCATGCAGGAAAAGGGAGTTGACAGCCTTCAAGGAGACCTTCATAAACACACACACACACACACACACACACAAAGGAATGTCTGAGAATAGATTCTTTCTTTAGCAAACTAATAGAAATAAGCTCATTCCCAGACTAACTGAATAAGCTGTTAGAGGGAAAGAAAGAGTTTGTTTCTTGTATCTTATTAGCGAAAAACAAAGGCAGGCATGAATGACATGCCCAAGCGCTGGGAAGTCAGAGAGGAGACGCTGAGGAGTCAGAGAGGAGACGCTGAGGAGTCACAGAGGAGACGCTGGGCAGCAGAGGGAGGGCATGAAGGTGTCTGTGGGATCAAACAGACCCCTGAAGCTGCCTTCTCACCTCCCACAGGACACAGTCCCATAACGGGAAACTGAACCAGTGCCCCCCCATTCTTAAGAATCCCCTAAACTCCCTGCAATGGCAAAAGCGAAAACGAACAAGGACCAGCCCTGCAGCTTCCGGAAAATTCTGCACCTCCGGTTCCAAAACCCATTATCGCGATCCAGACCCATAAATCAGCCCATGGCGCCAGCGCTAAAACTGATTTATCCTGATGGGCTCTCATCTGCATATCGTTAAGCACAGGAATCATTTTCCTTGACGAGCGGGCGTCTCTACCTGCTGTCGGCATGCGTGACCTCACTCCCCGCTGCTGTTTAAGCGGATAAAATCAGCCAGAGCGCCACCTCAGCCCAGAGAGGCACTGATAAAACTCGCATATTAAACACATCCATCATACCCTAGACAGGAAGTGCTACTCCCTATGTGGGATAATCCAGCGACCTCGCTCTTAAAATTGCATTGTACTATGCATTAAATGGTAATATAAAGCACTATGGAATATAACAGAAATGTGGATAGAAATATATCCAGCTAAATATCTTTTTGGTGTTTTTAGATTTTGAGTGTTTGTATCTTTAAATGGAGTCTACAGTCTATTTGATTGGCTCTTTTTGATTCTGTGTATGAATAAGATTAGATGTGAAAGGGGGTCCATTTTAAAGTCTCGAAAGCTGAGAAAATCCAGGCCAACCACCCCCCCACCCCTCCAGCAGCTCCAGTGGCATAAAATGGCGGAGAAGATGGATCTGTGGTGAGTGCCGCCCCCTCACCCCCTGACACACAAGCCCCCACCATGAGCAGCCGGTGTTGGGCCGGTCCTGTCAAGCTGGTGCAGGGAGGGGGGGACTGGTGCAGTGATAAGGTGAAATAGTGCCATTCTCAGAGTAATGCGCCACGTCGGAGATGCTGCAGATTACAGAGCTGATGCTTCTTCATATTCGTCTAAATATATCAGCGGGGGCCCGTGTCATGGCCAGCGAGCCTGCCGCTCCATCATTCCGCGCAAAGCCTCATCCCAACTACTGCCAAGGCCTCCAGACAGACCTCACGTCCCTGTCCCAGAGGGGATACTGGCGCCGTGGAGGCGGGGCGGGGGGCACCGCCTGCAGTGAGGGAGAGACAGCAGCTAAGCCCGGGGACTTCAACTGGCATATTGTCTACGACTGGTGCTCCAGTTACGGCAAACCAGGCTTCAGGAACCAACGTTACATTTGCAGATGCAATTGGGGTTAAGGGCTGTGCTTATGGGCCAAACATTAAAGTCACCCAGCCATGGAATTTGAACCAGTGACCTTCTGATCCCTGAGTCCCCTGCATGACTGCAGCAGGCTCCCCAGCACCCTAATCGGTGTATAGCAGGCAGCAGACACACGCAGGTGCTGCCACTGGGGGAAATACCACCTCGCCTCCTTCACCTCTGATGGGTCACCGGAGGCACTTCAACCTCCCCTTTCCTCAGCTCTCATTAAAATTCATGAACTTTCGTATCTACGTTCGCAGTGATTATTATAATTCCTTTGAGTCCCCCCAAAAAAAGCTGACAAAAATTTGATTGAAATACATCCATTTTCAGGTGAGCAGCAAATTATTGCACGTGCAATTGACTAAGCTGTGCTTTCCTGACATAGAATAACAACTCTGCATTAGCAACCCCTCCGTCCACAGGCTAAACAAGGGAGCTTTGCGTGATTCCAAAGAAGCGTACTTACCAGCCTAACCGGAGCTTCAATTGATAGACAGTTTGATAGCATTATGAAAACAGCTATTAAGTTACTTCTTTCCGTTCTTTATTTTACTGTGCATTTTCCTCTATAGCTCATGAAACATTATAAATAAAAACTAAAAGCTATTGGAGACACTGATAAATTGTCACTGATAAATTGCCCTTTGAGTAGAACATGAAAGCCTGCGCTGATGTAATGATGAGGTTAATGTGATTGTGTATTAATTTTCAGTACTAGCTTGTCAGTCGTGCTTATAAAGACTGATGGCAAGAAAAAGGAAAAAGGAATAGAAAAACATAAATATGTGGAACTGTGCTTGGACCCAGCAAGAGAGAGCTACACATATGCATGACTATATAAGGGCCCAATAAGAGAGAACGACACATATGTATGACTGTGAACGGGCCCAATGAGAGAGGACGACACATATGTATGACTGTGTAAGGGCCCAATAAGAGAGGATGACAGATATATATGATTGTGTAAGGGTCCAATAAGAGAGGTCGACACATATGTATGAGTGTGTAAGGGCCCAGTAAGGGAGTACGACACATATGTATGACTGTGTAAGGGCCCAATAAGAGAGGACGACACATATGTATGACTGTGTAAGGGCCCAATAAGAGAGGACGACACATATGTATGACTGTATAAGGGCTCAATAAGGACGCAGGACACGTAGATAGAACAGTGTAAGGGCCCAATAAGGGAGCAGGACACATATGTATGACTCTGTAAGAGGTCAGTGAAGCAGGAGCAGATGTGTGTAACTGTTTGATGACAGCAGCTTAAGGACTCACCCGTCACAGAGCTGTCCAGATTATCCATGCTGGATCCAGGTGTATGTTCCATGCCATGCAGTGGTCGTGACATCTCGTAGCCTTCATCATCTTCCTCCTCATCATCATCCTCATCATCATCATCCGGTATGTCAGTTTCCAAATCGGACACCAAGCTGCTGGACACGTAGCCGACTGGGGGGACGGGGGGCTGGGGTGGGTGAGAACCCCCTTGCATGTGCCTGCGACAAGAGCTAAGGATGTAAATGAACCCCCATCGAGTCTGCAAGAGGTACAGCAAGTCCCACTGATTGATCTTCAATATAGGCATATGGATGGTGAGTGAGGTGAGGGTTTGTACACAGGGTTTGTAACCCGGGACAATCCTGGTAATTTTGCAGTGGTACATCTCCGCACGGCAGCAAAATGACCCTGTGACTGGTGCAATGGGATGCAGAGCGCGCCGGCCAGTGGGGCTGTTCGTCACCCACCATTCCATCACGGTGTGGGCACTCAAGGCGCTGGCAGCCTGCGACGAGGCCTGTGGCAGGACCCGCATGTAATTACCGGCTCTTTCCTGTTGTCAAAACGTACTCGCGCCAACCCAGTGATTACAAGGTAACACGGCAGCCCCCGCCTGACAGGGCCTCCGCTTTCCCCTTTGTAATGCAATGAACGCGTGCCTCTGTCTCGCTCTGGATGACAGGATGAAACACGGCCTTTATTTGCCTTGCATGAATGCCGCAGAAATTGACTGCGCAAAATTTAACGTGTAGAACAGGCACGGGTGTGTAGACCTTGCAGACGGGCGAGTGCGTGTGAGTATGGATCCGTTTTGAGTGTGCTAATACCTTTGAAGTATTTGAACCTGCCTTCAAACATGCCTGCAATCATTCATCAGTGCAGGACCGAGCATCCGAGAAAAGTGGATCTCAGGAGATGAGAAAGAGCCTCTTGACACGACAGCTCTGCATTCCGTTTGACCTTTAACTGGACGTCATATGATGACCCCCTGTTGATCTCTTACCAGGTCTGTTTGGACATGTCTAGCTGGTAGGCCCGCGTCAGCTCATCCAGGTGTGCCTGAAGCATAGGCTGCATCTCTTCGCGGGGGGACGGCGTGAGGGTTGCGGTGGACTGCTGCCCGAAAGACACCGCAGCGGGGGAAGAGGCCACGCCCCTGATGGGCGGGGTCGGCACACGCTCCTCCTCCTCCAACTCATCCTCGAGGCCTTGATGCAGGTAGGTTTGAACTGGCACCTGTGGACCCCAGCCATCGCTCTCATACCTGGGGCAGACAAGCCGGGAAACTCACATCATTACACACATTAGTTAAAACGTTACCTAGTCTAACAAAAACTCCTTTTACAGGCTATTCTGTCATTGTTAAGGGACATTTTACAGGGGATAACATTTTAGTGGTATCTTCTGTAGTCATGGAAAAAAAGTCAGTTTCACAACCCATAACCGAGCGTACACCCTTTGAAAGAATAACAGCCATAAAGAAAATGTTCATTAAAAGAATTTGTCAGAATACACCTCGCAGGACATAACAGTTTTAATATGCTGCCAATAAGAGGATGTGGAGATTTACAAGGCTGAGGGACCCTCATTTGCCAGATAGCCTATTAAGCCCGATGACTTTCGAAGATGAGAATTAGTGGCGGTGGAGTGCTAGCTCGCTCTGCAGGAAGCAAACTTGGCTACAATTCAAGAGGCTGCTTCCGGGGAGCATGTTTCAGCCCAGAGTTCCCTGGCTCCTGTATTAGCGTGAGCGGCCTGTGAGAGCACCTCATGCTGAGGTTCGACACCTCTGCAGGCCAGGGTTGCGCTCTCCTATAGCCCTTAGAGGGAGATCAGCATAAATTCAGCAACTGGCGAGGAAAGGAAGGGTTCTTCTTAGTTGCTCTTAGCCTGTGTCTGTAGCGTCAAATCCCCATAGGAATGTACTGCCTTAGCAGTTTTCAACCACTAATGACTTGGTTACATCTCTAGGTGTCAAGGGAGGTGATGCTACAATTATATAATTCCTTGGTAAGACCCCACCTAGAATATTGTGTGCAGGTTTGGTCACCATACCTTAAGAAGGATATTGCTGCCTTGGAAAAGGTGCAACGTAGGGCTACGAGAATGATTCCTGGTTTTAGAGGAATGTCTTATGAGGGGAGGTTAGCTGAGCTGAATCTGTTTAGCCTCGATCAAAGGAGACTAAGGGGGGACATGATCCAGGTATATAAGATTCTAACAGGTCTGGATGCTGTTCAGCCAAATGGCTATTTCAATATTTGGTTAAGTACTAGAACTCGGGAGAACATTTTAAAATGAATTTGAGGAAGCACTTCTTTACACAGCATGTAGTTAGAGTATGGAATAGTCTTCCTGCTGGTGTAGCACAAGATAAAATTTCTTATGTTCTTAAGCAGTGAAGAAGTCTTCCTTTAGATCAGTTTTTGCTAACCAGGTTCTTTGGGAGCCACAGACCATGGTTTTTCTCCTCCCTGGGTCTCTGCTAGACAGTCCATGTTTTTGTTCCCTCCCAGGGTCCCCGAGGACTGGATTGGGAAACACTGCTTTACATGAATAACCTTCATCTGTCTACCTGGCTTCCTCAAGAAACTTCTCCTCAGGTGCTACAGTACCAGCTCCTTCTGCATGCAGTTCAGCAGTTACACCGCAGGAATATGGACGCCATGTGCAGGGACTGCCACAGCCTTTAATGTATACTACATGCAAGGACACGCAATTAGAGACAGTCTCCTTTAGCCTAGGCATCTAGGGCATCCTGGGGCATCTGGACCGGGCCATCCTGTTGCCCTGCTACGTAGTTCCTTACATTTGGTTTGCATTTGGTGAGAACAGGCGTGAAATGGGCCTTGTACACCACACCTACGCAGAGAAGTTACAGTCTCCTTCTAGGGCATCTGGTTGGATCATTTCCAGGCAGGAATCTTGATTTGACTTTTCCTCCCATAATTTCCATATGTGTCGGCAGTCAGTGATCTGTGGGTGAGTAAGGAGGACCTACCCTCCACCCTCATGGGGATCATTGGGGTAGCTGTCCACTTCAGTGGCAGGGAGTGGGTGCACGGGAGGTGGAGGCAGGGGAACATTGGCCCAGCTCGACCCATTGGCCTTGGAGGCCTTGGTGCTGTTCTTTGTCTTCTTCTTTTTCCCACCTTTCCCACCTGCACAAAGATGATGAGATGAGGCAGATCTGAGATATGCACCCTTACAAACAATAAACTGCAATTTATCACTGTTTCCATGGAACCAACAACCATACTCCCAGATACTTTGGGAAAAACCTAGAATTTTTCACGTATGACTCCATTGATCACCATCACTTGGTGTAAAGCAGCACACATACAGGGGCAGTGAGCCACCTAATTGTGACAAGAGTAACCTAAGACCCCCAAACCATAAGGGAGTCAGATATAATGTCACCTTCTGTTCCGGTTAATTTCCTCAAAGACCAATCAAAGGTGAGGTGGGGAAGAGAGGCCAGAGACAGATAAGCTGGGAAGCACTTCTGAGTCCCGCAGCCTCCTGATCCTGCCATCGCTCTAAGTCTGCTTTACAGTACTGTAATGAATGAGCTTTGCACCTTTGCTGTAACCCTAATAGGATTCAGTTGGAATCCATTACAGCTCCATCTCTGTTATTACACAGGAGTCCCTATTACCCGCTTCCGTCCGTATCTCGTTTCAGACGGGATCCGCAGGCAGCACATCCATCATGATGTGGCCGTCAGCGGGGACACGCCTCTGTTTGCTTGCTTGTTTCCCTTTTGATGACCGCGTTGGTCCCTTTTGACTCCATTTGGCGAAGTGACCCCCGACCCCCAGATAACTCTGTTATCTCCTTCGCCAGTCTTCACTGACCGCAGCCTCGCGTTCCTCCTGATGAGGTAGAATATTCACGGTGGCTGCCGTCATCAATTTTCCTGCCTGTCTAGTCTGGGATGGTAGGCGAGTGGATAGAAGGGATTAGGGGGGGTTTGGTGGCTCGTATCTTGAGTGGGGGGCTGTCTGATGAAACAACTGCCCAAGCTGATGGCATACACCCCAGACAGAACTGGGGGAGGGGGTGTCACCTTCCCTGATAGCAGGATGCCCATAGCAGACCCAACACACTCAGTGCGGGCCAACCCCTACCCCCCCAAATGTGAGAACTGGGCACATAGCATCAGCCAGACACACAGCCGAGCACAAACGCCCCAGTGAGTCTCCTTTGTGTCTGCTCGCATGTGTCCACTGTGGCTGCCAAGTCCTTCCTATTGGAACGGCTGTAGCAGTATGGTAAGCGCCACTGCAAGGCACTGTGTGTTTTACAGTTAAACACAAAGACATGGAAACACTAATACAACTAAAACATCTGTAAGAGTGCAGGAAGCACCACTGCAAGGCACTGCATGTTTTACAGTTAAACACAAAGACATAGAAACACTAATACAACTAAAACAGCTGTAAGAGTGCAGGAAGCACCACTACGAAGCACTGCATGTTTTACAGTTAAACACAAATACATGGAAACACTAATACAACTAAAACAGCTGTAAGAGTGCAGGAAGCACCACTACGAAGCACTGCATGTTTTACAGTTAAA
>JAODJX010000039.1:15843712-15854680 GCA_026776945.1 Isichthys henryi | reverse complement strand
CCGCCCCCCCCCAATCCTCTGCTGCTCCTTCACCTCCGCCTGTCACATCGTTACCCTCTCTCTCCTCTCCTCCCACCTCCTGCCCTCCCTTTCACCCCCCACCCCCCTCCCCAGTACTCATCAGCCCTCCAAAGTCTGAGGGTTTGACAGAGATGAGGAGCGGGATACACGATCTGACAGGACCACCCCCCACCCACCCTCCACCAAAAAATGGCAGGATGATGATGAGTGAGGCAGCGTGACGGGGCTGCTGACAGCAGGACCGGGGGCCACGTCCTTGTGTTTGCTTGGAGAGGAAATGAGAAGGAGAGTAACTGCCGGTGGGCGTTTACATTAAATGGGTGTCGCGACTTGTGGCGCACAGGAGCAGAAGTGTGTTGGTCTGGGTTAGGGCCAGGCATGGCCATGTGTGCGCAAATGACTACACACCCCACCGCTGTATTAAAGACACACTGTAAGTCAATATTTCAAATACGGCCTATTTTGAATTAAGCAATAGAAACAACAAACAAGGTGATGGAGTGATATTACCAGGGAAACAAGTTCATAAATCAGACCTTTATGGTCCAACGCACTGGCTGTGGAATGGGACCCCAACATTAAGAGTCGTTTAAGTAACGTTGCAACACGGATATTCATTTTCCAGTCTCCTGTCACTCCGGCTTCCGGAATCGAGTCAATGGAGCCTCCATGGCGACAGTAACAGAGCGATTCACTGACTGGACGGCCTTGTCCACCGTCTCCCATTAGGTCCTAATCTGCTCCTGCTGAAGTATCGATTGCGGGAAAGATAGGAAGTTATTACTACCTCCTAATTACAATCTCCATATTGACAAAGGACAAGGGATGAGGACGCACTGCAAGTTATCGGCTTTTATCAATTTCAGCCGAGCAGCAAAAGTTGATGGATCCAGGCTTACCAATCTGCAGCCTCTTCATCTTCCATGAATCATTTATTCTGTGATCGATTAAGTGTAATTGTTCCGTCAGGGCAATTTGGCAACAGCCAATAAGAAGGCAGGAATAGACGTGGCTTCATTTGCTATTGTCTAATTAATGCAATAAACATCCCAGCTAACAAATGGACACATTCCCCTCTACTACTCGCTGGGACCAGGTAGGAAAACCCAGAACATCTGGCCCCTGGGTGACTCTGCAAAGGCGTGACTGTCTGCTGCTGGAGCTCCGTCACATCCCTCCTGGGGGGAGGGGACTGGGGGCTCAAGATGCAGGCCCACCCCCAAGGACTCCGTTGCCCCACAAATCCCACCCGCTGTGGCAAGCGCGCTGCCCGTTTAGCTGGAAAATTGCAGGATTCGAGCGAAGCGGAAACAAGACAACAGAACGGCAAACGGTCTGGCTCATTTTTCTGCGCACTCACTGGAAACAGAAAAACCCCACTCTGGCACGACCAGAACACATACAAATTTATACGTGGGCACACAAGCGAGTGTATATATAACTACATTTACTACTATGCAATTTCCGGGAGGCGGCGAGTATATATGTGTTTACTGAAGTGTGTCTCTCCGCAAGTGAGTGTGCATGAGCGCACATGTGTGTCCGTATGTGTGACTGAAAGGGGCCCTAATTAATTTTGAGTCCCAGGGCAAGTGTGTGAGACCGGTGCTGGACCTGCCTATTCAGGTGTGATAAGGGAAAGAGGAGAAGAGACGGAGGATCCGGAGTCCCAAGGGACTCTGCTGAATACCCTTATCGAGTCTGTAACTGGTGTCATTCAAATCAGCCGGCGCCCAGACGGAGAGGAGAGGAAGGGGGCTTGCTGGGGGGTGGGAGGGGTTTCCTGCGCACGGCTCCCCTGGGTAATTATTTTTACATCATTACACATGCTCTGATTCCAGCCGCCCGAGTGAGGTGACAGGGAAATTCATCACTCTGGGGGCCCCAGAATTCTTTGCAGCAGCGGTGGAAGATAAATGATAAAATAAAACCCCTCTTGGCTTAAATTGTTTCTGCTAATTCTTTCAGGGAGATTTATGACTTCATCTATTAATGCATGAATGTGTGCATGTTTTGGGTATATGCTTGTCGGCGTGTTTATCTGCACGATATACGATATAAGCAACGAGACACATACTGCACAGATGGAGGCAGACACTGGAAGCCCCCTTGAAATAAGCAATCACAATAGCTTTTGTCAGTAGAAGGCGATATTTCCTCTAATAAGATCTTTCTGGTTGCTAAAATCCGTAGTGATTCATTCAGGTATGTGAGGCGTCACACATCACTTCCAACATGCTGTGGTGCGCCTGAATGTACACCTGTGACTCTCAGTGTTCTTTGAGCAACACAATGAACCTCGGCCATCTCGGCCATGATCCTCACCCAGTGGAGTGCTACTGTGTTGCATTACCATTCAGTGCTGCATATAGGTGAAGACATCTTTCACCTTTGGAACCAGCTTTTAAATTATAGCATGGAAAGCAAAGAGAGATTCGTTTTTTTCTCTCTTTTACCTAACATGCAATTTTTTATGTAACAAATTATGCTTTAATAATGAAGAATTCCTCTTTATCTACATACAGTATATATATGTAACATTGTCTAAATGCTTATCCAGGCAAGGCTGGGATGCACCATCGATGGGATGCCATTACAGGGTGCACACACATACACACACACAGGGAGGAGGTAAGATTTTAAACCCACAACCCTGTGGGGAGGGGGGGGCAGCAGTGCTGACCATGACCATCATCTATAGCATATTTATATTATATCATGAAATCAACCATAGTTTGTCGGACCAGCATACTGGATAAAATGAAGAATTTGCAGATGAAGGCACAGACAGCTATAAATTCTGCATCTTCCCTGAAAATCAGGGAACTGCAAGCAGAGCTGCAGGAACACCCCCAAATCACCTGTGGTACACATCCCCCCACCCCCACGGCGGACCCTGTGCTCTCACCTCCCGTTGCTCATCAAGCCGCCGTCCACACGCTGGAACGTCACTGGGGGCAGGGAGGGGTGGGTAGCAGGACCCAGAGAGCGGGGAAAGAGAGGGGAGATGGCAGGTAAGGACAGATTCACCTCCGACTGCCCCCATTCATACGACCTGTTACTGCAGGGGGCACTGCAAAGATGGCACCATGATGGGGACACTTAAAGGCGTTTTGCTAATGGAAGCAGCTATTGTCACTCTTATGGGCTCCTCACACAGCTGTCTCCAAGTGTACGGCCAGCAGTATGGCAATATATGGATATGAACAGACAGCTGCCCCCTGGCCCCTGATGGGAAGAGCTTCTCTTCAGCTCCCCGCCGCATCTCCACCCGAAACAGAAATCAGATCCAAATCGGGGGAAGTCCTTGGCAGGGTCCTGAAGTAGTAAACAAACTCACACCCCAGGAAATGTGCCCCTCCCATGAGAAAATGCCATAGCAACATTCCCGTTTGGGTCACAGATGGAGATTAAAGGAAGGATTCCACACATTCCCGTTCCTCCTTCTGTTTAATCGCACTGTTAATTTCTCAGGATACAGGCTGCGGCTGTTACGGAGAAGAGAGTACAATGGCGTGGCAACAGAGAGAGGTTGAGTGCAGAGAAGAAATAGATTCCAGTGGCAGTGTCACAGGATGGAGCTTTGGGGGTCGGGGGGAGGGTGGCGGCCCCAGTCAGGCACAGGTGTGTCAGAGGGGGGGTGGTGAACTAACATCAAACATCTATCTTGGTTTTTTTGTTTTCTATCAGCCAAACCCCAAGAGAAACGTCAAACTAGCATTATAGGAAATGGCTGGAAGATTGCCCCCCAGCGTACCGGTGAGGAAGGGGGGCACACCCCAGCGAGCCCGTCTCGGGGGCTTATATACAAGCCCTCCACAGGACACAGGTGACATTTTCCCCAAACACGGGCCTTTCCTTTTATTCTTCAGCACACACACACACACACACACACACTGCTGCTCCTGTACTGTATGACATCACCCTCTGATGTTCGTATCTGCAGGCCGACACATTTCTTGCTTTAATGTCGGCAGGCAGGCGGGCGCCCAGCGGCTCTGCTCTCCTTTCCGATAAACACTTTCTCCAATATGAGCACGGATTAATCCCCCTTAATAAGCATTAACAGGGGGGTGGGGGCTGTAATCATGGTATAAAAATTCCATCAAATCTTCCCAGCTGCCTGAATGCCAGTGCTGCCTGTGATTTACGCTCCCCCACCTCCCGAAACGCCCAAGCCCGTGCAGTGAAAGCTTTAAGAACCAACTGCACGGCATTTCTTGCACACCTCATCCGTCTCTCGGCCGTCCACTCCACCACACCCCCCCCCACAAAGCCCTTCAACCCTGATTAAATCCCAAACGAGACATATGCCACTAGGCCAAAGGACAGCTATATGAAATTCTCACCCATGACCTCATCGTCATGCCCAGGGTAGCACCTCATTTCAACCATAAAAACACCAACACAGTCCTGGATGAGTGTGACAGGAAGGTTTACACGCATAAGCTTCATCACCAGAGGCGCCCAATGTGCAAACAGCGCCCACTTGTTCAGGCACATCTGCGGGTTAATGCTAATACTGTCTCCCCTAAGCAAACACCAGGCTACAGTTCAAGGCATAAAGCATGCAAAGAGAATCCAGAGGGTCGCCTATATGAGGGAGGGTCAGCGATATGACTCATGAAAGTGATTTTGAAGATTTGTGCTTCCAGCATCTCACAATCCAGGGCTTTTCACATAGTACAGTGTGAAGAGTTCACAGAGAATGATGTGATAAAAAATATGTAGTCAGTGTCAGTTCCGAACGTTAAAACCTCGCTAATGACACTGATGGTACAGGAAGCCAACAAGTACGAAAACTTCCAGCACCATTCAGGCTAATCTGTAGAGAAAAGGGGATCCTAGCCAGTATTAAGTAGGTGTATTTAATTAAGTGATCACTTCTCCAATCAGGTCATAGTGATCTAAGAGTCTAACATAGGACAGCCATCCATTGTCATAGACTCATAGGCACACATGCACTCTCAGAGACATGAAACACAAGGAACATTCAGTCTGATTTGTATGAAGAGTCTATGTTTGGTGCGTGGGAGGACCAAAGGGCTCCCAAACGAATCCCCAGGAACACAGCGCAAACACGCAGACTCGGCAGCCCCCCTGGGCTCTCGCTCTGCCCATACATGTAAATAAACTGGCACAGGCACCAAGATGAAGTGTGTGGGAGAGGTTACGCACTGAGTGAAGCGGCCAATATGGAAGAAAATTGAAACAATCTGGTGAAATGTGTTTACCGTGTGATTAAATGCAATTTCACAGCCAGCATCTAACACTACAAGCGAGGGATCACAGGAGGGGACGGTGTGCTTGGACTGGCTGATCTAAAAAACTTTGTTTATAATGACAGATCTGAAAGCATCTCCCTTAGACAACAGAGCATATGAGAAATAAAAGCCTTCAGAAAGCAAAGAGGCTGCAAAGCGCAGGGTCAGGGAACAGGTCCCGCCAGCTTCCTTTCTGTTTGCCTCATGTGGACTGATGATAGGAGCAGTTAAAGCATCCTTATGAAACCTCAAAGCGTCAACATTGCTAGAAAATTCACCAAAGGTCACCCAGAGAAAAAAATCACTCAATAAAGCCACAAAAAATACACAGATATACAAGAGCAGCCGTAAAAATTATAACTCCAGACTAAGAAACAGCATCAATGACCTCTGGATCATGAAAAAGCAACTGGAGCGCATGACCTGGAGAATTATAGCGGGCTTGGCAGGTACTGACAAAGAGAGTAACAGGAAGGAGAGCCATTTCTCACAAGGAGAAGAATAAGACTGGCGCCATTGACAAGGTGCCAGGGTGCCAGGGACGGGGACTCGGAGAACACCGGGGAAGGACAGAAAGTGAAGCACATTAGCAGACTACAGAAGGTCACAGTGGCAGAGAGGACAGGGACAGTGTATGTGCACAGTAAAGGGGAACAGAGACACACAGGTACAGCACAGGACGACTAAAGGAGCCCTGGTCCTGGAGCCTGATTACTGGATGTGAATTTAAAAAAATCAGTGTACTTTCTTCAAGGGTGTATATTTTTTAATAAGACTATGGAAGGGTTTGGTTTTAAATTAAATGAATGGGGTCCGGAGCCTATCCCGGAAGCAACGGGCACGAGGCAGGGCCCAATAACATCAATTAAAACATTCTCAGATGTGAAAAAAAGAACATTATTACAGGTGGGTAATGACATCTGTGAAGAGGGTGTGTCACTGAGTGAGGAGACAGGACAAATGGACAGTACCTGCAGGGGTGAAGGTGAAGGACTGAACTGCAAAACAAGAAGACAGAAAGAGTTGAGTATTAAAAGCTTGAGAGAAGGTTTGATCGGGGCTAAATTTGAGCATGTGCACAGGCAGCGGCCGCGGCTCGAAGGGGGGCAAGGAGATGTAAAGCGGGAACATGCAGGGGCACAGCCGGCGAGCAGGGAAGGGCAAGCTTTCAGTCAGGGCAGATGGAGGGGTGGGGGGAGAGAGAGAGAGAGAGAGAGAGAGGCAGGTCTGCTTCACTGCAGAATCCAAAAGGTGCACCCTCCAATTGCTAATCCCAGGAGAGGATGGAAAATGGAGAACATTAAGCAGAAAGCAGGAAGGCTGGAGGAGGAACACTCAGAGCATTTAGGAAGGGATTCCTGGTATAAAGCCAGGCGCTGCGGGAGAGACGAGGGTCTCAAAAAGAGAGGAAAAACAGAAAAATTTGGGAGAAGATAAAACCTGGAGAGATATATTGGATATTTTTAAATCAGTAGCAAATATCGACAAAAACCACAGTAATGAAAGATCAGAAATTCAGATCGAGCAAAATAACAACATTATTATGGGCTCTGGTTCAGTTACACCTCCTCAGTGCAAAGCAACATGCTAAGACATTAAAATTCGCCCATTAGCCTTTGCTGCACCCCTCCCCCCCACATGCCAGCCAGCCCCCACTGTAAATGTCAGGGTGGCTCCATTGACTGGCGGGGGGAGGAGGAGGAAACTGGGAGGGCTATACACATCGAAGAAGACGGCTACCACTCCACCATGTTCAGTGTACAGCAGGCATCCCGTCTGAGTCCTCCTTGCAGCATGCGCTAACCATACACCTGCTCCTGCCTCAGATGATGGGCTGCCATAGGTTCATGCCAGCAAATAACGGGATATATTTGACAAGCCTGATAATGTATCATGGGGTAATGAAGAAACACCAAAATGAATCCTGTGCTGCCTTGCAGTCATTATTAACATCAACAGAAAATGATAGAGGATAAGCATACAGTATATTTGCCGTGGATGAATCAGCAGCTTGCATCACTCATTTCATGCATTCATTCAGGCAGACCAGAGAGTGTTTATCTCGATCAGTGTTGGGTGAGCTGGGTGTATGTGTCAGAGAGTAAGCTTAGGGCAGTACTCAGTGCAGAATTGTGCAAGTAGCTCTCCATTCAGACTGCTGTTTGGTGAGCAACACGCCTCGAGAGAGAAGGTCTCGCACCCCCACAGAATCATCTATGTGACGACACAGGGGGTGCCCCAAAGTCGGCAGCACTCCTTCTTCAGAAGGTATTAAAGAATAATAAAACCGCAGTTGCCTAAAATAGGAAACCATTTGGAACATCCTGTATATCTGCTGGATCTACACGTTTGTGTTTCTGCTGGTAGGATAGGTCCGGCTGAGTGTTCCGGCTAGTCGGTGGAGCCACACCCTCACCTGCATAGTTGCTCAGGCCTTTCCTCTTCTTTCTCCTCCAGTAGAGCCAGATGCTGAAGCCCATGAGGATGACCCAGCAGGCCCCGCCGATGCCGGCGATGAAGGCCGGCTGCTTCACCACGTCCGTGATCTGCTCGGTGATGCTGTTGTTCCGGTTCCCGCTCATGACCACGTCCCTGAAATCCTTGCCTGGGGGGTGGGAGGTGGGGTGACACAGAGCCCATCGATGCATGTGGGATCGGAGCCAGCATCACGACATCGCATAACCCCAAATCCTTCTGCTCCGAAGTAAATAAGAGGCGTTTATATATCTGTTTATTTGTGGCTTTTGCATTAACTTGGCAGCAACAAAGACAAATTCTTAGCCAATAAACACATTTCCTGGCAGGAAAACCTCCTTGACTTTTCCAGCTTGCGAGAAAAACGGAAATCTTGACATGAGGAGAATTAATCAATCCAATATATATTCTGTTTGTCAATCTCAGCATATATAGACAAGGCTGACAGAGAGATTGAGACGCGGTTTGACTTTGTGATTTACCTATCGTGCTGTGAAATTAGATTTATAGCCTACCGTCTATGAGTGAAGGCTAAATTTTGTAATTAAGCCTCAAGTGAGCTGGGCTGTATTTTCTTCTGTGTACCGATTTATTTCTGGCCCAGGGAGAGAAAAGAAAGGGAAAAAAGAACTATATCTAGAGACTCTTTGCTATTGATCTGCGGTGTAGAACTAGCTTGTACTGTTTCATGAAATGTAATAAGACTTGGTTGTCCAGGTCACACGCACAATAACACAGTGTGATTTGTTAGCGTGTGCGGGAAGGATATTGAAGTGGATTATAGACATGTCATTGGGGAAATAAAGGAATGTTTGGGCCAGGCTACCGGATGGAGGTCAAACCTGGTAGGATCAGCTGTTAGCCACAGAACCAAAAAGCATTAGGGCAAGCGAACGCAGAGATACACACGTGATACATTCGCTCGCACGTAAGGTGAGCCCATATGCAATCTGTACGTAATCCTTTTTATATTATCCTGGAAACAGGCCCACAGAGAAGGAAATTTTAACAAATGTAATAATGCAGCAAAAATAATATGCAATTTCTCCCCAAGTAACATGAAATAAACAATATATAAAATTCGCAGCAGCTAAAGTAAGCCCTGACACATTTAATCGTGCGTATTGCTGTCACAGAACAGTGGTGATGTGCCATTGTCACATTTGCTGAATATCCGTCTGTGTCCAGAGGGCAACACAACATAGATCATTGTAATATTTTTGCCCCGGAGGGTTTAAAAGCTCATTTTAAAAATAGTGCTGTAATGTTTGCACTATCCTACAGCCCTACAGTACGCTATACTAATAAACAAAATAACCTCCGACACATTAAATACACAATTTATTTCTGCCCAGAACAGTGTAACAGCTGCTTAATTACATGTCTATACATACAAGCGTAATGAGTGGCACTTATCTGTAAAAGTTCACTCATCTTCACGCAGGCTAGAGTACGTGCTGACGGTGACGAGCTGAATCTCTGCAGAGCCAGTGGGCTCCTCACGCTCGCTGTTTAAAACGTACTGCCTGAAGGCCAGGCTTTAACGTGCAAAGTACTGGCACTTTCTCTCAGTTCCTTCCTATCAAATATCCTAGTATTGTAATTAATTTTTTTCACAGCTAGTATGATAAGTTTTCTGTTAATTCGACCACACTGATTCTTATCTTTTTGACAGTTTGGTTAGAAATGTTATTATCCTTATCGGGAGGATCAAATTAAATCTACATTTAAATGCACTACCAATCCATTTTTTTTTTTTGTTATTTTCCAATTTTAGAGTTGCCACTCTGCCAAATAACTAATGAAGTATTTCAATAGTAGCAATAAATAATTAAGGTTAGTGCCACCCTGCTGGCCAGACCCCCCCCCACTCATATTCTGACCTATGATGATTGGCTGGGGCTCGCTCTTGACCCCAACCCCAGCGCTGGTGCTGGCTGCCACCTCCACCCGGTACAGCACCCCAGCCTGCAGCCCCGCCACCACCACAGAGCGGATGGCGGCGTCCACCGTCTTGTTCACGTGGAAACGGGTCTCATTACCCAGGCACCAAATCTAAGAGCGTGGAAGAGAGACAGAGAGACGATCCATAAGGTTTTATAAATCCACGAAGCCCACGAAGGCTGCTTCTATCTTAAAAAAATAAGAAATATTGTAAACAGGAGGAGACTATTAGTCAGAATATACATGTTGGCAGAATTTATGCTTTTTAAAATGACTTCTGATGATGGAGAGCCACGCCTATGCTCTTGCTCTGATATATACGGCTAATTAGTGGCCTTCTGTTCCCAAATCGCTGGGGAATGCAGACATCGGGGATGGTGGTGCATGCTGCCTACCTTGTACTCTTGGATGATGCCGTTCTGGTGGTCCACGGGCGGGGGATCCCAGGAGATGCTAATAGAAGTGCTGTTCTGGTTCCCCACGGTCAGGACAGTCACCTGCTGAGGGGGGGCGCTGGGAGCTGTGCCGGGGGACAGCAGCTGACATATCACCCGGTGAAACTGACCAAACGTGCTTCATAAGTGTGCTGTCGGCCTCATTAAAAAATACTTGCATGCAAAATAAAGCACTATTTTTACTCCAGGAGGGATGGGCTGGGTCCTGCTTGGGAGAAAAACAGACACTCCTACCACAGGCAGGGCTGTTCATCCTTAAAAGCAGGCACAGCGGTACAGGGAAAAGGGCAGGCTGACATGGATGTAAAGGCGCTTGTTCCTACATAATCTAGATGGTGTGATAAGGAGGGGCTGGATGCGGAGAGCTGGGCACTGATTTTGACGCGATGATGATCCAGCGTCCCTGGGTCACTGTAGGCCAGGTTACGGAATCAGGCATGATGAACGATAGTCACATCGCCGTGGCGAGCCTCCCCCCCAGGTAAGATGCCCACAGGTAGATGGGCAGGCGGGCAGAAACACTCGCCCACTGGACCATGAACTTGTGGGCGCAGAGCCGCTTCAGAAATGAAATGTTTAAAAACATTTTCTCATTTCCACAGCCCTGAGCTGTGGAGCCATGCTACAGCACAGTGCTGACAGGTCAATTACTCCAAGCCCCCCTCCCAATCTGCCCCCTCCAACCCCACCAAAAAAAAAGATGTGAGCACAGCTCGGAATGTCCGCAGCTCTCACCGCAGGCCGGGGGGGGGGGGGGGGGGGGGGGGGGGGGGGGGGGGGGGGGGGGGGGGGGGGGGGGGGGGGGGGGG
>JAODJX010000039.1:15779526-15791746 GCA_026776945.1 Isichthys henryi | reverse complement strand
GGTGCCCCCCACCCCCCCCCCCCCCCCCCCCACCCCCCCCCCCCCCCCCCCCCCCACCCCCCCGGCGGGGGGGGGGGGGGGGGGGGGGGGGGGGCATTAAGTCTCCATCTGGGCCATATTCTCAGAGAGGCAGCAAAAGGCATAAAGGCCATAATGTGGGCAGGCTGGGGTGTGTGACGAAGAGCCTGAAGCGTGATCGTACTGAAGCGGGAGCCACGAGTCTGAACAACGCTGTCAACACAGTGGCGTTTCTGTGAGAAAGTCTATATTAAAGAACAAGGTCATGTGAGCATCCCATGGTGTGCAGATGAGGGCACCATGATGACGGCCAGTTCTCGTATTGATTATGTAAGTGAGCATGGTGTACAAGCATTAAAAATCCCAACAACGTCTGTACGAGCGAGTGCAGCCAGGAGGCGCTATACAGATCAATGAGACTGCCTGACCACTAGCCAGCTCTGACAGCAACATGACTGCCTTATCGAAGTAGCCCCCCCCCAACCGCTATCACCACCTTCCCTGCACACCCCAGACCCCCCAAAGGAGGATGATGCAAGCAGGCGGCTGAATCTGTATGCAGTGAGGAGCCTGGATCGATGGAGCATAGAGGAGTGGCCGTGCCCTGTCAGAGGAGGACGTATTAATGACCAGGAGCTGGGGAGAGGCTGTCCACTGACCGCTAAATTACAGGTCGTGAATCAACACAGTGTTTACGGGGGGGGACTCGCCGATGGGGCAGAGGAATCCATGATGATGGGGGGGGCCTGCAAAAAAAAATTACACCACAGAACTAAATAGATTAAAAATAAATGAAGACCAATAAAACGCAGAGCGTCGCCGGGGAGCTGTGAATGAATCTGCAGGGGGCTGTTTGCTGGACTCCTCATTCAGCCAAGCCAAACACAAGGGGCCATGTTTGCCTGGATCATCACGCCAGAGAAGGCACGGGGGGGGGGGGTTTATTGCCGTCCATTACCTGGCCAGCATCAGGCCCACATTATATGATACACTATAAATGGACAGTGCTATAAATCATGGACGATAAATAACCAAAGCAAATGAACAAACAGTGGAAGCTGAAGGGGCTTTTAAACACTTAAGCACAACGCGGAGATGCACCAGCTGACCTCTGATGGGTGCGGGAGGCGGGGGGGACAGGCTGTAATGTCACCAGGACACGCGTGCAGGCATAGACCGGCCTCACCCCCCAAACACGCCGGGCCCTTACCAGGTCCTGCACCTCAGTGGGCTCTGTGTCTTTCTGCTGCCAAACACCTCCCTTCCCTGGGGATCTGCAGCCCCCTGCAGCCGTACATCTCTACATATCGAGTGCTACCAGCAAAATAAACTGCTGCTTTGGGGACGAGGGGTATCTCATGGCAGAGAAGTGCAAGAAAGAGACAACTGAAGCAAATGAAACAATTGCAGCATAATACACAGCCATCTCCACAACTGCTTGTCATTGTCATCAGCAACATTATTATTATTATTATTATTATTATTATCATTATTGTAATAAATGAATAGAATCTTTATTATTATTAGCACTACTCTACTGCTCAGCCAGCAGTATTCAACCAGTCACCATACAATCCATTCTAGCAGCTGATTGAAGTATCAGATGAGGAGTTTCCTCAAGGGTCCAAAAGCCAGGCGCCTGACTGCAGAGCACAGTGGGCAGATTCAGAGGGCCCAGCACCTCTGTCCCCCGACCCCACACAGTCTTGGGGGGTCCTGATGGTCAGGGTGGCTGACCGCTACTCCCACACTAAATCGGTGGAAGACCCACCAGATCCCCCCTCTCGCCCATCCTGACAGATGTTGGCTAATCGATCAGGAGAGCCTGAATGAATATTTAATCAGAGAGCGCTGCCAAGCCTCAGACAGGAGGCCACGCTGCAGTGTTGAGCAAACAGCCTTGGCACAGAGGAGGGGATAAGGACAGGGCATGATAGCATGCGATTTATTCAAAAGGGGTACGTCACTGGTCCCTTCGTGTCTCACTGATCCGAGCGATCGGCGAATCTGACCCGGGAGTTCCGCCCGAATGCGGCGGCTTCATGATGGCTCTGAGACTGAACACCAAGATCAAACAGGGAGAAAGCGAGACAGGCGGTGAGTCTGAGACAGAGGTGGGCGGCTCCGAGAGGAAGAAGGGAAGACAACGTGCCAAAAATGAAACAAACAAATAAACCAAATGTGAAAGGCAGATGATTGGGGGGGGGGGGGGTTATCTCGTATGGCATGTGGGGGTGAGAGGGAGCATCGCAGGCACAAAGGAGCAGCCGTTCATCTTAACCCTGATCCCCCCAGCCCCCCCCAATACAGCTCATAATCCCCCCTAATAGCCACCACCCAACACCAGCAGACGGACAGCCAGCAAACTGCCCCTCTGAAGTCACTGTGGATTCACACTAGACAAAGAAACATCGTTTCTTGCCCTCTATTTTTTTTTTTTGGGGGGGTGGGGTAGTTATTTAGCATTCTACTGAAAGTCTTTATCTGCCCCCCATCTTAATTCCACTCCTCCCTGTAGCCCATGACACCGCCATCTCTCCCTCCTCCCTTCCTCCCTCCCTCTCCATCACTATCCGATTAAATCCCTCTCCTTCACGATGGATAGCTTTGGTCACTCTTCTCCTTCTTCTCCCTCTGGAGCAGAAGGGCCTGTTTCCCTTTAAACATGCTCTATCCATCACAGAAGAAAGTCCAGACCTAGCCCCCCTCCACCCCCACGCCATCGCTCTGATCATCGCCTCTTTTTTCTCCTCACTACCCTTTCAGTGCTCATCAAGATGAATGATGGTGGAGGTTAGATGGGCTCATTTTGGGCCCCCCAGCCTCCCATTTCCTGGCACCCTCTACTACTGCCCCAGGTGACAACGCTAAATATCAGGGAGTGAGGAACCTCCTTCCAACATTAATTTCACAGATCACACTGCCTCCTAGGGCTGGGCGATATCATATCGTTATAATATCACCCAGCCCAACTGCCTCCCATTCAGCTTATTCAGCTCCCATATGCATGCAGTGTGTCTCTGTATCCATAAGTGTGCAGTGTGTCTCTGTATCCATGAGTGTGCAGTGTGCCTCTGCATCCATGTGTGTGCAGCGTGCCTCTGTATCCATGAGTGTGCAGTGTGCCTCTGCATCCATCTGTGAGCAGCGTGCACACACGCTGATGTACCTCATGTATCTGCATGTATGCGATGTTTCTCTATATCTATGTGTGTCAAGCGTGCCTCCATATCTGCATGTGTAGCATGTCTCTGTATCCTAGTGTATGTCTTGTGCCTCTGTATCACGTGTGTGGATTCATCACACGGCTCATGTAGTAGAGTGTTCTGCAGTCACATGGAGCTGACTAACGATTTTGTGTGTGTGTGTCTATTTCTCTGTATAAATTTGTGTGTATTTCTGTGTGTTTCTACGTTTTCATTTTCAATGTCAATGTTTAAATTATTTACTTCCCATTTTCACAAGGCAGGTTTATACCTCATGTATACGTACCTGCACTGTTATACATTATTATATTATTCATTTTAATTTTTTGCTTGATTGTTCATTCACTGATTCATTCATCCATTTTCTTTGGGTGTAATCCATTGTGTTGGGGTGTGAGTATGTGAGTGTGCGTGTGTGTGCATGTGTCCTGTGATGGTCTGTCATCCTACCTAAGGTGTCCTTAGCCTTACGCTCTGTGCTGCCTGGAATAGACTCCAGGCTCACCATCACCCTGACCAGGTGGCTGAAAGATGAATGGATGGATGGATGGATGGATGGATGGATGATCTTTCTATTGCCGCTGGGCAACAAAAATTCCCCTCATTTGGATCAATAAAGTTCTATGTTTTCTTCTCTGTATTCAGTCCATCCCCTCCTCTACATAACAACTATTCTGGGCATAAATACATACAGTGCATGACATAGTTAAAGTTTAAGCAATGTGCTCATTCACAGGATTCAGAGAAGACTTGCAGAGAGTGATGGATACAGTGATCAGAGCACAGTGAAACCAGAAAAGAGGAGAAGCAAGTGAACGGAAAATGCCAAATTGATCAGACACAACAAAGGCCGAAACTATTACCTCGCGGCATTTAGATGGGTTATGGATGGGTGTCAGGGTGTGTCACCACCATCATGTTACCTGTACTGGAGACAGGTCCCATCCCACCACACCCTAATCCCAGCAAAGGCCATCTGCACAGAGCCCCTGGGTGTTTACTGCAGCACGTGGACAGAAACTGCAAGTGATTTTTGCCTCTTTTTGATTAAAAAAATTATACTAATAGCTTCAGTTCTAGTCAGTGTTCCTAATGGACAGCTGCGTTCAGCATAGAGCTGTGGCACTGTGGGATAGACTACTGTCCCCCCGAGGATGTGAGAAAGGACAAAATCAGCAGCAATTCTGAGCTGGACAAAAAAATGGAAAACGGCAGAGTCACTTTTTGTGTGACAGCGCTGGGGTGACCTGCCAAGGTCATGGTCCCCTCTGAGCATGTCTAGCTGCCCCCACCATGGAGTGACGATTCACAGCTGCCCCCGCCAACCACCCCCCCACCACTCGTTTCCGCAACAGCATGACCGCCCGATCTGCTGCCGCTACAGTAACCCAGTGACCACTGTACACTAAAACAACACATTCTTGGCTAGTCTTCTGCACTGGCCCCGTCTGCCAAGACACACAGTGCACTCTTTCAAAAGTGTGTTATACGGCTTGAACTCCTTCTAGGAGCTGCTTAAAAATAAACACACCCCAACACCAAGCTCCCAGCACCGTTTCTACAGGGAAGAGACAGCATAAACACAGGAGGGGCCTCTGCTTAGGACACATTACTGCCCAAGTGTTGTAATTAATTGCAGTGCAGCCCCGGTGGTGCTGGGCTGAGCTCATTAGCTTTGCAGATGCTAATGACTGATAATAATGCCCTCCAACACAATGCCGCCCTCAAACGCTCGTTAAGGAAGTAGCAGCAGTGGCACTAACTGCAGCAGAGCCGAGAAACAAGAAACCATTTTCCTTCGGTCAAGCTAATCAGGAAAAACATGCACTGATCGGCAAGAATAGCTGGAGACTTGAGCCAGATAAATTAAGTGCGAAGGTTGCTGAACTAATGATTTATTATCCCAGGCTGTCTCGTTATGTGGTCTCTGAATGTGCGATCATATCTCTGCATTCATGTTAGTGACGACTCATGTACGCCTGTCAACCCAGCTCACAGCCAGGCTGTCCTGAGGGCGAAACCGAACTCTCTGCTCAGGATTTGGAAAGGATGCTGAGAATGACAGAATGTGAGAACAGGAAGCACACGTGATGCGCTCGTAACCCACAGCAAGCAAGCTAGGGTCAGGTGTCACATTTCAGAGCAAAGTTCGGCAATCGTTACCGTCAAATGTTAGGCTCCCAGGGACTGGGAACCATTCCCTGATTAAATGACTCCGGAACTTTGCTAAAGAGTGGAGGGAATTCCCTTATCGGCACTCGCTTCTAGAACAATGCCAAAAATGGTGAATATGTCATGTCACTGGATATGGAATAAATGAAAAACACCCAGCCGACTTGCCCACTCAGAAATGCAGAGTCTGTTTTGTTCTGTCTGGTGCATTCCGGCTTGTGCCTCTGCGTGCCGGGGGCTGCTGGGCGGCTGATCAGCCACTCCCTTCCGTACCCGACGGCCGGTGAGGCGGCAGCCTGCTGTGATGGAGCATCGATTCGCCTCCGGCCAGGCGAGCAAATTAAACCGGATCCATTAGGATCCCCTTCTCTGCTCCCCAACACTCTCAGATCTTCTTCGTTCCACGGGGTTAAAAAAATCAAACGCCATGGCAACCAAAGGCGATATTTCAGTCTTGGGACCCGGGACCCACCCCCCCCACCTAGTTAAGCCCCTGAAGCAGCATTGCACGTGACATGCTGCTGGCTACTGGGGTGAGCAGGGCTTTAATCTGCAGAGAGGACGTTCTTGGAGCGTGCAGCGTGGCAGGACCCCCTTACTCTCCCACCCACTAAGCATCTGACCCCCACAGACAATCTCCAAAGCATCTAAATGAGTCTGTTTCAAAGGACGTGTCCTCAGAAGCTGGCCTACAGCTCTCACTCTGGGAGAGGAGGACCGCTGCCCGCTTTGGCTTGCTGTGTCAGGAACTCAGCCATGCCAGCCAGGACACCCAGGCCTTCCAAGCTCGAGTGACCTGCCTTTCCGGTACACTGATGTTGAACTCATTTATTTCTCCATGTTAAAATTCAGTAGAGCTCAGTAGGGCCTCAATTCACATCTGAGAACCAATAAGCCGCTGCTCACCAAGCTCCATGCTACATACATACCAGACACAGTGACTGGATTAACTCTCCATTAACTATCTACACAAATTACACACAGGCCACCTGATGGATCCAGGCAGCTTCACTGGGCAAGGAATGACACTGGACAAAATCCACCAATGAAAATCAGGCTGGAAGTTATAGGCCTGTGATATTCACCTAACTGTCAATACAAAAAATCCAAGCAGTCAAGTTAGGAAAATGTACCCCTGTGCTTAGCACTGTGGTTTGCTGTTTCCAAAGGCTGCTCATTTACTTGCCTAGAAGTCAGATGTATTGACAGTTTAATGGCCTTTTTTCCAGGGCTAGCAGGTGACTCTGAAGCAGCTCCTGTTGAGGGCCCACAGGAGAGAAGGTGCTGCTGCATTGTAGGCATTACATAAAAAATGCATAGACGACGAGAGAACATCTGCTTTTAACTTCAATGGAGGATGGCATATACTGTGCAATAGATCATGTGTTAGTATGTGGGAACCAATCAGATCAGTCCGATGAACTTGTCTTGGGGATTTGGGGATGGTGTGTAGATAAACATATTTATTGGTGACGGGTTTTCCATTTTCTGACTTTGTTGTCACTAAAATACAATGAACAAAAAAGATTGATATGTACCCCTAGTCACATAGGAGAGACAGGCTAAGAAACTCAGAATGAGCAAACTGACTGTCCATCCCCCCACCGGGCCGATGAATATGAATAGATCTGTTGTATTACTATAGCACTTGGACTACAGTGAAACGGTGCTGAAACAACCAGAGAGGCAGCTGCTGAACAAGCCTGGTTCTGTCTTGACGACAGGAATGAAACCTGATATGGAGGATATGCACCTCTGGCTCGGCCTGAGACAGCAGCCCTCTACTGCCGGCTGTCAAAACGAGGCTCAAGTCAGCTTCCCAGCTCCCTCATCCTGCTCCATGCTCCTTTATCTGGCTCCTTTATTCCATTCCCTGCTCCCTTATCCTACTCCACGCTGACTCATCCTGCGCCCCACTCTGTCATATCACTCCCTCACCCTACTCCCTTATCCCATACCCCACTCCCTCATTCTGCTCCCTCTTCCACTCTCCCATCCTGCACACTGCCACTCCCAGCAGGCCTTGAGCACACAGTCATGGCCCTGCGTGCAAATATTAACAGTGGAGGAACCAAGGTCTCTGTGGAGGCCTCTGTGTCTCTCTGGGTCCAGGGAACATGTGTAGGAAATCATGTTTCAGGCATTAGCTGTGAACTCTGCTGAAAGGCAGCCTCTCTCTCCCTCCTTCCCTCTCCCTCCCTCCACCTTACTCTCTCTCTCCCCAAACCCACCCTCTCTATTTTACATTTTCAAAACTATAAAATGCAACATAATAGATTCCCTTCCATTGGACTTAACTGGAATTTGGTTATTTCGGGCAATTTATTGTTTTCAATTTGTGTGACTATATATGGCTTTGGTATTTTTATACAGACAAAATCTTAGAAAAGAGGACATTTCACTCACCTGAGCCAACAATGGAGGAAGGGTGTTGGGCATTGGCGGGGGAGGGGGGATTGTGGCCAATCACATGCATGAAAGAAAAGAAAACAGGCAACGATCGTAGTTCCTGAACAGGCACCATGCCCTCCACTAGCCGCTGTGTTATGGACAAACAACCTTTTCCGTAAAAGCATTATAAAGCTGCAATAAAACAAAAAGACTGTTTATTCCTATTGAGTTTACAGTTATTGAAGCTCCACAGAGATTTTGAGAGACACCTGTTTGATTTGCAGAAAAAAAGCCCGAAAGGCCGTTGCTGATAGTGAAAGCAGACTAATAATGGCAAATGTAAGTGAGCGATCCATCCACTGTCCCCCAGCACGCGGCCGCGCTGCTCTAGGCTGGGCCCATTTGGGGCCTCAGGGAGAACCACAGCCAGCCATTTGTCTGAGAACCACAGCCAGGGGCACCACCATTGATCTCATTGGTCACAACCCTGGGGTGCAGAAGGGGAGTAATGCATATGCCTTCCACAGAGATTCACCTACATTTTTTCCTTACAGGCAGTTTTGGCATCTCTTGGTGACATGCTTGTCATTTGAAACAGGCAGAACATAGGGCAGCCCTTCAAAGCGACAAAGGGGTCCTGCAATCCGAAAGTGGTTCAGCCAGGCCAGAATGTGACCCAGTGGTGCTCACAGAGCCTGAGCTTCATCCAGGCTTCCATCAGAGCCTAGCACGCCTCCCGCTCACCCCATTCGCTCCCCGACAGGTGCTTAATCCCCTGACCTCTGACGCCAATAAACTTATGCTTCCAACCTTGACCATTATCATTCCATTTCTTCTGTGGATGAAAAACAATTTGAGCTCCCGTGGATGGACATCTGCTTCAGGGCTAAAGATGAGGGGAAACGTGCCGGGATCCTGAGCCGGGCACCCCTGTGGTCAGGCCCTGTGTGCTGACCCATAATTCAGTGCGCTGTGTCACCAGCCCCACCAACAAGAAGGAAATTGGAAAACAATCCAGGTAAATGAAATGGGACACACTGCGGCCTCAAGTCTTATCTACGGATTACAAGAAAAACATATCATACGAACTGACAGTAACAGATATGGAATTTTAAACGTCTGAAGGTGGGACTTTGTTTTGGCTCAGTCTCTCTGGATATAACCATCTACCGACAACACTAACACATCCCTAACCCTCCTCCAGGTGACAAGCTCCACATACTCCCCAGGTACTCTTGCTGGGACTGGATGCCTCCTTGTTGTAGCCACATTCAATTTCTGCCAATAGCCTTTAGGAATAACCACCTGTATGTTCCTTTTGCTTTATTTCCTCAAATCTCTTTGGTACATCCATGACGCATTTAATAAACCAAAGTGCAACAGCATGAGGGACAGAGAACCGCCCTTTTTAACCACATAAGGCCCATTGGCCGTAACTATGGAAGGGCGTCATTAGCAACCGATAGCAGGTAAAGTGGACAGGAACCAGCTGGTGGTTTTGCTTGCCTCTGCTAAAAGACCAGATCTTGTCCAATGAGGATGAAGAGAGAGGAGCACGGGAATCTCCACTGATGAAACTATATCCTCTTCATTGCCAGGTGTGCCCAATCCATCACCCTACGAGTCATCAACCCCCACCCCCTGATGAACTGCAATCAGCTTCACTTGTTTTCAAAATTGGATTTTGGGATTTGTGTTTTTCTCCGCTTAATTCTGTTAAGTGTTTCCCAGGAAATGCGTCTGAAAACGGTAAATTCTCTGAAAAGCCTATTAGCGGTGGGTGTTGACCTCCCCTTGTTATGGAGATGCCGACGTGGGCAGTGCCAGCGAGGAGTAACCCTCCGAAGATGGATCCAGCAAGGAGCCGGCAAGCATGTCTTGGGATGGGGTACCAGACTCCACCCCATGTCCCCGCAGGATGCCAGGGCCCCATGCTTATAACTGGCCAGCTCCACAATGTTTTGCCAAGTCTCTGGGGAGTCCTGGCCCTGAGCTTCACTCGGTGTGACCAGTATGCAATAGTCTGTGCGATGGGCCGGGGATCAAATCTCATTTCACGCACCCGGTATCTGTAGCGTGGACACACTGAAGTGCACAGGCATGGAGGGGGGGTTAATTGCAGGTCTGGATGTCAGGAGAGACCCCTCCACTCCCACCTGTCGTTGACAAAGCGCCACAGTGAACCAGCCCTGCTACTTCCCAGAAGCCTCAGGGGCAGCCATGCAGAATCTCAGAGCCCAGAAAGGCAGTGTATCTCCTGGGGTGCAGCAGGTTAATTGCTTCAGATGGAACACAGACCGCATATGCGTGTAGGAGCTTAGAGCACCGCCTGGCCCGTAAGCCTCGGATTAGCACCCTGTGGGCAGTGAGCGAGTTGAGAGAGGACGCACTCCACTGGGCCACTGGAGGGGGGGAGGGGGGGGNNNNTAAGGTGGTGCTGCTCAGCTGGACCAGTGGTCAGGTGAGACCTCAGCTGGGCTCTCACTGACTGGCTCATGCAACGTGATACACCGACCTGCATGTACTCAGTGTGTACTCAGTGTATACTCAGTATATACTAAGTGTATACTCAGCAAGTATTCAGTGTGTACTTAGCCCATTAATTTAGAGGACTGTGTAAATGATAAAATGTCTGTCATTCCACTATGTGTCAGTGTGTCAGCCTGTGTGAAGCTCAATACCAAGAACGCAAAGACCGTACTTGTGGTCTTGGAAAAACTGGTCTTGCTAACTTGCCTTCCAAGAATGAACTTGGGACGCAATGGATCATGGGATTGATATTATTGGGCAAGGATGCAACAGATGTATCCTTGATATATTCTGTAAGTCTGTCCTGTACATATTGCTGACAGGCAGTTCTTGTTGGTTTCTGCACAGACTGAACCGTTTAGCCGAAATGCTCCCATGAAAAGCTGAACAAAGGAGTGTTCGCATGCTAACGTGCCAGGTGGCCAATGGCAACCATCCGTGTTAGCTGCTTCCCACAATCTTCTCCCACTCTGCCAACACACTGACAGCAACAGGGACAAAGACATGGCCTGTCACACACTGTCTCTCTTGGACAGGCAAATTCCCTGCTGACTCTCTCGGCTTCTGTCTGTCTCTCTGCCTCTGTCTCTCCGTCTGACGCTCTCTTTGTCCCACACACATAGTGGCCCTTTTACGAGTTGATGCAGAGGAATCGAACACGCTAGTCTTAGCCCCCCTGCTTCCCGCCTTCCCCAAAAACATTTGCAGCAATAGTAGCCCCCTCACTGTCTGTAGCCCCCAAACTGATGGACACCACAGCGTGTTCAGCACAGAAACATTAATGTTCCCCAGCAAAGGCGTAAAGTCATTTTCACAATGTGAAGCAGAATATCTTAGAAAACCCCCCACAAATTAGTTATCTGCCCTTTCTTATTCCTTTCCCATGTGAAAGAGTTTTATTATATTGCCGTGCAACGCAATTTTCTCCCCTAGAAGCAGAGTGCTGTCTGCTGAATGAATGGAGTACACTGTATCCACTGTACCCACTGTATCCACTGTATCCGCGTATCTCTTTATTTTGGAGAGGCTGCGGTTATTCCACATGTTTGCCGCTCCGGCACCATAATTGCCATCCTCTGCTTTGTGTTATTTTTGTGCCGGCGGTGCAGCCTGGAACCAGCGTGACTGCTGAGGGCGGCCCAGCCCAGTTGCTGTGGTTCTTGGATGGGGAACCAGGGGCCCAGCAGCCCAAATGGAAGGTGGACATGAGGCTGCCTCTCCCCTTTGCACCACGCCAACCCCCCCATCCCCCCACCCACCCCTTGAAAATGCTCCCTTTCTAGTGAATCCCATTCACTCACCGCCGGCTTCAGATGACGGACAATTTGTACACACTAAGAGGCTCCCTGAGGCCCCAATAGGGACCCCCCCCCCCCTCACTCAGAGGCCACCTTCAGCAGTCATTTCTGCTCCAAAAACAAAGAGGGAAACTGTCATATAACATCTGCACATGAGTAGAAAAGGAGAGTGACAAAAGAGAGTGATAGAGTGAGACAGAGAGTGAGGAAGTGAGAGAGAGTGAGCGGGTGAGTGATAGGGTGAAGAAGTGAGGAAGGGAGCGAAAGAGAGAGAATCCTATTGATTAGTGGCTGAGGCAAATGTGAACGGCTATTAACAGCATCACAGACAACCATTGTCTGGCCCACAATCCCAATTTCAGGCTAATACTGTGTCCGATCTGCCTGTTGAACAACGTGAGGAAGCTCCAGCTACACCGAAGAGCATCAGAATGACCCCCACCCCCAGTTAAATGTTGTGGGCACTGAAGTGGGCGCCATGGCTACAGGCTGGCAGGAAGGCATGGCCATTTGTGCTCAGCGACCGAACGGCACCCTGATCAGTACAGGGGCACGTACACCTCCTCCCCGAGCATTAAAACACCTACAGGGAGGTTCTCACGGGCG
>JAODJX010000039.1:15759101-15770047 GCA_026776945.1 Isichthys henryi | reverse complement strand
GTTTATTTTAAATAAAATCTTCCTTTTCTTCTCGCCACAGCAATCCCCCTCCCTGGTGCCCCCCCCTCCCCCCCCAGTTTTAACAGGCTTCTCTGTGCTGTGGAGCTGACAGCAGGTGAGGCTGCAACAGCGACGATAAGGCAGACTCTGCATTCCAGCAGCATCACAGCGCCGGCCGGGTCCCGCGTCTCCCCCGAGAGCGGCACGGAGACACACACACACACGCCCATACACACAAACGTCCATACACACACACACACACACACACACACACACACACAGACACACGCCCATACACACACACACCCACACCCACGCAAACACACACAAACACACACACACACACGCCCAGACACACACACACACACCCATACAAACACACACACATACACACACACGCCCATACACACACACACACGCGCCCATACAAACACACACACATACACACACACGCCCATACACACACACACATGCCCATTCACACACACACACCCATACACACACACACGCCCACACACACACACAAATGCACAAACAGACACACGCACACACACACACACACACAAATGCACAGACAGACAGACACACACAAATGCACAAACAGACACACGCACACACACACCCATACATACACGCACACATACACACATACACAAACAGACACATGATTGCCTAAGACTGACAAAGACGCAGCCAGCGTTAGGGTGCTGTCCCCGCATCCCAGGCTGCTCTTCCCCAAAAATGCAGGGGTCCAATCAGCCTCACTCAGACCCTCTGTCACAGCAGCGGCAGACGCGTTGCAGGCCCCATAGCCCCGGGCCACAAGCCCCCCCCTCATTAGGGGCAGTGACAGGGATCTGTCCTCAGCCTGATCCCTCATCATTAAATCATGTAAATGGAGGCCAAGTGAGACCCCCCCCCCCCAGGAGCTGACAGAGACCTGAGCCCCAGGTCCTGTCAGCAGCGAATGTCTGCAGGAGGCCTGATTACAGGAGATCCACCTGTGAAGAGGACAGGCCTCCGATAGACCCCAGCCGAGGGGGGGCTCTGGTATCCACTGGTATGAAATTATTCATCTGAAAAAGTGTTTTTTTAAGCAAATTTTATTGCTAAACATGAAGAAACACAGCAAGCTGGGGAAGCAGACAGCGGGGGGGGGGGGTCGAGCTTCTCCTCAGGAAACAAAGCCCCCCCTCCACCCACACAATGCCTGCGGAGGCGTGAGCGCCCAGACAAAGCAGACAGGCAGCTCCATGGCGGCCAGTCACAGCTGCTCTGAGCAAGAACTAGTAAGCGAGGGAGGGAGAGGAGAGGGGAGGAGAAGAGAGCGGAGGAGAGGAGAGCAGAGGAGAGGAAAGGAGAGGAGAGGGGAGGAGAGGAGAGGGGAGAAGAGAGCGGAGGAGAGGAGAGGGGAGGAGAGGAGAGCAGAGGAGAGGAGAGGAGAGGAAAGGAGAGGAGAGGGGAGGAGAGGAAAGGAGAGGAGACGAAAGGAAAGGAGAGAAGAGGAAAGGAAAGGAAAGGAAAGGAAAGGAGAGGGGAGGGGCGGAAAGGAAAGGAAAGGAGAGGAGAGGAGAGGAAAGGAGAGGAGAGGGGAGGAGAGGAAAGGAGACGAAAGGAGAGGAGATGAGAGGAGAGGAAAGGAGAGGAGAGGAGAAGAGAGCGGAGGAGAGGAGAGGGGAGGAGAGGAGAGCGGAGGAGAGGGGAGGAGAGGAAAGGAGAGGAGTCGAAAGGAGAGGAGAGGAAAGGAAAGGAAAGGAGAGGGGAGGAGAGGAGTGGAGAGGAAAGGAGAGGAGACGAAAGGAGAGGAGAGGAGAGGAGAAGAGAGGAGAGGAAAGGAGAGGAAAGGAGGACATGGGGCAGAAAGGAAAAGAAAAGAGGAGAACCCAGTACTCCTGGACATGGGATCCCTCAGCAAATATCTCAGTGAAGCAGACAATTTGCATGGCTAAAACAACCTAATTATCAACCGAAAGATTACAGGATCACAACCCGGGGGGGGGTCTCTGATATTAGATTCAGCGAGGAGCATAACCCAACATCGCACTGGATAGAGACAACGTGCAAAAAGTGGATCATCAGCACTTGGGTGTTAGTTTCGGGCAGGAGGGTATCAACCTGCAAGTGTGACGCAAAACCTGGTAAAATCAAAGAATCACTCCTGGATATTACATTACAATCAGAAGAAAAAAGCTTCTGAAAGGCTTAAGCTAAAATACCTGTTTTTTAAACACCCAATACTATTGATTTCCTGCACATCAAAGCGAAGGTGATGATGCCCAGAAGGGTCAATTCTGCAGCTTGTTTTTAATAGGAGGCTTAAAGGAGCACATCAAAGTGGCCTGGGCTCCTCCCCAGGGCCTCCTCAAGTGACGCTCCCTCTCACAGCCCAAAGCAGCGATTTAAGGTGGATTTGTCCACTTTGTGCGCCTGCGGCTGCAGCTCTGCTGTGCCCAAAAGCATCATAAGACAGGGGCGGAGACAGGCAGCGTCGACCCCCCATTACTGTGATGACTGGGAAGGCGCAGGGGCCACATGATTCCTATCATTAGTTTTATTAAACAGAGAAATGCACTCGTGAGGAAAAGTTCTTGAAAAGTTAGATATGATCCAGATTTCTGCACTAACCGTCTCGTGCTGAGATCTGATCTACAGCTAAGTATTATTACAGCATTATTTAACAACTGCACACATTTACATTACAAATCTCTATGCAGTGGGTGGCCCCACAACTCCAGGAGGCTCAAGGGTCACTTCTGCTTTGCGTGTGGAGTTTGCACGCTCTCCCGATGTCCTGCAGGGCTGCAAAGACCATTAGGCCACTAACTGGAAGTGGCAGAGAAGTCTAGAGCACCAGCCAGGAACCTACAGGTTTCTCTGGATGCTGCACAGCACTGAAGCTGAAGGGACACGTTTGCATAACGGGCTGGTAAATGTACCTCATGCCCCACTGTGGTGAGGGCAGTGTAAGCAACGGCTGCTTTGCTGCCTCTGGGCCGCATTAAGGGAGCGATAAATTGCAGCAAATGCTACAGCAGGGTATCAGGACATCGTGGCAGTGACCCAAAACACAGGAGAATAGCAGCGACAGAGCAGCTGGAACAGAAGACACTGCATATCACAGCTGGGCCAGGCGGAGTGCTGACCTCAGTGCCGCTGAAAGGCTGGGATTTGATCTCAGGCAGACACTGAAGCGAGACGTTCCGAAAACTATGCATGATCCAGAGCACTCTTGTGTGGACGAATGGGCCAGAACACCTCCTAAGTGCTGAATGGATCTTATCAGCAGCTACAGAAGGTGCGTGGTTGGGGTCACTGCCCATAAAGAAGCTATCGCTGGTTACTAGTCCCATACGTTTTCCATCTCTAATTGTTTAAACCATTTATTCAGCTGTACATTTCCTGACAGCTGCATGTTTGTAAGGTACTATCTGCCGCATTTGGACAAAAACATCTGCTAAATAAATAAGTGCAATTTAAATGTATTCAATAAAGATATGAAAATGTTGTGTGTTGTTTGTTAAATAAGACAATTTATTAGCTGAGATCACATTATAGAAGCCATTCATGCATAAATCCAGATAAAGGCAAAGTCATTCTCCCCTCAGAACTCTGACTAAGAGTAAATTGGGTGACTTACCTGTACAGGGAAATGCGTAAGACCACAGAGATGGGGCGGGGCCGGCGGGGAGACAGAGAGAAACAGAAGGAGAACCATTAGTTTCTACTTTTAGACACACCTATATAACGCTAAATCATCCGGGGAATTAAACAGGCAACGATAAGGCCATTCACCACCACGCCCCCTGCTGTTCAGAAACTGGAAATACTGTCAGAGTCTTTTATAGAACAGCAGCAACTCGAACACTGTAAGTGATCCTCTTTGTGTAGGATTACTCAGATGGAACCAAACAATGGCTTAGTGTTTATTTTGGGTATTGCTCAGGAACTATGATTTTTTTCCCAAAAGAATAGTATCTATTTTCACCAGCCGGACAATCGAAAGCATGAGTATGTGGGTGGGAGAGGGGGGTGGGCTTATCGCCCTAACAAGCCCTTTTAGTGAGTCCCTTTGTAGCAACATTAAGGGCATTTAGCTAAGGTAGGAATTATCCGGAGCACATCTGAGGAGCCAGAAATGGGGCAGGGGGGAGCAGGAATCATTAATGCAAATAGGAGGTGAGCCCCCACTGGACCGGCGTTATCTGGGGGGGGGGGGGGTGCTAAGCGAGGCAACATTCGCATTCATGACGTCCCGCAGCCACTTTTACAGCAGGTGGGTTTATTGGTTGGTCATGCATCGTTAGTCTCAGTCACACTTGTGATTTAGTTTTACAAGAGAAAACAGGACAGAATAAGGATTCCCTGGAATCCATCTGCTCCCGGCAGCACCTGACAGAGGACTTAAACGCAGAGGGCTGTGACTTACCTGCTTCTTATGCCAGCAGGTTTTCTGGGGGGGGGCACAGACTCCCATCCCCCACCCTCACGGACTGTGTGTACTGTATGAAATCTCCAGGAATTCAGTTTCAGAAATGCCGGTCGTCTCTGCGCCACCCCCCACCCCAGCACGACCAAGATGATGCTCTACAAGCCAAATTGCAACACTGTGTTGTGCGGCTCAGCCATCGCAGGCAGAAGGATGCTTTGAATGCCAGACTCCGAGGGACCATACCAGCCCACCCACCCTTCCCCCCCACCGAACAGGACAGGGACTTTCAGCAAACCCCAGGGACCAAATCACCGCCGACAGCCACTCCATGTCGTCACTGGCCACCAGGCTGCACTAACAATGGAATTTACATACCAGGCAAGTCCCCCTCGTAATACTCACACTCCTGTCCGCCTGCCTGCCTCTCTCTCTCCCTTAAAACCATATCGGCAGCCTGGTCGACTCAGTGAGAGAGGAGGCAGAGAGCAAGTGAGAGTGAGGAGGGAGACACAGAGGCAAGCTTGGGGCCAAAGTGTATCTCCTACTATACCTGCCCCAGCTGAGCAGAGTTAGGCACAGTTGTTGGAGACAGAGCAATTAATACTAAATAAGAAGGTGGTGCATGCAGGACCTGCCCAGCCCTGGAGGAGGGGCTGTAAGTCTGTAACAGGATCCTGACAGGGACCCCAGCCATCCCCGGTGTCTGTGAGGCAGCCACCTTTTCTCCCTTTCTGCCTTGCAGCACCCCACTGGAGCGCTGGTCTATGTTCATGTGCTGCCTGTATAAATGCAGTTACACTGCCAGACAAACAGGCTGTCCATCTCCGTAAAACCCCACCACGCACACCCCCCACAAGGGTGAGCCTCTCCTTCTGCATGCACATTTAGGGGAATGGGCTGAAACGGGCAGAAGGGTTCCGTGAGCGATTGGAGGTCTTCCGCATTACGCTGAGCCGGGCCCAGCCAGTCCCCGTGCCTCGGTAGGCCGTCGTGTTACCCACAATGCCCCAGCACTCATAACAGAGCCTAGGGCATGTAACTTTGACAAAACCACATTCAGCGAACTTTCATTGATTTGATTCGGGCCGACGTGCCCCCCCACCCCTCCCCTCAAAGTCTGCTGTTGTGACTAAAATGGCAAAGCCGGCAGGGTCCTCTGAGATTCCGTGGAAAACAACAGTGGCCTTGGATCAATGTGCCTCCCCATGGGAATCTGATAGGAATAAAGCAAGCCGTCGGATTGGACGTCCAGACACTCGCTTATTTATATTCAACTGATGTAAGAGGGAAACTGTTGTTTCAGATTTCTGGAACATTACAATAAGAATAGTGGTAAAACAGATTAAGATGGAGGAAGCATATTCATTTATACAAAAAACACAGGAAAAAGAGCTCAAGGTAAGAACTCCTCACGTGTGCCACTATTTTTTAAAAAAAAAATCTTATTCCATTTCAATTTGCTCTTCTCCCAATACCATATCCATCCATACATCCAATCATCCATCCATCCAATCATCCATCCATCCAATCATCCATCCAATCATCCATCCATCCATTCATCATCCATCCGATCATCCATCCATGCAATCATCCATCCATCCATCCATCCATCAATCCATCCAAGCAATCATCCATCCGATCATCCATCCATGCAATCATCCATCCATCCATCCATCCATCCATGCAATCATCCATCCGATCATCCATCCATGCAATCATCCATCCATTCATCCATCCATCCATCCATTCATCCATCCGATCATCCATCCTTACATCCATACATCCAATCATCCATCCATCCATCCATCCATCCATCCATTCATCCATCTGATCATCCATCCTTACATCCATACATCCAATCATCCATCCATCCAATCATCCATCATCCATCCAATCATCCATCCATCCAATCATCCATCATCCATCCGATCATCCATCTATGCAATCATCCATCCATCCATGCAATCATCCATCTGATCATCCATCCATCCATCCATCCAATCATCCATCCATCCATCCATCCGGTCATCCATCCATCCATCCATCCATCCATCCATCCACGCAATCATCCATCCATCCATCCATCCATGCAATCATCCATCCGATCATCCATCCATCCATCAGGTTAGGGTAAGGTGGGGCCTGTAGCATTTCTCAGGTAGCACAGGGTGTACCTTGGATGGAATGCCATCCCCACTGACTTACACTGCTGAAATTTCAACATAGGCCAGTTTTCAGTATACAGTCAGTCATCATTGCTCTTTGTGGAGCGGAATAAATAAGTAAAGATGTTTTTCTGAAAATTCTGCAGCATAAGGAAGGAAATCAATAAATAATGAGAGTCTGAGCACAAAAAAGAAATATTGAGGAATACCGAAGACAAGAGGCTGACTGCCTCAGAGTCAGGGAGCTGGCCTGCTCCATTCACCCAAAGGCATGCCAGTCTGCTGCTAGGCAGGCCCCGATTGGTCAGGCTGAAACCGGGCTCCGCCCAGCCAACCACAGACGGCTACTTTGGAGCAGGAGATAAATATAAAGAGCACAGCTGCTTTTTTCAGAAAGGACAGCAGCGTTTAAAGCGGCCGGCCCCCATCCCAGCATGGAATCTGGCATTTATGGAGACACTCCTCTGGCTGCCATGTAATGAGAGGATCTTGCTTGTCTGCAGTGCTCTAATTCGGTCTTGGCTGGCACAGCACCATGAGGGGCAGCGGCACCGCACCCCTCACCACGCTGCCCGCGCGGCCGCAGCACAGTAACCCCCAAATCCGGAACGGGCCACGATGGCAAAACTGCTGTCTGGCAGTTTCACAGCTGGATCCAGAACCAGTTTCTCGCTACAGTGCTGCCAAGGACGGTCCGGGACTCAATAAATAGGCCTTCCAGAACATTCTGGCCAAGCGTACTGGAAAGGAGTGTGTGGCTGGGCACACGCCAGGGCACAGCCGGGATCTGGGGCACTGGGCGTGGCTGTCACTCATCTTCTCCATAGCGGGCTGATGAGCAGCATTCATCACTCAGCCTTCCGCTAAGGCCAGGGGCGGGGAGAGCTGAAGATGAAGGGCCCCCTTTGAGAACCAAACCGTTCTTAGAAGGCTGTTTAGCACCCCCCCCCCCCCTTTGATGTCCCCTAGCTGCTGGCTGCAGAGACGGGCTTACAGAGTGGAGGCGGAGCCTTACAGAGTGGAGGCGGAGCCTTACAGAGTGGAGGCGGACCTGAGACAGGCCCCAATGTCATGGCGGCTCTTCTTCTTTAAAAATCTGAAGAGAGTGTGGTCTGGAAAAAACGCTCTCAGCACTAACATGCTAACCCCCTTGCCCCCCCAAATAGCTGCCTCGAGCTCTCCCCCCCCCACGCTCTCCATGGGGAAGTACAGGTTAATATTTCAGCGGTGGGGCACGTTACATTTTTGATAGATTGAAAGGCAGTCTAGCATGAAAGAGCATGCACTCACAGGGCAGTGGATTACTCGACTCTGCTCACATCGCATCCCCGCCCCCCTGGCCCATTGACAGCCAGCCAAGAAGGATGAAGGTGAAGAGTGCCTGATTTCTTAACCTTTCATCCCCCTAATTTGTACTCTCCTTTGCCCCCCTCCCCCCGCACAGGACACTCCACAGGAGAGGCAAAGGCAGAGGACCCCTTTCTGAGGACACTGCTGAGAGGACACCCTGAGGATTATGGGAGAACACTGATGGCGAATCCCTTCTGATTTTTTTCTTTAATTCCAGACCTACAAAGACCTAATAATTATAGTACAAGAGTCATATCAAGCTGTGCTTCAAGAGGAAGAGACGGTGGAAAGGAGAGGGAGGCAGAGGAAGCCGGGGAGAGATGGAGACAGAGAGCGGGGGGAGTAACTAGATTCCCCATCTACTGGTGACCTTGGCACAGCAGGTCTTAATCTAAAGTGGACAAATGTGGGAGACAGGCCAATCCTCGAGGCCATGCCTCAGCTGAATGCAGGACGGGCCATAAAGCACGACACGAGGTCCTCAGAGGCTGTTTGCCGCTCCTTAACATCAGAGGCCAGCAGAAACACTCTATTATCTTCAGCACAGGACATCACCCACACGTGATGAGGGGCTTGACCACACCCACAAAAATAGGTCACCTGGCAACCCCCTCCCCGCCCGTCCTGCATCCCAGTATCACACGCTCATATCTCTGCAGTTGTGCACGCGTGGGAGTGACTGCAGACATGTGCTACTCTAATACCTGAGCGGGCGCCAGGATACTGCATCCCTGCCCTACATAAATCCAAATTAGGAAGCATGTCTTGGCTAGACTTTAGTGATATACAGTCTCAGCAGATTTCACATTACATTTATTTATTAGAGACTTTTGTTCAAAGCGACTTACAAGTGAGGATCAGAGAGCAGGGTCAAACAGAGCCTGGGGCAATTGGGGTTAAGGGCCACGCTCAGGGGCCCCACGTTAAAGTCACCCAGCCATGGAATTTGAACCAGCGACCTTCTGATCACAATCAGTCTGGAGTCTGGAGCCAATACTCCACACTTTACAGTGTCTGTTTGGTGAAGAGGCACAAGCAGCTGCTCTCTGTATTCTGCTGAACAGCGACATCAGCTCTGTCTGTACCGAGGGGAACCATCCCTGGGACGTGTCAGCACAGCCTGCCGCCCCAGATGTGCAGTGTGAGCCTGTATTGATGTCAGCTGTCTGTCACCCAGGTGTGTCTGTAGTTGTTCTGTAAGGGCACTCCCTGGCAAGTGTGGGCATTAACATTCTTCAGAAGGTCTAATTAAAGGCGTGAAATATTCCACCCTTCCTGCTGAATGGGCACGCTGCCGTTCACAGGGGTACTCACATCTGGGACCCACATTCGCCTGTCCCACATGATAAACTCAGCTACAACCCCTCGCCCCCTCACCCCAGCCCCCACCTCAACAGAGTTGATCTTTCCGTTTACGTGCCCTCTGCCCCTGGCAAACATGTTGCATGGAGCACAGCAGGGCAGGCGGGGGGCATGGGGGGCTGCTGCATGTCTGTCCAGCTGTACTTCAACTTAATTAGTCATAAGAAGCTGAGAATTATACATCGTCTGTCATCATTTTATAGTGTTAGTGCGAGAACCTCAATTAACAGCACAGCAGGACGCCAAGGGGGCGGCACATTGCTCAAGTGGACGGAAAAATGTTCTGCAGGCATGGTCTGGTACTGCTCCTTCTCAATCTAAGGCAAACATGGGTGCCACATGCGTGCACAAACACACACCTTAACACACACACAAATGCACACACACGCGCACATGCGCACATACACACACACACACGTGCACGCACAAATACACACACACACACATTAACACACACACATGCAGAAACACACACGCACGGACAAATACACACACACGCATGGACATGCACATGCATGCAGCACAAACATAACTGTGTTTATGAGCTGTTGTATATATACACTGTGTCAACTATTATACAAGGCCAAATAATATCAGATTCATTCCATCTGCACCAACAATGTCCAGGATGGCTGTTCACCCAGATTCACTTTAAATATAAATAAGGGAAACTTTTCTCCTAATTACACCCCCGCCCCATTTACACACACACACACACACACAGCAGTACAAAGAGATGATTATCACCCGCTTTTCACGCATGGCGTCCTTCGGGTCTCCCCGGCCTCTATCTCCGGCAAGCACCACTAAATCCAGAGACCCCCATCCTGGACATAGGATTGAAATGGGGTCTGACTGACCAGGGCACTTCTGATAGGCGGAGTGCGGGTAAGGTGTTGTGGGCGACAGCTCCTGAATTTTTAAATAGGAAGTAAGAGCGGGTGTTGTGCCAGATGTATGTGATTTAGAGGGCAGCTAAATGGAAATCAATCCTCTTTCACTGCTCCAGACAGCCAATCAAAACACAGCGCCTTAATGGGGCCTTTGCCTGGCATGTGTGTCATATCTGGGGACTGCATTCAGGAGACCAGAGATCTGGCTCATGCCACAGAGACAGAGGGCTCCTTACAGACACGCCGAACTAATTAAGGCTAATTAAAACACTAAAAAGCAATCACGGTGTTTATAGAGGGAATCGGGGAGGAGGCTGTATAAGGCTGCAGATCTGCAGTCTGGAAGCGTAATTGCCCAAAAACCAAACTTTTTTTTATTCCTATTTTCCGCCCTCTGCCTTCTCTTATTTTAATCGACAATTTCAAATTTCATCATCGCAGCCTGAGTGAATCCAATTAAAGCCAAGGACACGACTACGGGCAAACGGGAAGTGACAGGGAGGAATGACATCGAGGTGCCAGCCGGGACATATCTGACACAAAAATGCTGCCGTCCATTTTAAATTCCATGGGCTGCCTTTGCATGTAACCCTTACCCTACCAAAGGCGAGGTACGAGAGGATGTGACAGTTTTATGGTTTAATCTTTTACCCAGTGATAATAGAGCTGTCGGGGGCGGGGGGGGGGGGGGGGGGGGGGGGGGGGGGGGGGGGGGGGGGGGGGGGGGGGGGGGGGGGGGGGGGGGGG
>JAODJX010000039.1:15607226-15623041 GCA_026776945.1 Isichthys henryi | reverse complement strand
GAGAAGAAAGGGAGAGTGCAGGGAAAACGAAAGGAGAATGCAGGGAGAGTGTATTGAGAACACAGGAAGAGTGCAGGGAGAACGCAGAGAAAGTGCGAAGAGAAGAAAGGGAGAGTGCAGGGAAAACGAAAGGAGAATGCAGGGAGAGTGTATTGAGAACACAGGAAGAGTGCAGGAAGAACGCAGAGAAAGTGCGAGGAGAACAAAGGGAGAGTGCAGGGAGAACACAGGGAGAGTGCAGGGAGAACGCAGGGAGAGTGCGAGGAGAACAAAGGGAGAGCACAGGGAGAGTGCAGGGAGAGTGCAGGGAGAACGCAGGAAGAGTGCGAGGAGAACAAAGGGAGAGCACAGGGAGAGTGCAGGGAGAACGCAGGAAGAGTGCGAGGAGAAGAAAGGGAGAGCACAGGGAGAGTGCAGGGAGAACGCAGGAAGAGTGCGAGGAGAAGAAAGGGAGAGTGCAGGGAGAACGCAGGAAGAGTGCGAGGAGAACAAAAGGAGAATGCAGGGAGAACGCTGGAAGAACGCAGGTAGAGTGCAGGGAGAACACAGGAAGAGTGCAGGGAGAATGCAGGAAGAGTGCGAGGAGAAGAAAAGGAGAGCGCAGGGAGAACGCAGGAAGAACGCAGGTAGAGTGAGGGGAGAACAAATGGAGAACGCAGGGAGAACGCAGGAAGAGTGTGAGGAGAACAAAGGGAGAGTGCAGGATAGAAAGCAGGAAGAGTGCGAGGAGACCAAAAGGAGAATGCATGGAGAACGCAGGAAGAGTGCGAGGGGAACAAAAGGAGAGTGCAGGGAGAGTGCAGGAAGAGTGCAAGGAGAACAAAGGTGAAGAGTGCTTCTTTGGTCTTTTTCTTTCACTAGGGTGGGCAGGTGAGGAGGGGGGTGAATCTGTACTGTAAACTAGCCACAGTTTGTGTTATATAGTGGGCACCAGCTATCTGATCACAATGCAAATGCTTTCAGAATGCTAATGGTAAAGTTAGTAAGGCTTTTCTCCCTTCATCCCGCGGTGTATTTAATGTGCAGTATCAGAGTGGGGGCCACTGGCACATCTGTGAGGCAGCAGGGGCTGGGGTCGATTTTAGAAAAGCGCTTCATTTCCCTGGGGTGAATTCTGGAATTCCTTTGAAGGGTTTGAAGATGGAGCTACAACGGTTCTCTTTGACAAGGCCACCCGATGCCAAAACAAGGGCCCTGAGCCCCACTGCACGGCTTTTCAGGCGCAGATAAACCGGAGGCCTCCATGCCATGAAGAGGCCCCTCTAAGGGGGGCTGGAGATGGAGGAGCATCGCCACGCCTGACCCAGTGAAGGGCCCGTTTATACTGAGTTATCATTTGCACAGCAGGCAGGCAGTCTCACCCCCCACCCCCCTTTGTTGGATGACTTCAGAGCAGAAGTTGTGAGCATCAGTGACAGCAGGGGGAGTGATAAGCTGGTCAGGTTCTGCAGCCAACCTCAGTGAAACGAGCTCAGGGATGCAACGACGCATTATTCCGCACATTTATATAAACTTTTTTCTTTTTTTAGATCTAAGCCTTTTAAAAGTTTTTTTTTCCCCTCTCGACTGTTTGTTTGTCACATGTTTATTAACCAGCTCTCATTCCCACATCCAAAGTCAAATTTGCCGGCTAATTAATCACAATTCTTCATCTTCCTCATCTATTTTTCCTTCCTGCCTTTGAATGAATTTGCATAGTAATTACTTTTCCTTCTGTGCACAGTAAATAATCGAGTGGTGCTGACTTTGCTGTCCTAATTCCGGGCATATTATGAAACTGACTATGGCCCTCCAGGGGGCGCCGTTCAAGAGCTAATGACACTAGGGAACAATGTTGCAGTGCAAGAGTGAAAGGGGGCCTCCCAAGTCACAGGGGTGTCAGACACAAAACACATCAAAGGTTATCCTTTAATCTAATTACACATGTCTGCAGTGTAATGGGGCAAGGGGGGTAGTGGAAGAGAGAATAAAGTCCCAGGATGCCTGAATGAAGGCGGAGATGCAAGAAATGGCAGCGGCCAAGTGGAAATCATACAGCAAACATCTGACGTCCTGTTGCAGTACTGAAAATGGCCAAATAACATTCAGCAGATTCTGAAGGTATTTTTTTGTGTAATGCAAATGTGCATATCATGTTGGGCAACAAGACACTATGAAACGACACTTTTACCATCTAACACTCATCCTCTCAACTCAACAAAAACATGAACACAGATTTAGTTTTGCCATCAGCAGCCGGATGTCAGTCCCTCTGAAAACCGAATGCATATTTCTGCAAGTGAGGTATATGGTGAGGATTTTTCTACTAATCACGTCTGTACTGCTGTAATTACACTCAGACTGCACTGAATGACTTTGCTTCACTTTTGGGACTAACGCAATAACGGGGATGGTAATTATAAAGGGGAGGCCGGCCATTCGTGCAGCGAGTCTGTAAAAGCCACGCAGAGCAGTTCAATTTCACCCCTCGTAGCAGAGAAGCAAGGCGATAGGAATCTGGGGCCTGTCTCACAACAGGAGAGCTCTGTAAAAGTACAGAGACGAATTAATGAAGTTACACTCTCCACTTAAACCTCATCTTTCAAGTGTTAGGAGATAGCATCGAGGAATTAAATCCAGTCTGAAGAGAAGGCCTGGCTCGCCTAATACTATTCAGTGTGATGACTCGGTATGGATGGACTCTGAACAGACTCTGACACACATGAATGCACTGGCTTGCCTGCTGTCTGTCTGCCCCCAGCCCGGATTCCCTCCAACCATTTTTTTCCATTTGTCACATATGTGCTGAATGATGTACACAATAGCAACAGGACACAAGAGCACATTAAAAAGTATTTTTGAACCTCTTGACCCTCCGGCAGCTTGTGTATCTCTCAGCACAGGCAATTTCTATTTCCCTTATTGCCATCTTTGCTCAGTCTGTTTCGCTCCTCCGCTCCTCCTCTGTCTCCCACCACACGGTCTCCTCCTCTCAGCGCACCTCTCGGTGCTCAGATCGACTATTATCATAGCGGTCAAGGATGCCGACAGGCAACCTGGAGGTTGTGTTTAAGCCCAGCTGTAGAACCCTTGAGCAAGATATTCATCTGAAAATACTCCACTAAAACGTCCTGCTCTATGAAAATTGTAGACAGGTTGGAATAGCGCCACAAGTTAAGCAATTATGTGTAATACTAGATGTCACGTGTCACACGTCTATTGACAGTGAACCTGTAGCCCCATCTTCACCCTCATGTGACTGACAGTTTCTGCATTTCCCCCGTGTCTCCAATAGACAAATTGCCTCGAGCCCCCCCCTTCCGCTTGACACGGTGCACCATATTTCACTGACTCTGATACGCGGACTGGCAGGAGTCTCCTCTTCAGCTGTCAGCGACGACGTTATTTATTAAGCTGACCCGCATTAATGATCGTTGACAGGAGTAATGGGCTCTCCCTTCTGTAGCATCTCCTCGTGCGGACTCTATGTGTCCGCCAGGCGATTGATGTGTTTACCATTTGTCTGTATAGTATGTAAATAACTGCTCGACGTGGGGTGAAATATTTATAAGGCCCAACGATAGTTACGAAGGAGCAACGGTGTGATCTGGCAACACAGATTTCCGCGTGCGTGCAGGAGTGTATGAGGAGGCGAGCTAAAAAGGACAGGGATGCCGCCTTTGTGCTCACGCGGGGGCTGAGCATGTAGCCGAGCCCATTGCTTCGCACAGGCAGAAGCAGCAGATGATCGGCAGAGGTGCTGGTTGGGGGAAATGTAGAGGAAAGCATGAGAATGCTGTAAACGCCACATGCCATATATGCATGTTCCCTCCCCAGACGACTCCCCGCCGGGCAAAGGGGGCAACTTTGACACCACAGCGAAATACCTCTGCAGGCATCTCTGACGTGATATGGGGCTGCGTTATATATACTGTAGATATCCAGTACATACTTTATATTTCAGCTACATAATCAAAGCCCCGCCACAACTCATTTTAAACACGCTGATGGCGAAACCACCATTGTGACAACTTTGGGGAAACTCTCACAGAAAACAGACGAGTTTCGGATAAAGTCTGACAAGAAACACTTGTTCTTGTGGGTTAGAGACACATGGAGAATCAGCTTCATTCAAGAACAAAAGACTGAGAGTGAGACCAAGAATATGCCACAAAAAAATAGTCGTCATCCTCAGCAGTGGTACAAAAGGGGAAGTTTTGTGTACTCTTAGCACCTCAGGTGGAAATAGCTCCTTGGAAGTAATACATGTTCTACCCTAAAACATTGACTTTGTCCCACTTACTCCACCCCATCACTAGGGGTGTGTGAGGTAGGGCAGCAGAGGAAGATAAGTGGGTAATTAGACTAAGTGTGAATTGGAGCTGAATTCCAGCAAACAGGGGGTTATCTTGGAGATGAATTAATGCATGTCACAGGCATGTCATTAAAACTCCCTTTTGATTAAATGCGTGGATTTAGATTAGAAGATAAAAGGGGCATTTAAAATTCATGCCACAGTTAATGATTAAATGAGTACCACCAGCTTCTTTTTGCTGAACTGTCTTGAAATATACATTTTTTTTTAACTTCTGGAAAATAATGAATTAATTAATCAGATTGTATTTGTTAATCATAGGCATGTGATTCGTTAATACTTGTTGCAGCGTTTGTTTATATCATTAAGGACTCGGAGGTCTGTGTGCGTGTTTAATGAAAGTCACAAACAAGCAGTGTGACAGCGAGTGAGTTTATATCCAACGAAATGAAGTCCGCCATGATCCGCTGCCACCAAGTGATAAAGTCCAAGGGTTTAACAGGAGTGAAGGAATTTAAAGTCTTGACCATATTACAAGAGATGGAAGACCTGCAGCGAGGCGTTTACTCTCCCTGACTTCATCTCTCTGCCTGTCTCCTTTTGTGAATGCACTGCGGTTCCCTGACTGACAGATACACCTCCCATCTCAACCACGGCCCACACGCATAAGCACACCCATACTGCAGGCACACACACACTCATTCCCCCTCTGGGTTCGCAGTATCCGCTCCTTCCACTCATTCCCCACCAATTTTTTTATCTGAAGGTGACCATGACCTTTTAACATGCCATGGTAAGTCCTTGCCCAGTCCGTTCTCCACTTAACTGTGAGCAAAGTTGATTGCATCTATGTATCAGGGGGCAGGATTAATGAAGAAGCTGTGCCATCTGAAGAAGCTTGGGGCTAGAAGTAGATGACTATCCTCTGGAAGTAGCTAACTATCCTCAGAGGTCCATGAACATGTACTGTTTACCTTCAGGCAAGTGCTTAACCAGCACTGTCACGTGACCTATCTGCATAAATAGGTATAGAGCAAAAAATGCCAACTCTGCCAGAGCAAATGAATATGCAATCACTGAATGCGAAGTGTATATGTGCAATATCACTGGATAGATTGTGTTCATCTCCAGATAAAAAAGTAATACATGCTTAGTTAGAGATGGCAGTAGGGCAAAGGACATGTGGCCACAGGAAAACATTGTGTCCTGATGCTGGCCTGCTGGGCGACAGATTACAAAGGAAGGAATGAGCAGTAATATATAGAAATGACACACGTTACTATACATGCAAATTAGGCTCATCTGGGAAAAACAATTAATGACTCATTGGCACACTGACACTGTGGACACTGAGTCACATGCTGTGAATAAACCATACACTGCTCTCTAAGCAACCAGCATGCGCTGCTTCCGTCTACATGGTGTCACTGACAGCTAGGGCAGGTTTAGCAGCCATGGTGGCAGTACAGCTCCGAATCCTGTACAGTCAGGAATGCCAGGCTGCAATGTCTTACGAGCGCAAGGAAGAACCTATGACCTTACAGATCGATAAAATGCTTAAAGGTCAGAGGTCATGGGTTCAACAAGGGATTTCTTAGCTTTGATGACACCAGAGGGCCTTAAGTAGAGATGTGGATCCAAAGAGGTGCCAGTCAGGTAGGCTGTTTGTTCCAAAGCTCCCCATACAGCAGTGGAAAAGCAGAGGACATAGAAAAAGGAGGACATCAAACAGCAAGGGGTAAAATGCCAGGAGGGATGGCAGCAGAATGAGTTAGATGGACGGAGACTAAAGTAATGAATAAAAAAGGAAGAACGAGTTGAAGAAAGAGCGATGCAAGGGGAAACTGCAAAGCAGACAGAGGGGAAGTGACCGATGGAAGCAGAATTGGAAGGAGAAGAGAGAGAATGAGGGAAAACGGCAGCATGAAAGATGGGCAAACGGAGCAGGAGTGCACAGCGAGGGCGGCCACTCTCGCTCCGCTCCCAGTAATTGTACATGACATTTAATTGCATGAGAGGCGCTTTGCTTAATAACTCATATCCCGGAGCACCTAATTAGTCTTACCAAGGAAAAGGGGAAGGCCAAGGATGCTGATCCACCAACAGGCCGACGCCCATTTGATACCCGCTACAGTCTACTTTACCAGCACTGCCATCACGCTGCAAAAGCTCACCCCAGGCCTCTCAGTGCAAAACCACCCCCCTCCCCCAGGCCACCCACTGCCACCCCTTGACCCACACAGCAGGGGCGCTAATTATGCGACCTTTTGATGCTAAAATATCCAAGTTCACAAATGATGCCCTTGAGAAAGAAAAGAGCATCGGGTGGTCGGTTTAGGTTTTAGGGAGGAGGGGATGATCGTTTTCTGCACTTCTGAACAGTGGTTATTGTGGAGTGTTTTCCTGGTACTGTTTTGATGGACTGAGCAAGAAGTCCTTCTGGGAATCAGGAGTCACACACTGCCGACCTGCAATGAGAGTCTGCAGCCACACACTATCCACCTGCACTGGGAGTCTGCAGCCACATACTGCCTGTCTGCAGCCAGACACTGCACGCCCGCACTGGCAGTTTGCGGTCACACACTGCCCACCCACACAGGGAGTATGCAGCCACACACTTCCCACCTGCACCAGGAATCTGCAGTCATAATCTGCTCACCTGCACTGGGAGTCTGCAGCCACACACTGTCTACCTGCACTGGGAGTCTGCAGCCACACACTGCCCACCTGTATTGGGAGTCTACAGTCACACACTGCCCAAACTGGGAGTTCAGCCCCGCCAAGGCAAACTGACTTCAGCTTCACTTTGCTACAGCTGAAAATGTGAGCAGAGCGCAGTAATTTACACTGGCCGGCAACGCCAGTGACAGGGAGGAAAGCTGCCAGATGTCCTTTTATACAGTGAGTTTTTCTTTTAAGGGTGAAAATTGCTGCAATTCCAAGTGACACTTTTGCCGAGATTGTGCAGGCAGCGAGCCATGGGGAAGGCAGGTCTGCGACGTGCCCCGTCTGCGTGTCTGTCTGCGGCAGAGTGGCACTGACGACCTCATCCATGGCTCTCCTCTCTGCCGCGAGTCATTGGGTGCGGCAGTGGGCCATAATGAAGCGTGAAGTCTGAAAGCGTTTGACCGAGAGGCAGGTCGAGAGCAGCATACCAGATGCCATTAAATCTGACGCCTGGCCTGATGCTTGCAGCAGTGGGGAGGCTGTTTATGATCTTTCTAAACAGACCATATCTTTTTGAGCCAAACTTATCTCGGTCACACAGCAGATGACTTTATTCAAAACAAGTGACATTCCCTTTGTGTTCCCCAGTTGATCTGTTAGATTTTCTTACGGTTTCCTGAAAGGCAGATCATTGAAGCTTCATCTGGGACTCTCTCATCTCTCTTGTAATCTTGAGGACATTTGTGCCCATCCCATCAGCAACTTGCTCACCCTTCCTGCAGCGCTCCTGCTAAGCCTTCTGCTAGAGTAATGAGACCTATAGGTAGGGAACACATTGCTTGCTTCCCATTGGCTCAAATGCAACTATTTCACTACACTCTGCTCAAAGCTTTACAAGCGAAGGTACTTCACATGCTTATAATTCCTTTCTTTTCTTAAAGAGACATGTGGTTTAAGAAAAATCTTTTTATGATAGGAACTTCGTCCATCCATCAGTAGATCAAGTCACTATCTGATATGCTTCCCCCAACTTCCCGACGGTGGCTGACTTCCATCTCTGCACTCAGGAGGGTCCTTATGTCTAATTAGCGCTGTACCCTGGCAGCCTCCTCTCTGCCCTCAATCCCATCTACACATCCTGCTCTTAAATTACCTCTCTGCCACGTGGCTCCCATCCCTCCCATGGTGTGATATGTTACGCATGCCACCCCTTTTTTCACAGAGGTCAATCGTCCCCTCTCCCTCGTACTGGCTCCCTTAGCTAACAGGGCTCCTCTTCACGTCCTCACCATTCTGAGCTTTCCGGGAGTGTTCTGTCTTGCCCTTGTGATTGATAAGCGAGGGAGAACCCGGGGGATGGGAGACTGGCGAATCCAAGCCGACGGGGCATAGCTTTGACAGGAGAGTGACTCGTGTGCTGGGAGATGGTGTCACCAAGGGGGCATGGGACACAGCCACAGGACCGGAAGACTGACTGAATGTTATTATTTCTTTGTTATTGCACATTGTCTGCAGAGCATATCGCGGAGACACAACTCGCTCCACTGGCTCCCCTTCACTTCTCTCCTGGTGCTGTGCAGCTAATCTCCCTGGGTTACTCTCAGCATTTCTATCCATCTACACACATACATTCCATTTGATGGCCCTGGACAGAAAGTGAGATTAGACCTAGTGCAGCCCCCGGGTTCCCAGCTCCCCGGAATGACCAGCCCAGATGTTCCTGGATGCAGATTTAACTAGAGATTTATAGAGACGAGCGATCTCTGACAGCCAGAACGCTGAACAGCTACTGTGGGCACAGGGGATATTTTGATCCAAAACAACGTTGGCCCTTATGTCCATTTGGCCCTGGAACATGTACATCTGCTCTGGGGCTATTGTTAGTCTCCGTCAGATGACGAGCCAAGACTCCCCTGGGATCCCTGCTCACCTCGGACTCCCATGCCGTCAGCCGCAGCACTGGGTCCTGGATTCTGCCATCGTCTTTGTTCTGGGGAGCAATCCCAAAAAGCAGACATGCCCAGTCTAATACCAGCAGAACGTGTCACAGCACACGTCTTGTTACATAGGCCTCACACACACACATACACCACTCCAGACCGCTCCCTGACACAGGCAGGGCCGGAAGAGGAAGTGCCAGGCCTCTGCTTGCCTTTGTTGAATATTTCATTACACGGAGACCATACAGCTGCACCCGCGAGTCTCTGTTACTCAGCTTGTCTACACCTCCAACATCTTGCCCATAACAAAAAGTACAGCTCGGTTTGTGATGTCTGACGTATATTTTGTGATGGAGCAGCAGGACAGCAAGTAGCATGGCTGGTCAGGACCTGGATTGTAGATACAAATGTAGCAGAATCAAATCCAATAAGGTCCCTGCTCTTACAAGTATAAAAAAGGCCTGTGTTCTCGGTGCGGGCAATAAGTATAAAAGAGCATGACAGCTGAAAAAGAGCAAGAAGAAGAATGACAAGGAATAAAAGAAGGGAGACAGGAGGCGCCTGATCAGGAATTCAAAAACCAAATTTGGAAACTGAAACTGAAATTGGCAATGCAAAGGGCAGCCACCGCTACTGTATGAATATTTACAGCTATAGTATATCACCTTCTGACTTTCGTTATCGTAACAGCTAATTTCAAAGTTTAGCTAAATGTTTAAATATTAATCACTTTTGTTCTGGATACAGCTCTTATTTTCCCATGCATTCTAATCCAAACTGTAAACACTGCACAATTGATTTTCAAATATAAAGCACGATTTTGTGGTGTTTCCAGGATTGTTTGAAACCTTGAATGAAGAAACTTACACCCAACTAGAAATCACGCCCCACAGGGCAGTGTGGGCAAAGCCGTCCACTCATGTGATTGGTTACGTCAGTGCGACTACGAGATGTAAGCCTTTAGGCACTGTTGACTAATGGCTCAGATATGCTGCTACTGATCAGAAGGATCTAAAGTCACCTGAAGCTCCTCTGTTCTGCAGCATGCATGACATACATCTCCTCTGCTCCCTGCACTGGGCCCAATCCCTGGGCTGTCCAGCTGACCCATCCCAGCTTTGCCCTGCGCAGAGCCAGAGATCCCTTCTGGCTCATTTAGTCCATTAAGTTCTCCTGTCTGCCCCCCCGGCCCGCCCCACATTAACATTTCATCAAGTAATTATGGCCAGCCCTAGTGCACCACTGTTTGGGTGCTAATGACAGGAGCGCAGAAGGCACCCATTTCAAAACAGAATCCATCACAAACACAAACAGGGCCATGGCCACCGGCCTGCAGCATGTGCGCGTGTGTGTGTGTGTGTGTGTGCGTGTGTGTGTGTGTGCTCACTCCTCCACCTCTCCCCATTCATCTTATGTTCTGTCACTCTCTCTTTCCCTTACTGCCAGGTTTCCTACATTTTGCAGTCTTGAATAATTTAAGATGTTAGTTCCCCAGTCATAAAAAATGTATGTGAAAAGGGAGCATAATTAAGCAGCCTAATCTGGAGCTTTCTGGAATGTTCTGTGTTCGCTTTTGCTTTGTGTTCATTTCTTTGAAGATAATCAGAACAGGCAGAAATGCCTCATCCAGGCAGACCCGGCGCAGTCTGAGGGTCATGTTTGTAATGGGCGAAGGCAGTGTGTGCATGTCTGTGTGTGTTTGGACTGGGCGGGGGGGCGGAGCCTCGGATGCCTCCACACACAGTGTGCTCTGTTATGACGACCTGCAGCTTCACTCTGTACGGGATAAAGTATCACACGTATAAAAGGCTACCGTTTATTTTCATCATATAAAAAATGTGTTTGTTATTAACCTATTTAATAGGTTGCCCTTTAAATTCCTACAGGGAGCATGTGCTGCATAGCAGTGAATACAACAATTATTTCCAATAATTGCATACTTAATTAAATGTGTATTAAATATAACAATACATGTTTAAAACATTCTGGTTTTAAATGTTTTACATGGATAAGACCTTCTTAAAAATGTTTGTATATCCAATGAATGCAAAACATAAATAATTAAAACGCTTTCTCCAAATTTCTTAATTTCTTGTTTTTTTAAGGTTTAAGGCTCGCAAACAAAAAAAAAATCATCTTACATACCAGGAAAATTCTAATATCTATTTTTGCCCATATTTGGCATTCCATTTCACACAAAAGAAAATAGTGGCTAACAGGCTAAAAACAAACAAAGCTATTTATAAAGGCATCAAAATCGCCCAGCAATTTCAAAAGAAAACAGAGGATAATTACAGTGCAGGACAGTTACAATGGCTTTATCACACTGCTCTAGGAGGCAACTGGATGATTAGACCAGTTGTCACTGTGAAGGCCAATGGCAGCTTAGGTCATGTGGCTTTAACCATACTCAGAAAGGCAGTTTATTCTCTTCAGAAGCCATTCTGACACTAGAGTCCGCACATGACACCAATTCTCCATCCATAGTGTGGTCTCTCACACGCCAGAACTTAGTTTTTCTCCATTGGGCACTGGAGTGTTTTTCATTTTTGATCATGAAGTAAATTACTCAGACCCACAACCTATAAGACAGTCCATTCAGGCTGCCCAGAGATCCAAACTCTGGGATCCAACGGCTAATTTACCTCTTGTGCTGGGTGATGAATGGAAACCATTATGTATGACCATTATCAGCTGAGACAATGTATCACACTTTAGTTCGCACAGAGTGTGACAAAAGATAGAGAAAAAATAAAAATCGCTCCTAGTCCTGCCACTGGCTCTTGTTGTGATTATCAGCCGGAGGCGCATGGAAGCAGCCCATGCCGTTTCTGTTTGTTCCTGCTATCTGCTAACCTACTTTCTCATTTTCTCACATTAACTCTCTCAGGATGAGCAGATGTAGAGGGTGTACCGCATTGGCTGAGAGATATGATCAGGTTCCTCTGAAGGGGACCGACAAACAAGACTGCAGACAGCTCACTTAGCTAGCCCCTATCCACCTGGCCATCACTGTTTGTTCCCAAGCATCCATGGGTCATTCAAGCACCCTCACAAAGACCTTGTAGAGACCCCACATTGGAATTCTGGGCAAGGCGGTTTGGGGCTTTGTTCTCCACCACTCCTCAGAGCAGGATTCTCGACTGAGATGTAGTTTTTGAGAGGAGCCAAGTGGTTCGAGGGCATGGGGGCTGGGCGCAGCTGTGAGGCAGGAGGTGGGCGCATGTGTGTGCGCGTGTGTTTGTTCAGGGCATGTGGGACAGAGTGTTACCTCCAAGCGGCATTATTCCACACCATATGGACAGATTCACATGGGGTCCTAACAACCAAGACTCTTCACTTGACATAAGAAACTGAGCCTTTGAATCACAACCAGCACAGGCAGAGCATACAAACGGCCAGAGCGCATGGTTACTCACTCAACCCGTTGTAGTCAGAAAAATAAGCTTTTTAGGTCTGCAAGGAAAGAATTGCTCTGTTTTAAAGCACGGTCTCAAAAAATGCCTCACTAATTCTATAACTGTGCGAGTATCCATAGGATTCATGTGGATCGATTCAGCACCAATAAGGTATACTTCCACAGGGGTGAAACAGCATAACGCAGGAGTGTATCTCAACATGGGAAAAACCTCCTGTTGGTTCCCGAGTTTGTGTGATGTGCAATGTCTGACTGGCTTACATCATCCACTCTGTTTATTAGATATGACTCATCAGAGGCTATATGAAGGGGGTTACTGGCAGGTTGCAAAATGCCTTGAAAATCAGAGGCTTGTTCCAAATGTTAGCTTCTCTTCCCTATTATGAATATGAATTATCATCCTTGAAAAACAGGTGGCACCTGAAAAAAAATATTAACATATACATTTACGACAGCCATAAACACTACTTGAAAGACATGTTTGTGTGTGTACACTGTTTGTGGGCATTTCCAGTTTCACGGCTCCATGCTCGCATGTCCCTGGCTGAAGTTGCACTGATGTTTTTCCTCCTGTCTCATTTCCTTCCGAGCCTTGAAAAGCAGCAAATGTACAGCACTCACTGTGTCCTACAGAAGGCTGTGCCCTCTTCCAGAGGAGTTTTAGAACTCTAAAAGATCCAGAAGGGAAGGGCAGAAGAAGATACTCACTGGAATTCAGGTAAATAATTCAGAGTTTAAAAAAAAGTTGATTTTATTAAATATAAAATAAATAAATGAATAAAGAAATCTTTATGCAGCTGTAGATGATTCCCGCTGCACCTGGCTTTAAGGCACTGCAAGCTACCTCAAAATAAACTGCAAAATCTCATCCATAATAATCCCTTTGTTGCTTCATAACTCTGGGCATTTGCCTGGGAAACTCACTTACACCATCTCTGCCCAACAGGTCAGTAAAACTTTGCAATGAGGTGGGAAATTTGTTTGGAAAGAAGAGGCCTCTTGAACAAGCCAAACTACGTCTCTATTGCAATTTTAATTCAAAGCACTTCTCGAAATCGGTCAATACCACAATATTTAACCTTGGTGCATAAGAATAACAGGATTTTGTAGTTGGTTTCATATCAACATTGGAGCTGGCCTATTCTGTTCACATGCCGACAGTATTCTACTGTATGAATCATTTACCAGCTGCACTGAGTAAATATCTGTGTCACAGTGAGCGGGTGCATTTGCAAGTTGAGACTGAGACAAGATTTGAGTAAAAACATTTATCCTGGTTGGAATATTGCTCTAGTGTGTATTGTTTTTATTTTAATTTAGTAGATGATTTAAAATATCGGACAAGCTATGCTTTACTCTGGAAAGACGTCACTTATCTTTTATGAATAAAAAACAGTTTCTACTCAGACGCACGTAATCAAGCCATTTTTGTCACCAAAAGAAGCAACGGTGGCAGCAAACTACCAATATTGTGTTAAGTCTCATACCGTAGCTTAGCAGCTAAAAGAAATATTTTAATGCTGTCAAAAGCTAGAGATGCAAATTAGGCGCTATTAAAAAGTAAATTAGCAAGCATTGAAAAGCGACCATACAGTGCCTTTTTGTTAAACACTGCTAGCGAACCCTGATCCGAGAAAGCGGGAGGAGCACTGAAAGGATGCAGCAAATGCAAAGTGGCCTCATCCACCAACGATTGACAGCTGAATCCTTGACTGAATCTTTGAACTGGAATTCTATTGTGTTTTGTGCCACAAGCTAAACCTTAATTTTACTGTACAGCGGGACTCACTGAATAATATTTGGATGCACAAGCGTCAGACAGAGTGGCCTCTTTGCTAGCAGTTGGGGGAGCGATCAGGAGCCTAAAGAGGGTTCTCAGATGCTTAGGCTGCAGGGAGTTGGTTACCGCGATCCGCCCATAGCTCAGGGAGTGCGAAGCATCATCCATCTCCTCTAAAAGAGATTAGCGGCGAGGGAGAGAAACAGAACATCCTGACACAGATACAATTCATCAGCTGCGATGCTAAAAACCCAACCAGCACTAGATATCAAAGTCATCCAGGCTGCAGAACAAAGCCAGATAATGCATGACTGATGTCCTGGAGCTGAGTTAGCATGTTGCCCAGAGGCGATTCGTTTTTCTCTTCTCTTTCAACCCAATATGTAATTTAGACTATAATTAAGGTGGAAGAGCAACACACACTGATTATCAACACTCAGATACAAACAAAAACAAGTGCAAAAGGCAGCTTGCTCATATGTCCACGCCAGTCAGCTGGTCTCCTGAGACCTCTGAGGCCTGAGGTAAGTGGTGTCGACCCATATGGGCAGGACTGGGGAGGGAGATTACAAATCTCGAAGATTGCAAATGCACACGGAGACTCTGCATCGCAAAGTTTCAGATCGGGATACCGAAAAGAGCCGTTCCCCTCGACGCGGAAACTCCTGTTTGAGGTAGGTAGGATTTGGAATTGGGATGGCGGATAGGTGGGGGAGGTTTGATGCTTTTGCAGTGCTCACAATAAAGAGTTCCTGTTCTAAAGTGGGTCAGTGCCTGTGCCATGGAACACGGGCTCCGAGGATGGCTTCCGGAGCGGGATAAGACAACTCCTAATATGGTAATGGAAGGAAGCATCATTAGAAACCTGAAGCGTTTCAGGAGGTGTGCATTTGGGGGTTGGAGCAGGCACGCTCTGCAGCTCCTTGTCCTCTGGCAATTAGCTGAGGCTCTGTGCCTCTGCGATTATAGAATGCCGTGAAAATAGGGGAGATAAGAGCTGAGGCCCAAATGCACCCCCCGCTCCCCCCACATTGGCAGACACTCGCTGCAGGCCCCTTAGATAGCGAGAGAGCCACAGCCGCACGGCTGGACGTCTAGAGCAGCCAGAGGGAGAAGCGGATTCACTGATAGTGAAACCTGTCAATCGAGGTCACAGATCGAGCCGCCTGAGACACCCGCTGGCTCTGTAGTGGCTTTTACAGGGACGGGCCGACTCCCTTCAAGCCACTTTCATTTACCCAGAAGGATATTAACTGAAGGGGCACAGGTATGAGATCTGAACCTGCGACCCGGCATGCCTTCTTCACAGTGATAACACTCCAGGATAAGAGAAGGAAGAACGGCCAGTAAAGGTGCGAAGGGTTTCATGCTCATATACCTCCGCAGCCCTGAACCTGCAATGACTGAAAATACGCAGAGAAAACTTCCTAAAATAGAAAGTCATTATTTACACTCACACAGCAGTTTACTGTTATGATGCTACGCAGTTTCTGCTGCTGAATCAGAAAGACCTGCCAACTATGCCATCACTCGCCCCGCCTCCGTTCCCCTCTAGAGCCGCTTTCACAGGACGGCACTGCCCTGTAGTCTGAGTGTGTCAAAGGCAGGGAACATGGGTGGAGTTCATGTGAAAGGCTTTCAGGATGCCACCAGACAGGCAGCAGACAGCGATTGGGGGGCTGGGGTTTGATGTGGAAAGAAGTGGGATGTGGAGAT
>JAODJX010000039.1:15578702-15600454 GCA_026776945.1 Isichthys henryi | reverse complement strand
GGTTAGGTGTGATCCCTATGTTCCCGCTGCCTAGTTCCATGATTAAAACCCCAGTTTACCCCGATTTCTGCCTGTTTACCTGGTCTTTGGCCACCTGCCCGCACGATCGCCGCTCTGCTCGCTCCGGATCGTGACAATGGTTTTGAGGTGCTGGAAATTTCGTCCCTGCTACAGAAAATCCAGGAAAGTTATGAATCGCTCTCAGGTCCATCAGTCAGAGGGAGATGATGGCAACGACGACAGTTGAGAGGCAGCTTCCAGCAAGTTCGGTTAGATTGTTACTGAATTATTCTTTTGCGAGAAGGACCATGGTGGAAAAAATCCACGTTAAGGAACTGGGACCTGACAAGCCCGAAATATCACCCAGCCAACTAAGGAAATTAAATGATTGTGAAATTGCTGTCATTTTCTGACTGTTCATTTGAATGCTTATACTGGACTAGGAAGGGAAATCTATTGGTACGTCAGCCTCATCAAGAATTTTTTTCACCAGCCCCCACTGGCTGCCCCCATCCCTACCCAGACCCTGGTACTGGGATCTGCTGTTGCTCCCCCATGTTATAGAGAGAGTGTTTAGAGGGGCAGGGAGCAGGCACCACCACAACAGACTGCCAGCCATGATAATGATGTATAATTTAATTGAAGCCTGTGCTTCTCTCCCCTGGCCCACTCAGTCTGCTCTTCCCACATCCATGCATTATTCAGGCTAATGGTGACCCTGAAATAGAAAAAAAGCTTCTTATCTCTTAAAAATTTTATTGTGCAAAGCAGGGGGGAGGTACGCATGACACACCGGCGAGCCGAACCACTGTGTCTCCTTTGAACTGAAGAAACAGCATCATTTTCATAGTGACAGTAGAAAAATCTGACTGGCCGAAAGAGCGACTCCCTCTGGATATTCCTCTGATTCGCTGCATCTTCTATGGATATCTACGGCTCACTCTGAGAGGCAAGTCTCATAGTAGTATGGGGGCTTTTAGGGTAGCACTGATTGGACTGTGACACCATCTTGAACTCAGATAATCCGACAGGACTCTTATTAGGCTAAGAAAATTATCTAGACTCTTATTATTGCCATTGAATGATTCTGATACCATTTTAAGTGCCAACGATCAAATCTCTTCAGATTCCAATGGTTATTTTGCCCTGATTAATACATATGGGTTTCCATGCATTTCTATGTGATCACTTGTAATATTGCATTTATACGAAGGCAATCAGCAGTAAAAAAGAACATATTAAATCAGCTGTCTAACAACTATTGCCTAACATTGTCACAACATTGCAGCGCGCTACCATGAAAAGGAGTTAAAAAGGGTTTTCTCACAGCAGCTGTGAGGAGTTTGTAGGAGGGGGGGGTCTAGAATGTAGGTGTGCGGGAACAAACCAGCCATACTGAAGCAGGTCAAGTCTCAGCTGATCTCATCCGTCTCTCTAAGCTGTCATACTTACAGATTGCAACTCGTCATAAAACATCGCTTGTGTTGGTTGTAATTTTCTTGTGCAATTAGATAGTAGCTTCATTAGAACAAGTGTGACTGGAATGTGGTAATTAAGGTCTAAAGTGGAGGGGGGGGTGTGCCCAGAGTCAGTTTGACTTCACACTTGTCATACCAATCTGTGATTTCATTAAAACACTCTGATACAATGTGATTTTCTCACTTTTAAGCAAAACAGCTTCACGGCTTGTACATCTCAGTGCAACGTCTGTGCATCAGTAAAGATTGCGTAATACATCTGCCAAGCCCAGCAAGATGTCATTCAGATGTCAGTATTTGATTTAGCACTTCTGACGTTTCACGAATCCCAATATATCAATTTGTTTTCATCTACATCTCTACGGAATCAAAAGGCTGGATTTTCCAGTGTAAGAAAGTCTCTGTGCCTTAATTTTATTTTACCAACCATCTGTGAATCTGCAAACTTCAGGAACCCATTGCCCAGATGTCCAGGACAATATGGCACCGGGCAACATATGACAGGGGCCTCGTTAGTTAGTCCAGGCGCTGGCTTCTCTTGGCACACAGGAGGCCAGAGGGGTGCATAGGAATGCTAATCCACTTCTGTGTTCCTGTCCCCACCCAGGAGCCTTTCCATGCAATACAGGACTCGCATCTGCCATTAAGGTCCCTGTTTCAGGTCACCACGATGAGAAAGCCAATGGAAAAGTGGCTCAGTTTTGTGAAGTGCCGTCACACGTTTCAGGAGCTTACTCCTCCGCTGCATTAAAAGCCCAAGTGGCAGTACACATCAGATCGGGCGGAAACGCCAAGCTGATGCTCACCAAATGCTCTGGCATTGTTTCTGCCATTTTTTACCTGCCTTGCCTTAAATAATATATTGGGTCACATGGCCAGACCTCTGAGTGAAGCCGGGAGCTTTGCTTGTCATGAGTGCACACGCCTGCCTCTCGCTTTCCAGTAGACAGGAAGCTGAGTGGATATTAATGACTCCACTCCAGGCTCCGGTCTATAAATCTCACACTCTCTGGCCAGCGCGCGGGCTTAGGGGAGTGGACGGTCCTGGGCAAATCTCTGCATGTTCCTGGCCGCTGTGGTGTCCGCCCCCTGCCCCCTCCCCACCCCATTACTCTTCCACAGGCTGAGTCGACGTCGTTTCACTTTGGCAGGTCGAGGGCCAAAGTGGGAAGAGGAGCTATGGGTCCCTGGGAGGTGACGCACACCCACGCTTAATATGTTAGAAGCTCTTTAGGGATTGTGGTGCAGCATCAAATTTTGCTCTTTGCCTGCATATGGAGACACACTGAGGCGACAGTCCTGGGAAGAAATGCAGGCCCGGCTAGAGGGTGGTACGGGCGGGAAATGAGAGGTATCAAGGGAGTCAGACGTGACACGCAGCGCAAGCAGCCCTGACCTTACCTCACTGACACGGACACCATTACAAAATCCCAAGGGTGGGAAGAAACCACAGGCTATAGAAATGATCCCTGAAGGTGTTACATGTTTGTTGCCCAAGTGGTGTTACACTGACAGCCATAATGATAACAACAAGCTATCTATGTAAATATCTTATCAGACTGATAGTGAAATCTCACCTCTTCGAGTGTTGTGCTCTATATGCCTGTAATTTCACTTTTTGACCTGCTGCTTGGTCCAAACTGTCCATGACAGGACAGGAAAACAGACTTTGCTAACGCTCCACCACAAGTGTGCTGCCCCAGGGTTAGCACCAAATGAAAGGCGCACTTTCTACCTGTTGTCCTCTCTGCATAACACGGCTGTCAATATGACATGGTCCAGTGAAAGAAACATGCTTCCCTCATGGCCCCCCATTGACATAGTTTTGTTTGATCGATTTGCTGAGAGCAAATAGGATGCTGAGAACACAGATCCCTCGAAAGTGGCAAGAAGGTACAATCCCCAAAACCCACCGTCACCATCACTGAAAATAATAAATAAATAAATCAGCAGAAGCCAGGGGGAGGAACAGGGTTTATGCACTTTCCTCTTGTTGCCAGACAACATTAACTACAGCTTGTGAATTAATGACCCCCCCAATGAAGGGAACCCTTGGGGGTGCAATGCACAAAGAGCACTTGCAGCACTGCAGGTGGAGAACTGGGCTTTCAGGGGGTAGAAGGCTGCAAGGAGGAGGAATGGAAAGCACATCCAAGGAGTCCCCAGGAAGTAGGCACAACTTACTGAAAGCCTCCAATGTGCCTGATGCCGACGGGCAGAGGGGAGCACCAGTGTCCCCCCGCCCCCCCCCGCCCGAATGCCTGTGGAAAGATTACAGGTTCCCTTTATCCTGCTGAGGGGATTAAACAGACAGAAAAGGGGGTGAGGGGCTCCCACAATGAATTATTAATGCCCTCTTAGCTTGATGATCTGGGTCTTTAACCCCCAATCACTGTGCTGACACTCCATGCATCGTATTTCATATCGGTGCAGTGCCATTAATCCATGCACACACACCCACAGGGGCACACTCATACACTCTCTCCTCTTCACGCTGCTTGACCACAAACCCCAAAAAACGTTAAACCACTTCAGCTACACACTGCCAGGTGAGTCTCGGTATCCAAGCACGCAGAAGAACATTCCACACCACGGCGAATGAGAGCCCCAGCTCACGCCAATCACAGGCATTTGGACTTCTCGCAGCTCGGACAGAAGTCCAGCACATTGTAAAGGCCAAGCCATCAGCTGAGAAACTTCTCTGGTGTGAATAACCTGCAAACAACACCATCACTACTGCGTGGGTTAGGCATCCTGACCCAGGAACACGGCACTTGTCCTGAAATCGGGAGTCACGACGAAAGACACAAGTCACTGAACAACCACAAGCACAGGCAGGGAAGTCACAGCACCGTGCAACCCCACTCACACAGCAAAGCACCATCCTGCCTCCAGAGGTGCCCAGATGTGGCGTTACGGAAGGAACCTATCATTCTGAGGGCGGCAGCTAATGCAAAGTGCATAAGTACGCAGTAGAAGGCTTAAAGCTGCATTTCCAAACCAGTGAGGGCAAAATCTCCCCACAACTTACCCCCTTTGTTCCATCGGCCTTTACTCCTTCCCTGGTGGGTGATCCCAGGACTGGCAAAGAGCACCAAGACAAACAAAACAAGTTCGAGTGCAGAAAAAAATCCAAATCTCGCCCTGGGAATCATGTCCGACAGGAAGTGGCTCTGGGGTAACTTCACATGGCTGTGCTCTCCATGCTGGGTCCCCACACCGGCGTCCGCCGTGGGATACGAGTAGACGTGCGTCTCTCCACGCGTTACTCCATCACGTGGGGGAGTTGGTGCCTTACTGTGGCTAGGACCCAGTGTGGAGCTCCCGCTCAGGCTGCCCCTGCTGCCCTCGTGTCATCATAGAGCGCCAACGGCGCTCACAGACCGTGGCGGGGTGAAGCCGCACCTCTTGGTCGATGTCTCTCTCGCCAGCAGACCAGCCGCCGCTCTCGCCGCTCCTGCCGCTCCTGCCGCCGCTGCCACTGCTGAATGAGCACCCGCTCTCCCCACTCCGCCGTCTCAGCGAGAATGCACGGCTCAGCCCTCCCACACGACCGAGCGCAACAGTCCCACACTCACGCCCAGGAGAGGGAGACAGCAGCGTCCCCACGCTTGTATGCAAGGTGTGTGTCTGTGGTACTCACGTGCATACGTGTGTGTGCGTATGTGTGTGTGTGTATAAAGAGGCAGGAGCCGAGGGCAGTGCAGGGGAAGACGAGAGAGTGAAGACAGTGAGAGCAGCAGCGCCAATCCACATGCTCTCTGCCTCAGTGTGCAGCTCTGTCAAGCCCCATCCCAAAGTGGGGACAGGAGGAAGAGGCTGATAAAGAGATTGGGTGCACTGAGAGCGTTTGACAGAGGAGCGCTGAGAAAGCGGCAGCCTGCAGGGCCACATGCTCCCAGCCGCCACACAGGCAGGGGATCAGGAGGGGAGGGCCATGCGTGGTCAAGATATCCTACCGTTAATGACCACAGAGGGACCCCACGGGATGGCGGCTCCACGGCTCTCAGCCATAACTGTGCCAGTGCCTGTGGGTGGCTGTCAGAGATGGAGCTCTGTGGGAAGAGTATTACCTGTTTCCCCACAGAGCAGAGCAGCGCAGCCCAGGGACAGGGCGCCACACACATCAACGTCCAGCATCTTGTCATAGATTTTTTCATATATTTGCTTCCCCTGACAGCTCAGTGCTTCCTTCTCCTTCAAGGATGTCCTCGAAGTGCAGCAAGTTTGTTAAATGATGATGATGATGTACGGCAAGGTTTGTGCTGTGATTTTTGGGTGTGGAGCTCTCTGGAATTCACCTTCTCACTGTCCTCTAGAGGGAAGATTGGGAGGGACCTGACCACAGAACAGTCTAGTGGCCACTTACATCATTCTCCATTTGATGCTTGAATCTAGGACGGCTTACACATGCATAATTGTGCTTCAATTGTAATCTGCCTTCCAGAATACAGTGGCAATACAGAAAAGGACATTTAACAAGGTCACAACTTAAATGCTGGGTCCTCAGATACACAAGGAAATGTGAAAATGTGGAGCCACAGAATTCAGACATTACAACCATGGAAAGAAAATGTATATTTACGTTCAAAATTGAATCCAACGGCAAACAACAGTCACAAATCTACATAGCACTGTTGACCTATTGCACCTTCAACGAAGGCCATTAACGACACGTATTAACAATTTCAATGCTCTCTGTAAAATAAGAAATAAAGAGTACGGCTGCTTGGGAGTCTGGCTGCAACTTCTTGGCTAAGTCACCATAATCCAAGCAACCCACAGCTACAGAGTTATAAAAAGCTTTGGAACGGTTTAGGTCAGAGCAGGTTCCAGGTGATGTTTATGCATCAGCCAGCCTTACGCTCTGTCACGCTTGCAAACTCACAGCCTGGTGCAGAAAATATACGCATCAAATCCCCAGTCCATGAGAAAAATAAATAAGGGAATTTATAACATAAACTGCTACATACAGATTTGGAATTTCGCTCAAAGGATATACTGAAGTGAGCTGCATTAACTTTCCGTTGTCAGTAACTTTACATGAAAATAGCCACTCTGTTTATTCTATGCAGGGTCTGGGTGAACCTGGAGCCTTTCCCGGAAAACACAGGGCATGAGGCAGGGGACACCCTGGTCCATCACAGGCCACACACACTCAGACTTTGGACAGCTGAGAGAAACCAGCTTACCTAACTGCATGTTTTTGGGCAATGAGAAAAGCTCTACCTGAAGCAAAGTCGCAAGAACACACGCAACCCCCAGAAATATCTCTCATTTCAAAATTTTATCAGCACTAAATAAATTTCCAGCACATGGTACTTAAAAGCAATCGACCTTAATCCAGTCAGCACATCTACTAGATGCGTGCACAATGTGTTGGAAATACATGCTCTTGGCTACGCTTAGGAAAATATATTCCCATCAAGCGCTTAACTCATCCCTGAGTCACACACCAACCCAAGACTAAGCTGTCTGAAGGGCTGCCTTTTTATGCATTTTATTCTATTTTAAATGTATGTTAATATTGTCAGGGATGTTCTACAGTATGATCTACTAAAAAAGTTTAAACATTTCATTTGCTTCCATTTGTTATGACTGTTCCTGTAGTTGCAGTCATTTCACTTTCAAATGTTATTTTATATCCATTTAGGTATTCAGTTATTTTCTTATTTCCCTTGTGTTGTAAACCAAAAAAAAAGACCTTTAAATCAAGAAAACTGAAACCATTAGTAGCCTAAATGATCAGAAATGTGCAGTATAATGTGTATGACGTAATGAAATGTAACATTGTGATGATGTGTTTGTCCTAATTTTGCGCATCGCCAGGTGAGAGGATCGTTTGCAGGAAGTACTTCATCATTACAGTCATTAGGTGGAGTTAATAAAACCAATGCCTCACAAAGGGGAGCCTACTCCACCCACCAAAGCTTTAATGTCCTAATTAGAGCTCCTGGAAGTCCCCTGATTAACTCCAGCATTTTTCAAATGCCATGCAAATTAATAACCAGAATCCCCACATAATATCGCGTACCGCTCATTCTTCCATAACGGGCCACGGCGGTACCCCACTCTGTAATTAGGTCTCCTTAAAAGACGTCGACAGCCTTTCTGCGGAAGCACTTGTTAACAACACGCTGAGGAGACAAAAGAGAAACTGATCACGCTGGTTCCTCCTAGGGGACAACAGAGCATTTTTTTAATAAGTTTCTCAAAGGATAAGGGACCGCTCCAACTTCAGCATCACAGCTTTCCATCACAATCAAGCAGTAAACAGATTCAAAAAGGACTGGTGTTGTTTTTCTGAAAGGGATCTGAAGGCATTACTATTTGAACACCAGCCTCACGGCTAACGCTAAGCATCAGGGAGTCTCCCGTGAGCATTTTATCTCTGTGAGATCTGCGCCCCCTACAGTACGCTCCCTTTCCAAATGTTCTCTAGGAGTGAAGCTATTTTTTGCTACTGCAGGTTGGCGAGTGAAGAAAGGTACATGAGGTTTTCGGTCTTGCAGCTTTTGAGAGAACGTTTTAATTAGATCCCGCTAAGCATCTGGAATAGAGGGGGCGAGGTGAACCGTCCAATTAATTACTTCAATGAAGCAATTACTGTAAAAGCAGAGGTTGAGCAAAGACCGGCACTCCCTGCCACTTTCGAGAAGCAGAGCCTGTGTGCCCTAGAGAGGGAATGTCGAGCTGGCCCTGCGCAAGTCAAGTCAGACGCAGTCAGAGCTGGGGCACTTCGTGATGCAATGGGACGTCTCTGAGGACTCCAAGAGGGACCGGGCAGGTTTTAATTTAGCTCCAACATGACTCTCAGTTCTGAGCTTTCTCTTCTGAAGCAGAGGAAGGTTTTTACAAGATAGTCTCACTCGGCCATGACCTACTATAAAAAGTGGCCGGAAAATGGAGCTGGAAACAATGATGAACAATGTGCGATACCACAAGAGAGATCATTAGGACAATAACACGTTTGCTCACAGAAGCTATTTACCACATGGGAAGAAAGGAATATGGAGAAGACCCATTTGGAGGGGATTCAATAAATATGCAAAACATAAGGAGACGATGTATTGCAGACTGATAGCAATATTTAAAATGGTGTCTCCCGTACTAGTTTAGAAAAAGGAAGGAAAAATAGTGCCGATGTCAAAGAAACAAGGGAAACAAATGTGCCATAGCAGAATGGGATTTTGCACCCATATTGTCTTTGTTTAGGGTCCCCGCAAAGCCATCAATGCTAAGCGCTCACAGATGTGCCTGCTTAGGAATTCTTACAGGCAAAAGAGTGTCGAGCCAGGCTGTCTTGGGAAGGGCATGGTCAAAATCCCATGCCGGCCCCCCCCCAAGTTGCTCAATGAGGGGGAGCCCAGGGTCTGTGCTGAGATGGGTGGGAGGGTAAGGGGCTTATCGCCTCTTGAAAAGGACCACAGAAAAGAGGGAGAGAAAAAGCAGTGGAGTAGAAGAGGAGCATGGGCACGTCAGCAGAGGAGGTGTGAGACGGCGATAAGGAAGCGAGCAGGGCTTGGGGACCACGGGCGGCAAAACTGCTTCTCCAGCTAAAGAAAATCCTAATAATGATAATAAATTCCAGCTCTCTCTCCCCGGCTGAACCTCCTTAAAAGTCCACACAGTGGAGGCCACAGCACTCGTTGGATGTAGGTTCGAGTGACAACACCCCCCCCCCCCCTCCAACCAGCTTTAACAGTCCTGCCCCTGTTGCAAAGCTTCCAAAATTGCACCATGAAACATGCTTTTCCACAGGAGGTGGTGGTGCTGAGAGTGCGAATGGAGATCTGGCTGTTTTAGTGGGGGCTCCCGCTCCGAGCGTCTGCTAGAGCAGATATTGGATAATCTGCTATTTATCCATTCCCCTTCTCAGACTCACGCCATCCCTGTACACTCCATCCAATTTGCAGTCCTTCAAAGACAAGAGGACGTTCTGAAAAAAAACATTGGAAAAACTACATTGGAATGTATCTGATGTTATTTTTTCCCCTTTTTCTTTTTTTAACCAACTTCTGCAGCTCAGAAGCAAACATTTCTCCAGCATGGTAGCCATCTGGCCTGTGATTAAAACTCACATTATAATCTGTGGCGCTCAGAGCTTGCTGACTTTCAACTTTATTACAAAATGATAACGGCATAATGGCAGATAATTACCCACAATGTTGCAACTGTTGTCATTATTAGTGGTTCTGGGCCAGTTACCGAGAACCTTCCAGCAACGCTGCAGACCACCGGCGATGACGGACGACAGGTAATTGTAAATATAGTAACGAGTCATGTTGATGCTGTGATGTTAGTGTGGAAAGATAAACTTTAGATTGTGGTCTATCTTGAGCAGGATAACTTGTACACATGCCCACAATTAGGCAAAAAAGGAACAGAAAGGGTCAAGGGACAAGGGTCAAAGGTAAATGACTTGCAGATTACTACATACTGACGGGCAGTCTGCTAACCTCTTAATTAGATGGGGAAAGAGGAGCATGACAATCTGTGTGGGCATGCGTGCACAGAAGAAGATGCACTATCCTGCAGGATAGCGGAATCGGTGTCCCTCTCTTGCACTATGTATGCATTTGTCTGTCTATCTCAGATGACCAGCTGGCTTCCGCGACTAAGGAGATAGAACTGTGATTCAGTTCAGCAACTCCCCCAACACCACCAGTAATGACTAACAGGCTGTCAACACAGAGACGACCCCAGTGGCCGTTCACCTTGTATGATACCCAGCCGGTGCGGCACGGCCACTAGCTGTCCTTTACCCCCGACGTTTGGGCACCTCCTCTCACCCCTCCAGCTGGCAAGGGGAAGAAGTGCAACCTGGCACCTGAGGCAGTCTGACACCTGCGGCGGGCTGGCAGAGCTGACATCATGGAACCGTGCACCTTACACCAAATTTACACTGCTTTGCCTTTGCTTACCGCACACTCAGCCGGCGAGAGGTGATCACCGCACATTTTAATACCATGTGATGTAGGTGCCAGTAAAAGAGGGACTGCGTCCTTCAGAGCACAGGAAGGTCTTTCTGCTGCTAAAAGACAATTACAGTCCCAGTGTTACGCTGGCCTTACCACTGTCTGCCCTCTGAGCGGCCACCCAAAGGCACGTTTCATATACTTGTCCCACCCGGGACGTTTCTAAATGTGACGATGACCAAAGAAGTCAATGGCACAGCAGATGGTTAAATGCGTTAGGGTCCAGAGCCAGTGCAGAGGCCGCGGAGACGAAAACACACGCCTGTGGCTCATGGCGTGGCAATGCCAGCAGACGTGCTTTCGCTCAGGAAAGGGGCACGAGTAATAAGAATGCGAATGAGTTAGTGATGGCTTTCATAAAACATGGCGGCGTGCTCTATTTACAGCTGGTGATAAAACTGCCTCGCCGTCAATTTATAGCACTGTTTGCCCCGGAAAGCTAAACCCTTTTCGCCAAGGGCACATTAATAAGGTGATGCCGCGCATTTAAATATCAGCAAATGGACATTTTGTCTAGCAGAGCATTGCAGGCTGGCAAATAAGTGGTAAAATCCAAAGAGGAAAGTCGGGTATTTAACACGTAACGTGATAACGAGGTTTCGTTCACACCCCCTTGTCCAGGGCCAAAGCCACACCCCTACATCCGACAACGCCCTCTCCTGTCATAATCTGAAGGGGGCTTAATTTATGGACAGGGTCATATGGTGTCATAGCAGAAACCATTGACTGCTGAAAAATTAAATAAATCTTTGTCGCTGAGCTCCGGCATTGAGTATACTAGGGATGCCTGGTAGAAATCATGACCTTTTGGAGCCACAGTCTAGCCGCAGGTGTAAGAGGCCACCTGATGCATAAACTTTCTGTAATCTGCTTCTATGTCATGCAGGAGACCAAATGCAGAAGTGCAAATGTAAATGCATTTATGTGTCGAGCAGCAGCATAGCACAAACCCAATTAAGCTTTAAATCCAGATTTAAATAAGAGGAAACTAATAGCCACTCTCAATCAGGACAAGAATGGGCATGCCAGCCATTGCACAGTGAATTAAGCTTCTGTCATCCTTTCAGTCATCAGTCTTCTGAAATCTCCTGCTAATTTCACAGTGGGACATGAAACCCCAGTTGTGGTGACAGGAGAATCCAGGCCAAAAACACAACTGGCGCTTATCAACCTGGACGCTCGGGAGACTGCAGTGGGCAACTCAAAAGGTAAGCTGCTAATCTATATCCTGGAAGGCTACAGTAAATGTAAGAAACAAAGTAAGTGGAGTGAAATTCATGTTTATGGCTGCACTAAGTCCATGTGTCGAGGTTTGCGCGTGCAGGATGTGGCTGGCAAGTACACTGCTGATGACAGCTATAAACCGAAATAGTGAGTGGGTGAAAACACATACAAGTTTAATAACACAACATTAAACTGAAGGAAATGTTTGAGCACCACCATCACTGCCTGAATGCATTAGAACCAATCGACAAGAGAAATCAATTGACTGCCACTCTGGTCTATGCTGTGTCCAAAACAGAGGCTTTCTCCTTCCTACCCTCGGCTGTGGGGGGTGCGCCCAAGCATGGCTCTAATTAAGGCTGGCTACCCCCTCCGAAGGTCGTCCGCTCCGGGCTCAGTCGCCATGGGTGCGATTAACGACCTTGATGGCCCTGCCCTCCCTTCTGCCTCTGCCCCTCTACTGCCTTCAGTGCGGACATAACGAGATTTTAGAAGTGTTCATTAAGGGCCCAAGCTACTTGACAAACAGCAGTTGGTGAAAAGCTGCTGGCAACATAGCAGTTAACACTCAGTAGCTATGCAGTGAGAGTGTCCCCAACCTGGAATCAGACTCAGGACATTGCTGGTAAGCTTGTTACTTCTCCAAATGAAACAAATACAGAGAATATTGAGTGTTACTCACTCAGACGGTAAAAGCAGGACAAGCCGGTAATTCTTAGGACCATCCAGGAACCACGAAACCAACAGTTGATGGCATTAGCTTTTTTTTTTTTTTACTGCACCACAGGCACATCTGGCAGAGACACTTCTGGCAGAGGGGGTGGGAAGTGACACATAACCATTGCGGGTTGCCTAACAGCATCATCTGAGCTCCAGGTTTCAGGGTCAATCCTGTGCACACAGCCGCCAAGCTCACCAGAATCTGTTGGTGGGTCACTATAGGGACTTGTGTTGACCTTTGATGTCATTCTCACATTATTAACATGAAGGTTAATGGTTTTAAAACGAAGGTATAGCTGAGCAAGCCCTTCTTGCGTAAAGAATCCGTGCGCTATTTTTTTTAAGAGACACTGTTATGCTTACCCCCAAAAACTGGTTTAAAATAGTGCAAATGTATTTAGTAATTTTCTACTTTAAGCGTCTAACTAAGGCGCTGCCACAACACAGCTCTGTTTTCCGAGTATCGCATGCAGATGTCTCCAGATGACTACAGACATCTCCATAGCCCACCTCCATATCGTCTTGCCACAATGCGGCTGCCCTCTCTGACTCGCTCAGATGAGGCTTTTGGTTCATTAGTGGGAGCCAGCACCAGCCACCCAGGGCCCAGCGCGGGGGCCTGTCACTTCAGTAGCACTCGCGGCAAATATAATAAGCACGACGAGGCAGTCAATATGTCATTTAGCGGCCCATTACCAGGTAAAGACGCCAGCGCCTGGGGAGTGGAGCCATGCAGTAGCTGCTCCCAGACCAAGGGCTTGGGCTCCTTCCTTACAGATTTGATTTCCTGTGCCTTTTCCTTTACAAGGAGCTTGATGGGCTCACTGGCGCCGAGCGAAACACACTGCCGAACGTCTGGCTGACTCCTGTAAACGTGTCTCACAGTCCTAATACAGCCCTGCATATTCTCCTCTCCATGGGGCATTTACTTTGCTCATTATGTTCCTGAAACATTGCTGTGTCAATCTGTAATAAATAACAATATACCCACCTTTCTTTGGAGTGCTTGGTGTAATCGGCGTATTCATGTAAACAGCTGTGGGATTTTTGCTTCTCCTTTCTTGAGAATAGTACCTCATGATGAAGGGTCATTCCGTTCCAGACAGATTACACAGTTTTCAGTGTCGCCAGCTTCTCACAGAAACACACATCTAGCTCTCATGCAGATTAACAAAGAAGGAACACTGATCATGTCCAATCTGCCTCTCTACACTGTGGGACAGCCACATGCTTCTTGAGAGAGCAAATGTACTAAACTGAGCAATTAATATACAAATACAGCTGCCCTGCATGCTTGTTACTTGTGCCCAGGGCATAAATGGGTTCTGACGTATAAATAACGCTATCAGAAGGAGCAAAACTGGGCTAAATAGAAACAATCCTTCTGTGCACAACAACATGTTTTTCCACAAGCAAAATTTGGCACCAGAATTGCTAAACTGGCAACTCTTCAGGTCCCTGCATTGGGCTTGCTGCCCGGCTGAAAGGGCAAACCACTAAGCTTCAGCCCCTCTGATCTTCTCGTTTCATCATCGGAATTGCTTTCTTATTCTATTTGATACTGTACAATGGGTTAAACTTTCTGAAGCTCGTAAAAGCTCTATGAGGCAACACTCCCGGAGGCGTCGACAATCCGGTACCGTAGGCTATTTTTTGAACATCAGCAGGCTTTAGCAGGGCTGCATTTGGTAGCTAAAATAGGCATCTGGAATTACCTGCACTTTCTTGTGCTGAGAATTAATTAAGTCAAGCGGTTCAGGAAACGTTTTCAAGTAAACACATTGACACAAAGTCCAAGTTAATCTTAAAAGCTACTCTCCAAATAAGCACCTATAAAATAGAGGCTTTTGTTAAGTGATGCTGCTGGCGGGATAAATTTTACGTCATTCTTGTAAACAAACACAAACAAAATCCAAACAGCAGGTTCCTGAAAAGCTGAGGGCTACTGGGGCAATGTCTTTCATGAGGATACAAAGCCAAGGAAATGCAAGGGACGTTTGCATTTAGTATGGGGGTCTATGAAAGTTGCCTCACAAAGGTGACAACAACCTTCAATGAGAGCACTCCACTAGAGGAATGGATACAAAAAAAAAAGACTATTTCATCAAGGGCGGCAAAAAAAAATCAATGAAAACAAGCAGAAGATTAGATGCGTGACACTTCAGCTTCTGTGGCCTAGCTACATACAAGCAAAAAACAGGGCAACGCTGCCGCCCCAACAACAAAAAACACACACATATACACACACACACACACACATAGACACACACAGAGACATGCCCTCGGGGCTCCGCTGTTGTTCGAAGGCGGTTTAGCTCAGCCTAGGAGGAGAGTGGCCAGCTCTCGAACTTCAAAGCAGGACTTAGATTTCTTTGCGTTGACATTGTGTAGACACCCCCCGCCCCACGGACACATACACACAATAAGCAGACAACGGTAGCTGTACGCTCTCATCTCTCAAACGTTGTTTCGCATCAAGAGAAGGAAGAAAGATGGCCGATGACTGATAACATGATTTACAGAGTTCTCCACTGATTTGTGTAAACTAGCAAAGCTCTGAATGTGTACGGTAATAAATATGGCAAGAGGCTGAAGAATCTGCCTGTGATATGCAGTTCATATCTCTGTGTCGAATGCGCCACATCAATCCATCAGAGAAGATTCATACGGTGAAAAAAAATCTTAATGACAAAGCCAGAAATGTTTTTAAAAAAAAAACTACTTCTACAGCCAGGTCGTCGACAGGGTATGAGCCAAAAATAAATCCAGTGGAGACGACACATCACTTGGCAGTGGGATAATGGATGTCAGCAGTGAGCATCACTTTCTGCATGCTGTGCCTGTCCTTATGCAGATGCTTCTTTAAATCAAGCCTAAATTACGCACAATCTGCATCTTGCGCCCTGCTGCTAATCTAGCTTCCCGTGGTATGACCAATAAGAAAGGTGGGAAGCGCATGCCACTCACAGAGATGTGGCAGAACCTGAGAGGACCGGTGGCGCACAGGCTGGCATCGATCTCACGTGATTGATTCAGCAGGGGAATTCACTGGGGATCGATGGCAAATTAAAAATGAAAGTCCTTGGATACCATTGAGTACTGGGAATAAAGAAATCCATTTATTAACTGTTAAGTATAAGATTTACTAACTAGAAAGCATATTAGCACAATGAACACGGTAAAGCTGGGAGCTTAAAAAAAGATGGTGGAAAAACACAGGGGCACGGTTAGATTTTAAACGTTAAATGGTCTCATTTTTTTACATTTTCATCACCCCTGAATTAAAATGATCAGTCCAGACCCTTATTATCTCCTGTGGACAGTACTTTAAAGTGTAATGAAGGTATAAAAAACAATCAGGCTAATAAACCAAATTAAACCATGATTACTAAAAAAAAAAAAAAAAAAAAAAACTCATCGTAATCCTTGGTGTCCCAAAACATGCCTGTTAAAAGATACACACTGAAGGGCAGGAAGACAGCAGTCCAGGTTGAAAGCCTCTAATTACATAACCCTGTGTCCTTTCACATACATCTGAGCTAGGGCTCATCGGACACTAACAGCAAAAATGACCTGGACCACAGTAAAAGGTCAATCAGAGCATTATTAGCAGGCTGTGCTAACCTATTTGACAAGTAGCTCTTTCCTGGTGATATTGACTCTGTTGAAAATCATTTATTTAATCAATGAAAAGGGCAAACCTCCAAATGACTTTAAGAAACAAACAGCTTAGGACACAATATAAACTGAACCTTCTACCGCTTGCTCTCATTTCTTTAACACTGAGTAATAGCAACATGAAGCCAGCCAAACTCTCTTTCGACTTTCTCGTTGGCTCGATATGAGGCCATTTGCAAGAGTTCAGCTTCTTCTGCTATCAGAAAACTGTGGCTACTTTACACCTGACATGTAACACCCAGAAAAATCACAGTGTTGACAATGAAAGCTGACAGTGCTGTTGGCGATGGCATGTTGAGGGTGTGGGCACATAGCGCGCATATGCCTTTCCCTGATGAGTGTTGCGGAGGTGGCTGATCTCCAGCATCTACACGGACAGGAAGCTGGCTTGCAGCAGAAGAAAGAAGTTTGTAAATAAAACAGTAAGATTTTGAATTTGTAACAAACAAGTATTAATCTGGCGAACAGAACTGTGCCAGAACAAGATGGTACTGTATATCTATCAATTAATTCTTCAGCTGTGTAAGTCCAGGCTGAATCAATGTGTCTGCTAAGCTCACAATGTTATGTAAATGTCTTGATGGGGGTTATTGAGTTTAGCGGACAAGCAGTAAAAACCCATGTATTAAACTGATGGGCTGACAAGCAGCTATGCTTTTACAGGTCGAACGGGCACAGGATGGCCTTCCATCCCAGGATAGCTAGAGAGAGCGAGGGAGGGTAGCAGCCCGACGTGATGGGGCATGATTTAGTGCGGGTGCTGGCGATCGTTATGATGAGTAAGTGCGGGACATCGGTGGACGCGTCCCCTCAGTCCAGCCGTTTGGCCGCTGGAGACTGCAGGGTGAACATTGAGGTGATTTCGATTTGGAAGGCCGACAAGGCGATTTGGGAGAGGGGGGGGGGCATGGAGGACGTTAATCATGTCTTCCCATCTATCAAAAGAAGGATCATCTCTAACTTTTACAGGCCCTCACTAGCACATATACCATGACACCCACACCACCTTGCAAGTGCTTCTCCACTTTGATCCTGGACAGTCTCCAGTAAAGGGTGTGGGTGGTGTGCCGAGTCTGATTGGAAGTGAAGTCAGCATCTTGCCGGCCATGCAAACCAAGGATCCCTCAAAGGCTGTTGAAGGAGGATGATACACTTTAGACTTTCAAAGGGTTCACAGAAGGGCCCATTCCCTTTTCATCTGATCTGCACCGTGAATAATAAATAAGACAGCACACTTTGGATTGCTGCCCCTTGAAGTCACAGGACACACAGGATGGTGTTAATATTTCACACTCACAAATTAGTGCTAACATCTGCAGCATGTTTGGCTAGCAGTGGGCTGAAACGAAAGTCTGGGTGGTAGAAGGTTCAGGGACTCTTGGGCATGTTTGAATAATGCTGGCCAATAAACACACATGAGCCTTCCAGAATTCTGTCCAGTGCGCACCAGCAACACGGCTAAAGATTAAATGTCAGCCAAAGAACATATTGGTGGCTCTAGCAAAGGGGCTCAATCTTATTGCCTGAGCAGCGAGTTGTGTGTGATATGCCTTTTCCTCTCCACTGGACCTGGTAGCCTACAGCTTCATCGGAATGCTTAACATACTGTCCAGGGTGTTGGATTGATTACTCTGCGCTGTATGTGGAGGAATTGCAAATGGCTTTGATGCCCAGCCTGAGGAAAAGATCTTGTTTGCATGGGATGGAAAAGCATGACGTTCCCCATGAAAACGTTGGTTGCCAGGTCTTAAGAACAGGATAAACGTTATTCTCCACAACTTATAGTTACAGTTATAAAGGACTAAGCAGTCTTGGCACTGGAGTTGCACCATATAGGAAAAGAGGTACTGAGGAAATTCTCTTCCAGCTTAGTAAGTTTCCAAAAATCTTTACAATTTTTATGCTGATTTTTTTCCCCAAATGCATTTTTACAGATTTTTTTAAAGTAGAGAAGGATTACACCTTTGATGTGATTTACATGTGTGAATTATACCTTACTAGTTATATTTAAAGGAGAAATAAAACGAGCATGAATGTACAACATTTGTCGGTCTGTATAAAATCTTTCCTTCATTAACTGCATACATCAGTAATTATTCCTTTGTTGCAGTCGACAGGTAGGTAGACCAGTGTGCACTGCAGAGTGGGAGCATGAACTCAGGGTCATCCTATAGATTAGCTTAAACAATGTCTTTAATATGCTAAATGATTCTGTGTTTAAAAGCAGACTTTCAGAAATGAAGAAGTCCAGTGCTAAATTATTACAGCTTTATGCAATTCTTTTGCAACCTTGGATGACTCTCTTTTGCAATCAACTCTTAGCTATTCTTGAATGGGTAAAATTAAAAGCCATGGACAAGTGGACAGGAAGAAGTGTAAGAAGATTAAAGACATTTAGAACAGTCTAAGATCAGATTCATTTTAGCACCTTAACATTCCTTTTACACGAAAGTGGTGCTCTTGAGCAGACAGAGATGCATCTATTCTCACCCAAAAAGACATCTATAATCATGTGAAGTCATAGAAATCTGTATGCTACTGCTCTGCTGCTTGATACAAAAAGTCAAAGGATGTTTGTCCATTGCTACACTGCAAAGATCATTCTTGTGCTCTTGGCCAGAGCATTCTTGCTAATGCAATTATTCATTAAATTGTTCTTGTTTGGCGAGGATGCAACCCATGCATCCTGGGTATTTTGGGCAGGGCAAGAAAAACATGCAGAGATTTTTACCCTCTTTTGTGCTTCTGTTTTTAGTATTGGAACTAGTCTTTGGCAATGGAAGATCACATAAATCGGACATGCAAGAACACAAGTACAGTCAAGTAGGAATACTGACAAACACCCAAAGAATCTGCTCATTTGAAACAACAAAATGTTGATTATGTTGATACAAACGTGGTTTCTGTTGGTGTCATGTCAGCAATAAATCATTTAATATTTCGTGTACTGTACACACGGTAAGTGAATGTGAACACTGTAACGTTATGATAAAGAGGATGGCTGTGACAAAATCAGACACACTCCTTTCTATGCTGTGTATAGCATGTGGCACTACCCACAAGACATGCTCATGCATCTCTGACAGAAGCGATAAATTCACCAAAGTCACATAGTAGGAAGCTCTTTGCAACCAGGGATCCCAGCCAGACTCTCAGAGGACAGATTATACGGAGTCACATGATTGGGTTTGAGACACATCAATCATAATCCACGATACAGGCACCAATATAAATAAAGCAAACCTCTGAAATACACATCTGACAATACTTTCCAAATCGGGGTATTATTGTTGCTATTTATTTTATTTATTTTTTGCATAAAAGCTTTTGTTGACTGATTCGCTCTTTGAGCATGAGTGTCACATGATGCCTTGCAGTTGCTGGTGGACAGCGATAATCTTCACATCCACCCAGATTCCCCTCCCTCGACTGTAATTTGGTATTTATTTCTCAACTACTTCATGTCCAATCACCAATGGCGCCACTCTCCATCGCCTCCTAATCCATGCCACACAGCTGTTCCGGAAAGATTACGGCACAACAAAAACAAAAAAACGCAATAAATAAATAAATATGGGTTTGATTGAAATGAAAACTGGCCCTATGGATGAAAAACAGACTTTTATTTGCACCAGGAAATATTGTGTCATGCCCTCCTGTAAGATTTACTTCCAGTTCGTTTTGGAAGGACACACTAAATTTAAATTTCAATTTGGCTTGAAAAGGCACTCTTCATTTTTAAAAGGGAGGGGGCATTCTTCTGCAGAAATGACTTGGCAATGACAGGTTTGTCACTCAGTGTTGAAACCTCACTCGTCTGCCGTGAGAGTAAACACTAGCCAATCAATTCCCCATCATGGCCCATAGATCACTGTCCTGGAGCCCGAACGTGGCTTGACTGCACATGAAGTCACATGATAGCTGACAAAATCATTGCTGCCATTAAACATGGGCTCAGATAGCTTTTTTGTGGAGCTCCAAGAGGTTTTGTTCAGGCATTTCAGTGTTTACCTTAGGGTTACAGCTTTTGGGGGGGCAAACGGTCACCGACAGGATTCGTGGTGTTCATGTGTTTCTTTTAATGACAGCAGTCAATATAACAACTGAACTAAACATCAGAACATTTGTTTTTATGACAATTATCCACAAAGTGTGCAGCTTTTGTCACTGCAGTGTATCTTTCTGGGCTTCTGGAAGAACATTTCTAGAACCTCTTGATACAGTAAGTCAGAAACGGCTGGCCCATTTATTGAGATCCGCATGCGGGCTGCAAGATGGTCTCCTTGCAGCCTATTGCGGATGTTTGTCTTGACTTGCAAATATATTAACTGTTAGGCTTTAAAAGTGATAGCTGATAGCTTGAAATAGTGATAGTTTAAAGTAAAAAATCCCATTGTGAAATGTACAGTATTTATCACCCTGTTCATTTTTGTCTGCTTTTCAGGTGGTTGACGCGACACATTTTCCGACGCGCGCTCTCTGTCCGCTGGTGGGAGTGTGCTCACTTGTGTGTGCGCACGTGTCTGTGCGCGCGCATCAGGGCGGAACTCCGCCATGCGCGATACAGAGAGCAGAGGAGAACTGTAAACGTGCGACCGTGTAGAGAGAAAAAAGACAAGCTGTTGTGTAAATAAAATAAATAACATAAGACTATTTAGTTTGTTTAATAAAAGGACAATGTATAGACCTGTTCTATAGGAAAGGTAACCTTAAATGACTTCTGTTGTGATCTGGCGCTATATGGAAAACAAAATTAAATAGAATTAACTTGACCTTCAAGGGGGGGACGGGAGGTGCCGTTGGGGAGGCAGGGCGCCCCTGTATTATATAAATGGTAGGGGAAACACTGCATTTAGGTACATGCTTTGAGCAGCTACATAGACACTAGTTCTATTTTAGACATAGCTCTGTATCTACAATAGGCAATCTGTCAAAATCATAACTGTTCATCTGAGTGCAGTTAAATCAGCATTGTGCTCAGAGAATTGGGCTCTGACACACATAGCTATATGTTCTATATTTCTTTACCATTTGTGTTTGGCTTTTGTTTCTTCCTTAAATAATCAAAGGCACCCTTACACTCATGTTCTAAACCCTGCAGCAAGCTGTCACTATGGATATGGGCATATAGTGTAGATGCTTTGAGGGGAAAGAGACAGCTTTCGAGAAGCGAATACCACATGACGTCTATGGCGCATGGTTGCGTAAGGTGTATGGTCCATGGGTGTTCTGCCAAGCGAACAACGTCTGCCGAGGAAAGGTGGCTGTCCGTCAGCAGAGACGGGTACACACCGTACCACACGCCCCATGAGTCAACGTATTGCTTCCCAACTTGCTGCCTCTCTGGCTGAATGTTGCTTTTTTGGCCACAGGGGTTGTGAGGCTGTCAGTTCGCTATCAGAGTTGCCAGTTTGAAATCTGGAATTTGGAAAAATATTGTTCCCGCGGTCCCTGCCTCTCCTTTTGTACCTGCGCAAGCATGTCTTTCCTTCTCACTTTCTCCTTGACATGTATGGAATTAAACTCCACAGGCGGCTATTTCTTCAGCCGTTTTCAGGGCATTGAATATCCTGTTAAAATATCTCTTCGTTGGGGAGGGGCATGGTGGTGCAGTGGTTAGCACTGTTGCCTCACACCTCTGGGACCCGGGTTCGAGTCTCCGCCTGGGTCACAT
>JAODJX010000039.1:15559477-15578602 GCA_026776945.1 Isichthys henryi | reverse complement strand
CCATTGCTTCCGGGATAGGCTCCGGACCCCCCGCGACCCAGTAGGATAAGCAGTTTGGAAAATGGATGGATGGATATGTTGTGTACGTTTCAATTTCAGGTTTTTCAGCTTGTTTAAAAAACAAAGGTGTGGTACATTGCCCTGATTATGTAGTTGATACTTATAATTATCATTTCTGGAAAGACACGATGTAATTCATAGTGACGTATTGAAGCTGATCAGGGAGTAGCGTCAGGGCATGATGAGTAGCTGTTACCTCAAATCCCTGCTCTTTGGCATGTTTGCACAGTGTTTTGCGGCTTTCCTCTTGGTCTTCCAGTTTCTTTTGCAGTCCAAAGACATTTAATTAGGCTGAAGGGAGTTCTTAAACTGCACGTAGAAAATGATTATGCGTGTGTGTGAGCTCTGTTTTATGCAAGTGTCCTTTTCGGGGTTTGTTCCTGCCCTGTGCTACCTGGGATAGGCTCCAGCCCCCTTCCCCCCTCCACCATGACCAATACCAGGATAAGAAATTAGAAGATGGTTAAAATAAACAAGTATAATAAGAGAAAATGTGACATTGCCAGATATTCCTCCTCAGACTGTTAGTGAGCCCAAGCCTTTAGCACTGCGCTCATGTACCTGCTAACTCGCTATGATAAATCCCCATGCAGCATTACACAGACACTTGGCACAGCACTTCTCAGAGCACAGATGAATCCGCACAGCTGTTGTTTCATTCACAGGTCAATAGAGATGCCAGGCAGACCAATCCTCAGAAAACAGAATTACTTTTGTTTATGCTCTGACGACAGGTATGTCAGATATGGAATGGCACTCTATTTACTGCTATTTGTCTGCATTTTTAAATGAGCCTACTAGTTACAAGATGTGAGGGAACACATTTTTACAATATTTCAAAAGCCCAATATGTGACAAGCTAATAAAAACAATTTTATAGCACCATTGGCATGCCTAACATACTGCAGACAGATACACTGCTACATACCGGGGGGAGGGTTTCCTAATATACAAGAGGCATAGCAGAAAGGACAATTTAGAGATGAATGTAACACTACTATAAAAACATAAATCATTAAACAATTTAACCCAGTGAAAGAAAAAAATGCTTATATTCCTGTCAGCCGACAAAACACTCTGGATTTATTCTCCAACATCATCAAATTTATATATCTCTATTTCTTTCAATGTCTGAGTCTGCATATCTTGACATTGTGTTACCCCTTAGTATAAACTCATTACATACAGCATATTATCAACAGCTGAATTATAAGAACAAAGAGCTATTAAAGCTGGAGTCTTAGAGCACAACAGGCAGCCCAGCCAGCCAATCAGCACCTGTTAGCATCCTTATAACATTTTCCCATATTATATAACATATATGAGGTCGGTCACCATGCAAAGTATTAGCTGCCCTGTGATGAAACAATGGTTCTGTGCATGTAATGTGATGATCAACCAAAGACCAAAAGGGAAATGGGAACTGTGAAGGTATCAAAATTATGCAGGGTTGGGTGTTATTATAGGCTTCCAAGAGCTGGTGGGAGGGCAGGGAATAGGGGAGAGGGGTGGGGGTTCATCCTTCTGGAGTGTGTGGACCGTGGGTTGGGGACTGCTAGGACTGGTTTAAGCAGCAAAGGGAAACATAGCCTGACAGGTGAGCCCTTAGGGACTGACCAACATGGATCCGTCTGTCAGAGAGGGCACATCACGCATGTCACAAGCCAATGCATCAAGCAGGACAAGAAGAAGGAATGGGGGGAGGCATTGGCAGGCAGACACCTCTGTGTAATCCAGTTGACCTCTAAGGATGTGCTGTAGGCTCTAAGACAACCCATCATTCAAAGAATGACAATAAAATAATTGCTGACAGTAAGGAAAAGCACTCTGAGCTGTATACCACTTACTGTTAAAACCTCTATGCCACAGAACTAAAATGTACCAATCCAAGTGCTGACCTCCAGTGGACAGGCTTGAGATTTCAGCCTCCCTGGCCAAAGAAAAAAAACACAATAAAGTGATTTATAGTTTTTCAATTTCTGATGTTCCCTTTTAAAAAAGCACAGATCCAAGCAGACACCGTGCAGCTAGACCATCAAAGTCCTGAAAAGATCCAAGGCAGTAAGGTTTCGTGAAAAAATATTAAATGGCTATAAAGCACAAAACAGACTAAATAGATTTTTTCACCATTTCCCCAGAGCAAGTTTACTGGAACAAAAAAGCTGTTCAGCTTTCTTTGTATTGATTGTGATTGGTATTGATTTGTTGCCAAGCCTTGTAAGTTTGTTTAAGGTGGATCTATGGAGTAAGAGGAGAGCACTCTCATTCCGAAAATCAAACACGGCTAATAACGGCAAACAGCTCTTTGCACTACGGAAGGACAAGAATCTTCAGAGACCTTCAGAGAATCAAGAAAGGACGGATATTATTAATTAAGGCCATTCAAAGAAGACACCGAATTAACTGTATTACATCAATTACTAGCCTCTACCTGGCAAGTGCCCTAATCCTTCAGCATGTGTCTTGTTCCACAGAAACATCATTTGGTTTCTCGGAAGGCAACGTTCTGTGAATGTGGTGAGTTATCGTGCAAATTTTTTTGTGATTAATTCTTTAACAACGATAGAACATTAACACAAAAACACTGACTGTTATTGCAGTAAGAACAAAAGTCAACAGTACAGATATTTTGACTTTGACATTCTGCCCAGATTCCTTACAATTCCTGCACTCCCATAACCTAGTACCTTACTGTATCTACCTGTCACATGCTCATGACAGTTACCCCCTACCTCCTAAGCCCACTACAAAGAGCATTATTCCATGACGGGAGACAGATTACGGCTATGGGGAGTCTTTGTGCTCAGTGGCTCGAGGGTTTACAGCCATTTTTTCAGGGCTGGACTGATCAGAAGGACCATGGGCCACATTACACAGAGTGACTTCTCTAGTGATATAGTCACTGGATTGGCAGAAGTAAAAATAAAATAAAATCGCACTACTGTTGACTGCAATATAAAGCAAAGAGTTAGAACTGAAAAGAGCTGGAACTGCAAGTGTACAGCAGGTCTTGCTGGAATGAGTGGCTATACGCTGACAAGAAAACATCTGGATGGAGAATGACAAAAATCTACAGTATTTGGTGAAGTAAAAAGGGCCGTTACCTCTAAGTGAGATTTCGATTGCTTTTAAAAGGAAGGGTCGCGGGTTGAATTGGTTAAAGAAATGCTCGGGTTGTTATTCAGAACAAAACCATGGTCAATGAAGTGTCACAGGGATTTTTTTTTATTGTTGCAGTCTTCACATGAGATTCAGTTTTGCTGGTGGCAACTTTGCAGCATAATGACACAGATGACACTGGAGTGAAGGCCCTTCCCTGCAAGAGCTTTAGTTTGGTTGGACACAAGATTGAGACTGAGCCTGTTGAGAGATGTAAGGAGGATGCTGAGGACGCTGTCCTTTATAGGGGAACCCAAGGGAACCCAAGGGAGTAGGACGTGAGCCTGCTAGGTAAAATTCCACCTCCAACACCGTCCTGAGGGGCGTCAGTGCATACTAATATGGGAGTGGGCGGATACATTACTGGAAATGATTTATCTGGTTTACAAAATGATTTTAGGAACTCCATCTATCATTGTGTTTGATTTTCAGAGTAGCATCCTCGAGTCATTTATCTGGGTCATCCCCATGCTGAAAATATATCTTTTCATCTGCACACCGACACCAAAGTCTAAGTCGGTTTCACCTCCATCTTCTCTGGCTCACATCATTCTGCCTGAGAAATTTCAAATGGGGTACAATAACACTCAAAAAATCCACATCTATTTCTTTCCCATGCAGAAGACAAAAAGGGGGTGGAGTCTGTCTGTCAGGATGGCAGATATTTTTGAAAGTCTGAGAAATCCCCCCAAAAGTGAGATGGCTATAGACTGCTAAGCTATGCTTATCTACCATAAAACAAACTTGTGGAGGGGAACATGAATATGATCTTTATAAGATCATGTTTACACTGGTCTATGTGATAGAAGTAAATGTTTTTTCTTTTTACAAAAGAAAATTCACAGACTATTCTTAAGATAAAAAACAGTCCATATGGGATTGCAATATTATTATTCTGACCCACAAGTTTAGTTACTTTAATCTCACTTCAGCCACCTGAAACTAATTTTCTGTTTTTACATACATCATGCCCTGATTTCACTGGCCGAGTGATTTAGGAGTTTTCTGAAAGGAAATTGACAAATTATTGCCTGTCACTTCATTGACTAATTAACATTTATTCTTCGTGATCACGGCCCCGGCTAAAAAAATAAAAAAATTAAAAAATTAAAAAAGCATTATTTAAAATGTTGAAATATCATACTAAAAATAAAAAGGCATCTTGCAATATCTTGTTATAGCATTTGTTGAAAGATTTTGTTATATAGAGCTGCCAAGTTGAATAATGTGTTTAAAGATGCTGTAAACATTATATGACTTCCTCAGTAATTACCAGTCTGCTTCTTCCTGCATTTAAAAACAATTCTATGTATGGTTCATTCATTCTTGCATATTACAGCTAATGGTTCATAAACACTGTCTCTAGACACTGGAGTGGATGCTCATCACACCTGAGAGATCACTGAACTGTCAAGTTTTTTTTTTTTTATCTTGTCACTACTATCAGACCTGAGTGCAAACATATCCACAGGCACCATACTAAATGTCTAGGTCTACACCCCTTTCATTGATCTTACATGCAGGCCAACACCACGCTCAGTCAAGCCAATTTGTTCATTCTGTTTATGTGTGTTTGTGGGTTAGGGTTATATTACATTGTGGGAACCAAATGTCCCCCACAATGTAATAAAAGCCTGTCTTTGGATGTTTTGGTGACCATTTTTCAGATCGCCACAAAGATCTGTGAATGCAATCAAAAAAGTAAAAACGCCAAAAGTCTCGCATTGCGTTCGGTTAGTTATGGTTAAGGTTAGTGTGCGTGTGTGCGTGTGTGCGTGTGTGCGTGCGTGCGTGTCAGCACCCCGGTTATTTTCTCACGTTTTACTGCTGCACAACATCCTTACCATTTCCATTTAGCGCATGGAACAGCTCATGGGGTCATCAAGGCAGGCTACATTAAGCGAACAAAAAAAGCTTTAACTAAAGTGCAGCACACCGGGACTGGAGGCAGCTACGTGATGCCTGCATGTGTGAAGCAATAAAGACATAAAAGGAAGAAAATGGTTGCGTTTTAAAGCCATTTACATGTGCACTGTGGTTATGTATGTGGTTACTTCCCTATGAAAGAAATTCCCATTTTAAACATTGACTTTGACTACTTGTAATACTAATAAAAGTTCAGAGGAAGATGATAAAGTCCCACTGATACTTCTCCAAGTGGGCTAATCCTGGCTACTCTTACACTTCCACTTGCAGATACCAGTGTCCAGTTCTCCTCTGATCTGTACAGGCCTTGACTTATCTAGTTCTGGACACAAAACCCTTGTCCCAGGGAACACAGAGGCTTCATTAAAATGTCAATGAAAGACTTGAGCTCCTGTCAAGTTAATGCCCTTTTTAAACAGAACAATACCCATTGATCCCAAATGTCCTCCCTGAGAGGGGATGCGCTGGCTGACAATGTCATTGAACAGATCCACAGCTGAACAACGACATGCCATAGACTGTCTGCATTGACAAATAGAGCCTCACGTGGAAAACAGGAAACGTAACTGTTACAAGACATATTTTGATTAGAAGATAGTGACAGATTAAAGAAGCTATTTATAAGTGCCTGCTGTGAATACTTGCCTATAAAATGTTTGCATAAGTAATGAATGATATTTGGAGACAGGCAGTCCTAATGCTACGAACAAGATTTGCTTCTAAGTCTATCTTTAAGTCAAAGGTAAGAAGGAATGGGTATATATGGTTCCTATTTAGCATCAGTGAGTCAAATGTTTGTCTTAGTATACTGTATATATTTTACCTTTCTATGCATATAAAACACTTCCAAACTTAAAACATTTCACATATAATACAGTACATAACATAAACAAGAGTACAATAATAATAAAAGTACTGAACTGTAGCTGAAGCTGATGAACTGCTGAAGCTGTGCAATGTTTTCATGAGCGAGACAAAGTAATGTGTGCATTTGTTATCATGAACGATTGTATTTAACCCAAATTTTTAATATGATAAGTTTTAGACCAGTCCAAGTCAAACATGCAGGGACTCCCTGTATTATGGTACATTCATTCATTCATCTATCCATCCATCCATCCATCAATCCATCCATCCATCCATCCATCCATCCATCCATCATCCATCCATAATTTTAAAATATTATTTCCTCCTTTCCTTTCAAACAAATGAAATTAAAAACTCTTATTTCCTTGATAATTTCCTTGATGTTTTACTTCCCTTTGTGATATTTACTCCATAAGCAATAAAAAAGGATACAATGTTTTAATACCATTTACTGTTTGAGTTCAAGTATACATGTTGCTGTAAGTTTCATACAAAATCTCCCGCAGGCTTACGGCCCCTCAGTGTCTGGGATGGCTTGGTGATTGATTACACAACAACTGTAAGTGAGAACAGAACTTTGCTGGGTTGCTTGGCCTTGTGGCAAGTCAGACGGTGGATAAATCCTAAGGAACCAGGCAACGGGTGTGAGATGGATGGGAGCTTTTCAAGGTCTTTAATCAACAAATAAGACAAATAGCAAATAACTGAGCTCCAACTGTCCCTGACTTTCCACTGGCTGCCACAAAAAGCCCAGGCATGCCCAGGTCAGCAAGTGCTGGCTGCTTGACCGCCAACAACTTCCACTGCTTGGAAACTTTTCTAAACATTGGCTTCAGATTCTCAGCCAATCAGCTTGCAGCAGGCACTGAATGAAGGAGAGCAGCTAATACTGTCATACAAGATCTATTCCTGTTTTACTGATTGTGTTACTGCTTCACTGCATTCAGCTATGAGAAGGGCACTAAAGGAGAACCCTGCCCAAAGGAAGTTCTCCATACCTCACAGCTGAACTCACAGGCGGCAGGGTAACCCAGCCTCACTTTTTTGCCAATGAAGGAGTATGCAAACGTATAGGAACGTTCAAATCCTATGGTGATGCAGCAATCACATACAGTATACATCAGCATCATACTGGCATGCAATTATAATAAAGAATATGAATTTTCTCTATGCAAACCATCTCAACATACACTCATTCAATGGAATCAACAGATCATTAAACAGGTGAGAATATCAAACGCTATGAAGCTGCACAAAAGGCTGCCACAGCCCACTCAACTACAATTGATTTTTCTCCTGATTAATCTATTGATTATTTTAAAAATATTAATGAGATGCGTATTGTGATGTTGAAAAGTTAGTAATCTGCATTATTTTGGCGCATCTTTTTACTTATTAAATGAAGTTGGCGCAGCACGGCAGATGCGACTGTTTTAGTAAATGACGGAATTGAAAAGCAGTGAAGTGGTGATGAAGAAACAGACAGTGCAGTGGCCGTAACAGCTTTTAAAAGAGGAGACACTGTCGTTACACAAGGTGAAAGACGTCAGTGGTGTGGCAGTGCTTCTTGCAGTCCTACACTTTTTTGTTTGGTAAATAGTTTTCATTTTTATTTCATTTCACATTATTATTATTATTATTATTATTATTATTATTATTATTATTATGTACATTTTCATTTCAGCTTTACTTTAAGATAACACTGGCTTCAACAAGCCCAATGCACACAAACACACACGCCACCACCCTCACTCAACATATAATAAGCCCAGATTTTAGCCTAAAGATTTTCACAAACATTTACTCAATGAATATTATAAGGTAGCAGGCAGACAACTTCATGGCTTTAATCATCAGTGTATTTGGCAGCTACAAGGACAAAAGATATTTAAAAGTTCTCCATACTAATGGTAATTTAATAAGCACGAACAGACATCACTTACGGTGGTTTTGCCCACTCTGGCGGCCCATCATCCAGCATAACACCTGTGTGTTTTCGCTTCAGGTGTTCGCGCTTAGCACTAGAATGCCGTCGAAACTTTGCAGAGTGCACAACTGAACTACTCTCATAATTACGCAGTGATATTAAAGGAAAACATTTATTATTATGAAGTGTTTTCAAATTCATAATGGTAATTTCATTAAAATAATTTTTAAAAACAACACATCGATTTAAAGTATTGATGTTGTCGCATTTTCAGCATCGACTATGTCAACTAATCATGGCAGTCCTACTGGATTCTGCACTTGGTTTCTGTAAGTACACCATGGATGCAAATACATCCACAGCTGGTATCCCTGTTCACATATTTCTACATGTGCCACTGTGTTTGTAATCTTCTTGATCGACAGGCCTCGGGGTCCCTTGGTCATGGCGGTGGCCTCATCTCTGGTGCGTGATAATTTGGAGGCTGGAACCAAACTCAGCTGAACTGATTTCACACAACAAATGCAAAGTGGTGCCGGGAACAGCTGCTCCTTGGAGGGCCCACCCCAAGCAAACACAATCAAACCTGACAAATGTATTTGCTCTGGTGAAATTAGCCGTACCTCCATCTGGCACAGAGGTGCACAATGGCATTCAGGAATTGGCTAACTAGGTGGGTCCTGCTCTGGTAGATAGTAGGGAGACCTTGGCATAGCTGTAGGCCACAGGGTGTAAGAGAAAGGACAGGACCTTCAAGTCATTTTCCTGCAACTGTGCCCCGGAAAAAGGAAAAGCGGCAGTATAACCTCCACATTTCCGTCCTATTTCACAGCGATAAAAATAAGATCCCCACAACTGGAAGACTAGACTTATTGCTTTGACTCACATTTCACACATTATTCTTCTGGCAGATCATCTAGAATCTCAATTATTTCTCCAGTCATATGTCATCTTAGAATCTCTTTTTTATGCAGTTTATTTCTCCAATGGTAATATTACGAGAAATAATTCAGACAACACTGAGTTATAAATAAGATATCCAGTGTTTCTCCCAACACTGCTTTGAGCACAAAAATCCCCCAGTGGGTAACTTCCTCAGCGAATCCACACATTATGTTTTTTGTTTTATTATTGTTATTTTTATTACAGATGCACGCACAGCAACGATGAGTAGGTAAAATAGAGAGTATGTCTAGCTTCACAAAACAAATCTGAATTTTTACAAAATCGGCAGCAGTCAGACTCATCAAGTTTTTTTGTTTTCTTTTAATTAAAAGCCAGATATAGAGCATTTTTTTCCAGAAATAATAAACATTTTTGAGGTATAAAATCCTCCTAGAGAGCCAGAGAAATGACCATGCTGTGACCGTGGGCAAATCCTCAGGTGTCACAATGATACTTGCCCTTTCTCCAGGTCTATTCTCTGGGCCACATTCATTACAGAATGTAATAAAAAATAGTTTCCTTTAATGTTTTTTTAATGATTCTTGTGTAATTCCAATGATTATAATGTAATGTCAGGTGCGGGATTGGACAGGCAAGCAGGAAGCGGGGAAAGACGAGGCAGGCAGGCAGGGAATTCGGGGTTTAATACGGGAACGGGAAGACAGGGCAGACGGCAGCAAACTAACATTACTAACATTAATGACAAGTCTGGGGAAGACGGACTCAGACGCGGACTAAATACAAAAGACTAGCCGAAAATAACAGGAAACAGCTGGGCATGATTGGGGAAGCACAAGTAGATAATCAGGGGGCGTGGCACACACGAGGATCGGAAGAGCCGGGCATGACATGTAATATTTATTTTCATCAACATTTTGGTATATATTAGGTCAAGTAAATTTTCAAACTTTCTAGAATATTCTGTAACTTTTTACTGCTTTCTGCAGCCAAGTATCTACAACATGAAGCATGATGCTTCGGTGCCCGTGGACAAAATTCCGCTTCCTCCATTTCACATTAAACTGGGACTGATAAAGTAGCTCGGCACAGCATTACACCACAATTGAGAAATGCAATCAACGCTTCGCAAACGATCAAATACTAAAGTTATGGTTGATGTGTTTTCTGGATAACTACAAAGGAGAAACCTACAAGGATCTTACTGAAGAACTGCTTTACAGTTACTGCAGTTACTGCCAGGATGAGTGCCTGTGTCTGAAACATGGTTTGTGGAGACATCACTACTGATAAAATACGAAAACGATCCAAGGTTTTGGATGGCCTACTGTAGTAAGTAAGTAAACTGTTGTTTCTTCTTTGGGTGTTATGTATGTATCATGTAAATTTTACAAATGTTTAATGCAGCTAGCGTGTATATATATCATAAATATGTATATACAGTATGTGTATGTGTGTGTGTGTATATATATATATATATATATATATATATATATATATATATATATAAACACAAACAAAACCGCTTATCCTGGGTCGCGGGAGGTCCGGAGCCTGTCCCGGAAGCAATGGGCATGAGGCAGGCAACAACGCAGGATGGGGGGCCAGCCCATCAAAGGTATATGTATATATATGTAGTTTTAGTTTGTTGATGATATACAAAGACTACTATAATTTTCTTCAGCATGTCAAACTTAATTAAAAAATGAAAAAGTGGAGAAGGAGAAATGAAACTTTTATAAAAATTCGTAGGAGAGTGTTACAGCTCAACATTATTCTTTCTCTCTTCACACACACAATTTCAGATTGTATTGTTAGCTTTAACAAATATGAAAATCTTCAGATTCACTGAGTAGATTTGAGTGAGTCATAAGAAAGATCCATCCTGTCTCGTGAAAGTGCAGGTTGATTACTGCTTCTGGCTGAGGATATTCTCTAATCCCCAGTGCAAAGTCATTCCCCTCTAATTCAGAGATTAAAACAAAGACAGTGAAGGTAAGAGGACCAGAGAGAAATGTAAAAAGAGCAAATAAAGTGAAAATTGGGCCTCATTGCTGAGGAAGGCCCCCAACCAAACAGAAGGGCTCTGGGAGGGAGGCGAAGAAAGGCCATGTGATAGATTCTCCACGCTTTTAAATGGCAGTGCCGGGCACTCCATCAGCACAATGAGCAAGCCCTAGCGGAGGAACTTTGCTGGATTTATGATTGCAGGGGCCTCGTTACCAAGTCTTGCAACCCCACTGGGGATTTCAAACCACTGACACAAAATTGAAATCTGCCCTGTAACAGCAATTTGGAGTTTTAACTTACAGGGCTTGATTTGTGGTTGAGTCCTTGCAAAGCAGTTGTGATGGCACTGTGTAAGTAGATGCCACTGCAGTATTGAGCTCTGTACACATTCTAGAGGACCGCAAATGATACGGGGAAAGGTCAGGGCACTGGTGGCTTACTTACCTTATACAGACGCTCCTCTACTTACGAACGAGATACATTCCGAACGACATAACTTGAAATGTTTGTAAATCGTTATTCAACATCATTTTAAGGGTATACGCAAGTACAAAGAACTAGGATGCTGGGAGTACGCACGCTACGCTGCTGAGCGACAGGAGTAGCGCTGAGAAGTCGTACTAGGCGGAATTGGCGGGCAGAAAAAATTGATGTTGCGGACAGGAAACGGGATCCCAAAGCCAGTTAGAGCCAGTATACTGTTTCAAGACACTGAGACAATAGCAGACAGTCAAAGCCAGGCTCCTCACCATGAACAACTTTAAATTCCACAGCAAGTTCTTATATTTTGTGTTCCAGATTCACGGTAAGATATACCCAGTGATGAAAGAGAAAGTTATTGCCCTCAGTTCATTGTTTTTATAAAAGGCAGTCAGCCTAACTCAGAGTGCTTCACTACATAGGTCTTCATAAAACGTGCCCCTTTCTTTCATCGACCTTTGAGCTATTTAGAGCAATAAATCATACTGCCAAGCATGTGCTTTTAACATGACACCCAATGTTATAAAAGAAGCCTGTTTTTATAATGCCTTATTTTTAGGCTATAAAGTGAAGATTTTTCTTTTTTTGTCTGCTTACAGCTTCTTCTATGCACAGTGATGGTGGGAAAAAGGATGGGATAGAGGACTTAGCCATGATGACTTTTCTTGCTTCCTTATCTTTGGCCCCTGTTGTCACCTGTCAAACTTATCTGACCCCTGACCTCCTACCACTTGTCCACAAGGGAGGAGGGAGGAAGCAAAGCACTCGCTCCCTGACACCACGTGCCAAGATTTGACAGTCATGTGCAGGTGACCCACGCAGCGTTCCGTGTCACTGCCGGCGTAGATCCATGTGGTTTCAGCCACTCTCTGACACAGAGGGGGGAAGGGGATTATGGGTGGGCCAGAATCGCAGGCATTTGATGTGAGGCTCACTGAATTGTCAGGCTGCTGGAGGAACAGTAAGCATGGCCTAATACTGACTGCAGTGACAAAGCGCCACCTTACGTGCCCTAAATGTAGAGCAGCCTCATACCCCTAGCAACACCACTAAAGAAGACAGGGTGTAAATTTCCGATAATTGCACTAATGAAACATCTTAATTTCAGATTACTGTCCCTTATGCTTCAGATATTGTTCATAAGTCTGTACTGTATGTGCAACTCCTGTTCGTCCTTCAAATGTAAAAGGTTTTCTCTTGAAACAGCCTACGAAAACAATTCATATCCCCTTTCAACCACAACAGAAACAACCAAAAATAAGACCTGAATGAATACAGATGAAGCATAAGAAAACTAGGCCACTGATTATCAAAAACATGAGTCAAGAGTCCAAATTCAGAGGCATTGGGCTCCACGAGTGAGAGAGAGAGAGAGAGAGCAGAGTTTCATTCCGATCCCTGTCACAGAAAGAAAACAGAACAGGCAACAGAACAAGCAACAGAAGCACTCTGACATATAACCCAATAGCAACAGGCTTGAAGCATGAATTCCAGGGCCTTCAACACCCCCATCCCCCAGCATCTCCCAGTTGAACCTGTTCCAGAACAAGAGGCACCCCCATGCTTCACAAAACGCTGCCACGGGAACCATTGTGGCAATCAATAGCCTCCCCGGCCAGGCGCTAAAAATGCTATTTCCATCTCAGGCTGCTGATCAGGGTGAAATAATACATATCAGACTCTCCCCACCAATGGCCCAGTGACAAATAAGGGCCTGCTGTCACAGAGTGATATTGATTATGAGCAAAAATGTGATTATTTTGTATTAACTCAGCCCTCGGAGCCCTGTTTTGTCGGGTTCGCTGAAGGAAATGAATGCTTTCATATCACACTTAAGAAAAATATGGGCTGTTTCGCCCCTGGACAAAGAAGTCCATGCCACTCACAGGAAGGTAATGGCTTTCAGGAGAGAACATGATCATAGGAATTAGATTAAAGTCATTATTTAACATGGATACCCCGCCTTTTTAGGATATTTATTATTGCCTGTGACACCACTTTAATGAAGGCCTGGACTTGGCATTTCAAATATCAATTTCTAGCAATTACAGTTGCCATTATTTAAAAGGAGGAAATGAAATGGAGAAAAATGGTGGTCTGAATGAAATCTGTAGCAATCTGATAAGGTTTAAATTGTTCTAATGGTGTCATTGTTAATTTAGTCATTTCTTTCTAATTTAGTCACAGCCACAGTCAAGACTAACTAGAAAGTTTAAAGCAATCAAATCACAGGTGTCATATTTTAGTTTTGAAAGCCCCGCATTTTGATTATGTTATTATTATGATTAATAACAATATTAATAATGACAATAATATTCACTACTGCCTTACAATCTTAAAATGAAATCTAGGCCTCTTGCTAACATTCATCAGTGTATGATTCAATCATGGGGGTACACATCACAGTACATCTATTACCTAACCAGGACACATAGAATATATCTATGTGCTTTGCGGATGCTCAACTATTTTCTGCAGAAGGCCACTCTAAGACCAGTCACAGGCGAATGGAATCATATGACACAAACGTGAGTAGGAACTGGGGATACAACAATAGTGCCATTTTGGCTTCTGCACAAGAGAAGCACTCCGGGAAGCAAAATGGGTGTCAAGCCTTGGGCTGGGCTAAGATCAGGCAACAAGGTCTGGGGGAGAAAAAAATCTACTTACTCTTGTTGGTAATTAAGCACAGACGACAGGATGGGCTTCACGCCCAACGTCGCCTTTCCAAGGGACTTCCACCCCCTGTTGGCCTTACAGCCACATTATCATGATTCTTGCACATGAATTTCATTAAACAAGCTTCATAATTTTCAAGCCGTTACTGACCTCAATTTCACTGGCATTGTATTTTGGATTCTCTAGATTAGGTATGTGCACATTGTGCCTGTGGGCTCTGTAGGATAATACTTAACACTTAATCCTGAATATACGACAGTTAATCTTGAATAGATCTACTGCAAAAACAAAAGCGTGAAATGCACCAATACCATCATGACCCCAGCAGAGATCAGGCTGAGATATCACCACTTCAATGCTAATGCCTTGACTTTTATCGCTGGCCGATGACTGTGCATCTAGGCTTTACATGGTGGGACATTTATTGTGTTTTACACAAGAGATAAAAGTTACAGATCTTTCCTGTCCTTCCACATAGGGAGCATGGGAAGGTGTGTGTGTGTGTGTGTGTGTGGTGGGGGGGGGGGGATTACCCATTACTAGATTTCTTCCATAACCTGTAGTTTCCGTAGGAAGATAGTCAACCTGATCATGCTCTCATTTCACACTGAGTGATGTTTGTATCTTTTCTTTATAACCTACTAGCATCACAGAGATGTATTATTCCATGCATTAATTTTTTGAGTATCGTTTTAATCTCTGAAGCCATATAAAACCTGACCATTAAACTCCAGTGTCCTGTAAATATTTTTGGCCCCACCTTCCTTGAAAACATCTAACACAGAATGTAGCCATTTTCCTGGTTTCACCCAGAGCATAAACAGGGCTGGCTATGAGACTCACTCGCACAGACCAGCAAAACTCTTAGTGTAGCATTTTTTTTGTTGTCAGGAATTTAATTCAAATGAGTTCGAAATGAAATGTGCCAGACATAAAACATGCTTTAAATCCTACACCATCAGCAGGTCTGTCCGAATAAAGAGGGATTTAAAAAGTAATTTTGGAGGTGACATACTCGCCATCTACAACCCGGTGCAGAGCTTCACACCTAGACAAGTTCTCTCCCCCAAACCCAAGCTCAGCTGCTTATTAAAAGTAGTCAGCAGGCCACAAGGCTAATGAATGTGACCCACCCTCTCCCCTAAAAGACAACATGTGGCATTCGATTAAGGGCTAAGGTGTTTCTTTTATCATCACATATCTAATGAATGTTACAATCCCACTGCTGCTTTGTATGCCACACTCCCATCGGCTTGCAGCTGCAATGGAGGCATGTAGGGGGCTAAAGTGGGCTAGAGTGTATCTCTTCCAAGATAGAACTGCCTTCAGCTGTCAATAAATAATAAATGGAAAGGCTGGGGCTGGGCTGACATAAAAAAAATACAGGAATAAAAATATAGTTATTTATTTTGATTAATGGAAAATGTTGCCCTTATTCCAATAGTAAGGTGTATCTTTTGGCAGGCCACCAAAGCACTGCCTAAGAGGTAGAACAGTTTTTTGTTTAATGTTCCACAGCAACAGTATACCTTTATTAATTGCAATGATAATGAAACTGCTAAAAATTCATCATTATGTGCAATATCTGTTATTAAAGGTGACAGTTCTAGTTGAAGTTTGAGGTTCTCTAGACATATGAAATTTACATCCATGCCAATATTTGGAAAGGAAATAAAAGTTGTTTTCTTTTGGCATTTTCTCATTTCATCAGCTTATTTTATGGGCTTTCAAGACACTTGGAACCACAGCTTGCCAGCAAGCTTATTTCACATTTATAGTCCAACAATTGGGCGCCTCTGTCATTATGCTAAACAAAGAGATGTCGTTCCAGAACAAAGTAAAGGGGACAAAAAACATAACCTAGACTGAGATCCACGCCCAACACCACAAACACAATGCTAATTAAATGCCCCTCATTACAATAAATGGGATTTTGGTTAGATAACTGGAAAGCTGAGTGTCTGTGCTTAGAGATGTTGGCAGATTTTGGTTAAGAATGATAACAGTCTCACCCAGGGGAGAAGAGAGTATAGAGACTGGGCACTTGAAACAGATTTCAGAAATACAGGTAGCACACAGATTGTACTGATGAAAAAGACACCAACCCACACTGAAACATCGCTGAAAAACTGAAGGCTTCCTGCAAACCAGAGAGTGTGCCACTGGTCAGATAGGCAAAGAGAAAGGGAGAGCTAAAAAAAACATGTATATTATTTTTATTTTTATATTTTTTGTCCATAAAAAACTGAAATATATTTTCTCTTTACCGCCATGAAAGCTGGCTGAAATTGTATCCAAGCGCATGTGGGTGGATGCGGCAGACCTGACAGTAATCAGGTATATCAACTCCAAAGGCATAATCCTCCTCTCACTTCCAGAGAGACAGCAGAGCCGTCAAGGTGCTGCCTACTACAAATGGACTGGATTACTGTGAGTTCCTAGGACTGGCAAACAAATGTCACTGCACGCCCACGCTGTCGATTTCGCACGACAGTCAGCTTGCCCTCCACCCCCCATCCCCCCCCAATCTACCGTAAGTAAAGTGCTGAAAACAAATCACCTGACTTGGAGCCAATGGAAAAATACCATAACTGCTATTGCTGGCTGTTATTGTTGCCTGTGAGAGTTGGAAGGGGTTAGAGGATGGTGGCGTGGGCTGCAGGGGTTAGCTCATCATCAAATTTTCACACGTCTTAGGAAATCAAAGTATCAAATAGCAAGAAATTTCATCTTGGCCAAAGAAGCAAAGAGAAAAAGAAGTTCCAAAGCCAACATTTATCTCACCGATCAGGTCTGGCTATTTCCCAAAAAAAAAAAAAAAAACAGGTCATTGCTTCAAACACCTGCCTCTTGTGCTAAACAGCAATTGGATTTGGAGGATCTGTCCTCTAGCAGAACTGTTTATTTTAAACGGCGTCAAAGTGTGACTACAGAAAGACAGTGACTCCAAAGAAGAAGCACAAAAGTTTTTTTCAAGTAAACTGAGCACAGCAGTAAAAACCAGTCACATTTGGCTTTAAAATCTTTCATGAGAAGTAAGTTCATGTTCATCACAGTTTCATTTCCATCTGCAACTGAAAATACTGGGGTATACTGGGAATGATACAATACTGTGTTTAAACGGCATTTTCATTATTGTCAGCAATTTTAATTCAGCTTCAAAATAAGCACGTGGATCATCAATGAACTACGTCTACATTTACTTTATTTAACAGATGCTTTTGTCAAAACTGATGTTCACCACTCTAGTGAAACACTTTTAGGTGGCTAGTTTTAATTCTGTTTCCACACAAATTTAACCATGGTTTGAAAGATATGAATGAGATACTATCCATTTATCCTCCCACTGTGTATCCAGACCTGAGACGTGAGGTCTAAATCACAGCACAGAGCACAACGCAAGGATATTCTCTGGGTGGCATATCAATCCATGCAGGGAGCATAGACACACGCATACAACAGATGCCAATTATGCTAACAGCATGCCTTTGGGCTGAGACAGGAAACTACAGTACCCAAAAGAAACTCACATTACCTGAGGTGAACATTCAATCTCACAGCTATGAGGAAACTGTGCTACCCACTGGACCGCCATACTGCCAGCATGAGGAACCATGACTCTTTATTATTACATGATTGCATATGGAGCTGAAGATTTCAGCCCTGCATCCCAGAGCATTTCTTACATCTTCTAGTCTGTACAGCCTTAGCCGGCTTGGATATGCACCTGCTTCCGCAAACTTGATAATAAACTGAATGCCAGTTACTATTATGGATGTACCCATCTTTATTTACACAGAGGTTATATATCACATATACCAGGCAGCCATTCTTGTATCACAGGCAATGGATTTCATAATCCTTTCCGTTCTTGATCTGATAAAGTCTTGAAACATAATCTAATGACAGACTGGATAATTTAACACTGAGACGGAAGAAGTAATCCCTTCGAGAGTCCTGGGACAGCAGCCCTCCACCTCACCTCATTTCTGCACTGGGCCCTCAGCTCCATGATATCACTATGTCAGTAGCCATACCACCTGCAGCTAAGACTATGCAATCACCTGAAGCTAAGCAGGTCTGGGTTTGGCCTGTACTTGGATGAGACACTAACTAGGAAAGCAGCTATCAATTATTTTAGGGATTGAGTATTCTATCAATTATTCCGTCGATTAATCAAGTAATCGGATAAGAAATACTTTTGTCTTATTGAAGAGCAATAGTAACTATTCAAAAGAGGAAAAGACAGGTCTCTTAAAATGAACAACTCCTTGGTTTCCTTTTTAGAAACATTTTTAATGGTTAAACTGCATACAATACCTGTCAAACAAACTAAACCTTAAAGTGCATTAATGTAAATTTGCTTAACTCTGGTGTACATGGGACTTTTAGGAAGTATTACCTCGGATCTTTAGTGACCCAGCATATATAGGCTATAAAAGTCAAGCCACAAATAACCGGATCTATGCAGACAATTTCTGAATAAATCTTCCCCGAACACTATGAACAGTTTCCAAAGATATCTAACTATTTTCATCTGAAGTACTGGTCCTCTGGCAAGTCAAAAGCTGTTTTTTTCACGTGCACCATGCTAAAACTTAATTATTTAATTTTAAGGGGAAAAATCTTTTGAAAAATTAACATAGAATGTTAAACTTTCAAACAATAGTGAACCATTTTTCAATGGAAAATCACGTAAAATAATAATACGGTATAATGTTTCATAAAGCCTGCCAGGCAAAATATGCCTTCTGATTTATTTACTTGTATAGATAGCACCCACCTCTCAAAAGTGTCCAATGATCAAAATACATTGTCATTCTTAATCTACAAAACAAGCTAAATTAGGCAAACATTGCAAAAACTACCACTATATGTAATGTTCCATTCACACCTTGCACTTTAGGGACGAAGAGTGAGGATGGGGGAATAAGGGTAAAAAAATATAGCTCAATATGGACAAACAAAAGTTTTTATTTTATTTCAATGATATTCTAAGTAGGGGGCGGCATGGTGGTGCAGTGGTTAGCACTGTTACCTCACACCTCTGGGACCCAGGTTCGAGTCTCCGCCTGAGTCACATGTGTGCGGAGTTTGCATGTTCTCCCCATGTC
>JAODJX010000039.1:15530397-15559377 GCA_026776945.1 Isichthys henryi | reverse complement strand
CCTGCCTCGTGCCCATTGCTTCCGGGATAGGCTCCGGACCCCCCGCGACCCAGTAAGGATAAGAGGTTTGGAAAATGGATGATGGATGGATGGATGGATATTCTAAGTAATTCAACCTCTGGGAGAGGAAATAAAGTGGAAAAACACCAGCACTTAAAAATCGCACATAAAAATACAAACACTTTATCGCAACGCAGTATATTTATTTTTTTATTATTTCTGGCAAAAAATGACCACATAATAGTTTAAGCTATTTTGCCATAAATGTAGTAGTGTATTCACACTGAACCATATGACCCGAGCCGAGCTGTAAACTGTTATTTTAATCAGGTGTATTATTATGGTAGCGGTGCAGCTATAATCATGAAGCCGTTGATAACCAGAACAGCTGTTAATATGTAACGTTACTCTGCGTCAATAGTAATTTATTGACAAAGTCATTAGTGAAATGGGAACGTTAGCCTCGGTAGTTGTCTAAGCTGCCTAAGGTCATGACTATAAATTATGTAAACATTAATGCTGAACACATATAAAAAACAAAATAATATTTAGAATTTTAATGACAGCTAATGCATTAAATGTTCAATAAATAAATAAATAAAATCTGTTATTTCATCCACATTCCTTAAAATACTTGGTAAGCAATGGAAATGAACGTGATTCTATTTTTGACAATGGGTCCCTATGGTAGCGTAGCTCTGCTACACGTAATGCAACGTAAGCGCACTGTGCGACAGTAATAATCACTGGGCAGAACATAGCCTTTTAGATTAAATTAAGAATCGAAGCAAAGAATTTCTATGGAAGATTTTTCGTAATGGAGTTATTCGAGTTACTCAATGAATCGTTGCAGCCCTACTACTGATGCAGGATGGCTGCTGTTGCATCATCCAAGTGGGTGATACAGTTATCGTGGTTCAAGTGGCTTCCCACTGCTTCTGTAAAGCACTGTATAAATGTAACATTCATACAACCTGCTACAGCAGTGCTATTCAAACTTTTTGTTGACAGGGCCACCCTAGGGTTGATATATTTATCCTTACCACCCCCAACCAGATAGACACACAGAATGGTATTCCAGATATGTGTCATCATATTATCTGTTTCTACTGGTTTTAGGTCTTGCTTTGCCATCACAGTTTTGTTTAACACAACTAGCAGCTAGATTTTTATCCATTGTTTGTCCAAGTTTGTCAGAATTGACTAAGCAACTTTAAATACTTTACTAGTCAGTTTGTACAGTAGTTGTCAATGCATGGTGCCTGTCTATTTTACACATTTTAATTATTTTAATTAGTTAGTGTCAAATAATTTGTACCTATTTTTAATATTTCCAGATGACCACTTATGTACAGATTTCATTACTGTCTCATGCGCATTCATTGTGACATCCTTGTTGGGGATGCATCAGGATGTATTAGCGTTCATAATACAAAAGGTATGGAGTCAAATACGACCCAGACCACCTCAGCAAGTGGTTTGAGTGATCAGATCACAATGTGTCTGGGTGGTCGTTTACACTTGTATTTAGCGCTGTCCACTTGCAATCCTATCACCCAAGACACATTTTAAAACCAAGTGCAAACAGTGCCAGGGTGGCTGCCACAACTATCATGCAGATGAAGAGGAAAGGCACAACCAGCCTATTAATACAGTTTCCAGGGTTTCTTCCCCAGGGTTCATGCAAAAATCAATCTTCAACACCTACCTTTTACCTTTTAGTCCATTCATCTATGTGATGTGTCTATTATTTCCTCTTTAGCCATCAGTCATTTGTCTATTTAGAATTTATTTCTAGCCATACACCGAAACACCCATTTAAAAACAATGTTGTATGCATTCATCCCGAATGAAACACCTGCCATTTAGTTTAGACATTGGCTTCATGGTCTATAGATCTGTAGTAAGATTACAGTACCAGTCAAAAGTCTGGACACACCTGCTTTTAATGCATCAGTCTCTATTTTATGCCTCAAGGCAATGAAACTGAAACATCAAAATGACATATCAAATATTGCAACGATCAAGAGAAGACCCTATACTGTACGTCTCATAATGTTTTCAAATTATAGACTCTTAAAAATAATCCCCTTTGGCCTTGATGACAGTATTGCAGACTTTTGACATTCGTTCAACCAGCTTCCAGACATACTGTAGCCACCTGGAATACTTCTTCAACATTCCTGAAGGAGTCTCCACAAGTTCTGGGCACAAGTTGGGTACATTGCTCATACTCTTTTATCCAACTCATCGCAAACCACCTCTATGGGGTTTAGGGTTAGGGGATTGTGGGGGCCAGGTCACCTATCGCAGCACTGTCTCTTTTCTTGTTCACAAGGAAAAACTTATTACATAACCTTGACGTGTGCTTAGATTCATTAGATTCATTCATCTTGTTGAAAAGCAAATGATTTTTCAGTAGGTGTGTCAGTGTTTTTGTCTGGTGCTGTACATATAGTCATGTGCAGAAAGAACCTTAAAGAGATTAAAGAATGGACAGAGAAATAAAAAAGTAAAGTATTTTTTTTAATGACATAAGCAGTATCAGCAGCCCCAAGCACCTCAGAGTAACGTACAGCCTGTTTGCCTGCCCCATAACCCAGACCTGAGGTTTAGGATACTGCAACCTCCCTGGACATTGCGATCCCTGGAAGCAACGCCTTTCCCAAACCCTTGGCTAACCTTTCCTCACTCCAAATGCCGAGTCTGGAGTAGAGGAGCAGCACAACTGGATTGCAAAAACAAACAAAAGCAAATTGAACATGTCCTGCTTTGCAGAGAGTGTCCCTTGGCTTCCAGCAGTTGACGCGGGAAATTGTAGGGGGTAAAAAACCTCTCCAATGATAATAACCCTATTAATGGCTCTGCCAGTTCCTTCTAAGTATTCACAATCTGTGCATGTCAGCCCCAGCCAATAGCTTGGTGGTTTTTTTCCCCACACTCATTTGGCTCACCACACCACAGAAGAAAGGCTAATTAAACAATCACTGTAAAGAGGGGCCTTTGAATCCCGATCCTCCTGTCCCATCAACTTCGTCACACTACTCATCTGTACTCCTTCATAAAGCCCTCCTATCAGCGCCGAAGAGGAAGGAGGACCTTCTCAATATTTTTCGATTTGGTTTGAAGAAACAAAATTCACACTAAAGCTGATGAGGGACAAATACTTTTGATTAAATGTGTCATTCCATTCAGTTCCAAAGGCACAATTAAGCCTCTCAGTTAAAGTCTCCCTGAAAGGAGCCCCCTGCCAAACATTTCAGTCTGTGCTCCAAAACATAAACACTGAAAGATTAAACTTTTTAAGATCTGCATTAAGATGGGCACACTGGCCAGATGTCAGGTTATATGTAACTGACCGGGTAGCAGATCAACTCAGAATCATGACTGGGAATGGTCTGCTTATCTGGGCAAAATGTGCACAAAAATAATGCATGCAGGCCTATAGTGTAGAAAAGTCATTGACTGTTCACTGTATATATAGATCATGCCTAATCAATGTTGTTGCATCTGACCTGTGTTTTTGCTGAGAGGACACACCCCAGTTCATGAGAAGTCAACAATCTAAATGTGAGTTTTCTTCATTTTCGGTCTGCATTTCCTCTCAGAAGTTATACTTGTAATACGACAAACCCTGGGGCAGTATTCAGCCCCATCCTCTAACTGCTGAAATCAAACGTATCATTCTATTGATCGCCAGTCATCCATCAATCCATTTATTTTCCATTCCACTTATTCATGTGCGGGTCAGGCTGGCATATAGAAGGCATCTAAAGTAATAATGGCACAACTGAGACCACACTAATGCTCACCTCTTGCTGGTACACTACCAAAACCTTCCTATAAATATCATACTATAACCCATTGATTTTGTGCTCCTCCAAATGGCACAACTGCTGTAGCAATGACACCATTAAAATCAACCAAGGCCCTTCTCACTCATGTAGTGAGACCACATTGTATCCCATCCACAAGTCATGCCCCCTCTCATCGAGGGCACACACTGGCTTTTCCCACAATGTATCTGGTGGCAAAAGATTATGAACATGGAAGTGAAGTGTGCATGTTACCCAGAGAAGTCCTGCTGTAGTACACTTAGCTTTAGAGTAATTCTATATACAATGACACCTTTTTATGCTGGGACCTGGTCCCATACACAGGATTTTTACTAGTGACAATGGTCTGGCACAAGTTGAAGTCATACGAATTTCATTAGTGAAAATACTGACAGCAGACTTCACAAGCCTCCTACAAATGACTGTCATTATTCAGATTACATCCATGTTCTGCTCACCTACTTCACTGACATCTAACATTCATGTCATAACTACTGTAAAACCAGCGTCCACATGCTCCTCCAACTTATACATAAGAAAACTTTTACTTTGAATTTTTATGCTGAACTTTCTACAGTAAGGTCGCCCAATTCCAGTCGGGAAAGCCCAGTTTGCAATGCAGTTTGCAGATTTTCCTGCCCAAACACACCTACTACTGTACATCTGGTAATCAGTTGATTAAGATGTGTTTTAGCAGGGTAATCTGCAAACTGTGTTGGATTCTGGCCCACTAGGACCAGAAGTGGGCAACCCTCATCTACAGCAATAGTGGTAACAATGAGACCACACTCTTATGAACATCTACAATGACAGTGACAACATTAAAACCTTGTCCTCAACTGGAATGACTGACTGAGAAGGAACAACACTCTATCCACCTCTTGGTGTCTCCTTAAGGTAAGTGTACAGCTCCATTGCACCACTCAGAATGGGTGCTTCCCATGATGCATGTCAGTGATCTACCCTGTGATTCATCCCATGCACAAGTGAACAATTATAGGGCCTGCTCCTTACCTCCAGACCGAGACGGTGGGGAGAAGTGAGCATGGAAATGATAAAATGACTGAAATTAGAGAGGAAAGAGGACAGATGAAGAGAACAATGGCTCTCTTGTGAGCATGAATATTTGTAGAAAATATTTTAGATGTGTTATTAGGCTGATTGTAAAATCCAGTTTATGCTTAGGCAACTGTTGAGTTAACTCATTTTGGCAGGCTGTGAGTCCTATATGAATATGTTAATTTGCATAAGGTTTGGTAAGATAGACAGAAGTGACACTTAAGCTAAAGGAGAAGACAAAAGAGAGTGGAAGAAACATAAAGAAGAAAAACAGAGCTTAGAAAAGAACAAAGCCCTAGAAAGAGTGCATGCTCCCTCTATTGACAGAGCCTAAAATTACAGGCAAGTGTGTCTATAACTGCCATCATTTTCTTTTCCCGTGCTTTCATGTGACCTGCTCTATATCCTACATACAGCCACATGTTTCCTGAAAGCACATGCAAATGGAAAAAAATGCCTAGTCCCGTAGTAATCAAAATGCTTTTAATGCTACCAGCATTTGCCAATGGTTTGTATGCAAAAAAGCTGTTATTGGTCTGGCTGTCCTGAACAATCACCATTGATTAGCATCACAGGAAACAAGCAGCTGACACTACCACTACGTTGGGGGGGATACACATTTGGGTATGGGGGCTGCTGCTAGCCACCTCGAGGGTGATGCTTGTATAGAGAAGAATTGATTCAGATACCAGCCACCTCAAAGGGTACATATCAGCAACTGGAAGGCTGCTAAAGGGTGTCATATAGCTTGATGGTTAACTTGGTTCATCCAACAGTTTAGGCATTGATTGTGTTGTTGCAACATAATCTTGTAAATAAATAAAAATAAAAATATAACAGCTTCAGATAGGCTTTCTGCCTAATGGACAAGTGACTCATGGCTGCATGGGAAGTAGCTTGGACTGGGAAATTGCTCCAGATGAGGAAAATAGGGAAGTAATTTGAACTAGGAATCAGTTTCAAATGGACGCAGCCTGAAATGAACTGAGAAACAGTCCTGACTGGGTGAATGGTATGAAATGGAAAATGGTCCTAGACTCCTAGCTGACAAAAAGCACGTGAAAAATTTTGAGATCTTCTGGAGGAGAAGCACCTTACCCAAATGGATAAAGTGTCTTAATCGTCACATTAACAAATAAGCTATCCACCCATGTTCCAAAACTACTTATCAAGTATAGGGTTGCGGTGAACCTGGAGCCTAACCAGCACCCCCTTCACAGGATGCCATGACTTCACACTGCACACACACAAAGGAAAACTAAATATTTAAGTCAAGCCCTACAAGAAACGTGTTTTAAATGAAACACTGTTTCTAAAAAACATGAAAAACAAAGAGGGGTTAAATCAGTTCTGAAGCTAAAACAAAATCTGCTGTTCCCTGATTCCAACTAGACTGATACAGATGTGAACGTTTCCATCAATGCTGATCTGCACTTTTGGATACTAGCTTTCTCCATGAGAGGCAGAGGCATTCCAGTAAACATGTAAAGAACACAAGAAGTGGACTTCAAACCTACAGTTCCTTAAGGGGATGAGGGTGTACTGCTGTATACTCATACTGTACTGGTGCTTTGGTCTACATGACCAAAGTCCCTCCTGTCCACCTCCCCGCATACTTTGACCCCATGGAGGAATTATCAAGTTTTGGTAAGCACTAACAGTAGTCTAAATTCCAAAGGTAGTAAAAGCAGTTTCACCTGGTTCAACTTCTCCACTCTCTGAGGAGTAAAATTATACACAGAACTTACTCTTCTGTACCACAAAGACTTAGTGGCATGTCAACATATTGGAACATTCCATTCCCAGGCTATTACATACCATCCAATGGTTCTTAGAAAATCCAGGCCTCATCTGAGCCTAAGTGAGAGGCACGTTGTCTGTTTCTGTTTCAAGGCGATGTTTGCCAGTATAAACCACCGGCATGACTCAGGGAGACATTTTCTCTCAACACAAAGAAAATCACCATCAAACAAAATAACCCTCTACGTGTGGCAAGGACACAGATCCACTAAGCGGCAGAACTGCATGAGGCTTAGCATAAAGGCTGCTTTTAAATGCTTAAGTGACCGAATGATAAAGCTCCCTCTCGCTGTTTTTCCCTCTTCCTCTTCCTCATTACCTCTCCTCTGCCTCTATACCCCCACCATCTCTCAAAAACTCCATTCTCCCCCCTCATTCCTCTCTCATCATCCCTTTTAATCTCCTCCACTTCGAATCCTCTTCTTCTGGATCTTCTCCTTCATTACTCTCATTCAACCCCTCATCCTCCCCTTACCACTATCTCCCTTTCTTTCTCTCTGTCCATCGCCTCTCCGTATCCCTTTGCCCCACATTTCGTGACTCCATATTTTCTGCTCTGGTAGCAGAAAGGGCAGAAATAGCATTTGGTAAGAGACCCAATACCAGAGACAGCAAAGGCAGAGCTGGGACAACAGGGACAATATTTAGGCTTCTCTCACATGCAGCCAGGCGCATCAGAGACACGGGAGAGAAGTAATTTACACACTCAGGTATCACAACTCAGCATTTTAAGCCCCGTGAGTGGCTGCAGTCCATGTAATTACAGTTTAAAGTTTCCCCGTTGGACTCGGCTGGAAATTAAAGTGGGTGGGGGGGTGGGGGCAGCATGAGAACATCCTTTTGATGGTCTACTGCTTTTGGACATCTCCTTGTGGCGCTCTGGGGTAACATGCTCAAGAGAGGTGAGTCATTAACTGCATGACTAGGATACAAGCATGGCAGTTAGCCACACAAAACTGAAAGAATGGTAAGAAATACATGAGAGACAGACAGAAGTGTCGAAAGATGGTACGAAATCGATGCATCCGCAGGCTGCAGAGAGATACTGAGTTACAGCCATTAAAGACAATGACTTACTTATTGTGAAGATCCAGGGCCCCCTTTGTCATTACACATTGCTGGTTTAGCTGTGATGATTCTCAGAATTTAGCTAAATCATGCCATTACTAAAGAGAGAAGCTGGACTCTCGTCACTGAAGATGAAATGACCACTGACTGAATCCAGCACAGCTCCCGCTTTCAGTCCTGGTGGATTTCTGGGCTATTCTTTTTCCACTGCCGGTTCCTTCAGCAGAAAAGGGTGGGTCATGGTAAAACCAGGAGGTGAAGTGCTGTCTGCATGCTGTCTGAGAGATTAACTGTGACACTGTCAGTCACTACATTGTTATTGGGCCCTCGGAACACAATAAAAAATACCTTGCGAGCAAATCTGTTTTATCATAACAGACGTTGCTATATTGGCCGCAAGTGATGCGTGGTGACAGTTCCTTTCTTGAGTGCCACACTGGGATTGAAAGGATGTCTGACTTATATAGTGAAAGCAAGTAGGCTGGATTGAGGTCTCATGTACCTGACATACAGCTTGAGCTCTCAAAGTCAAATCTCTCAACCCAGGAAAAGTGTTCCACTGAATATCAGAGCTAGAAGCTCATACACCACAGGAACTCATGATTAAACAAACCTGTTCTATAAAAACTGCTCATTAAGAGAAAACAAAAATGATTTTCCCTGTGGCTTCCCATGCTATCATTTTTAATTTAGTTTACAGCATGCATATCTTAGTGCTCAACTAAAATGTATTGAGCTCACCTTAATGCACCATGGAATGGTGTGAAATCTATGAAATTTTCCTTTATCTCTCTTAAGAAATCCAGATTGTATAAGGATTTTCACCGTCGTTGTCCCAGTAACGTTGGGAGTGATGGCTTAAACATTGTCACATCTCATCAGGGAGGTTCATCCCTCAGATGAAAGCGGTTCATGGCAAGGCGGCACGAACAACGAGAATCGGCAGCGTGCATTTGTGGCATTCAGGGACGTTGTCACATCTTTCATGTGCTAAGCAGAATTGACAATGAATCGTTCATGAAAACACAAATGGTTTTCTAACTAAAAACAGCATGATTTTGTACACCTTATAAAAATGAATGGCATGCACAATTGGGATTACAGCAGTAGAAACAGCCTCCAGGATGCCAGTGCATGCAGACCTGCAGACAGATATTTCTTTTAGCTCTATCATTCCCAGACCATTAAAGGCGAGGGAAAAGAAGGCAGGAACACATTTCAAGGGTCAAAGGTCATACCTTTGTAACACTCCCTGAGGACAAGTCAGGCCATTTCCTCTTCCTACGTGATTCCCATGTCTCATTTTCAAGCTGCTTTAAATGAAGTGGAAACACCTTCTGTTCACATAATACAAATTTCCACCATGAAAAAGACATGAGATTGATCAGAACCTGTGAAAAATGGAAGAATGAACATTAGAAGGATGATGTCCCGTTGTTTTAATGCAGACTGAGCACATTGTAACACAGATCAGTAATTTCCATTTGATAAGTTAGATCTCAGCAGATGTCCTTTTTTCAACTGGTTGACAATATGTATTAATATTTAAAAGTTTTCTCTGTGTGCTTCACTGCACTTGGATGCTTCGTGCAATAAGACACTGTGGCTTGCGAGTCCGTGGAAAGGTCACATCAGCCACTGCTGAAAGGGCTGCTTATATCAAGAAAGGGACAAAGGGGCATGATGGGATGGGAGGCGGGCTGCTGTGGTTAAAATTAGGTGAGCAGCTCAATGGTGGTTTTAAATTTCGTTCTGAAACTTCTGTTCAAAATGTATTTTCTTTAAAACAAGGTAGATACTTATGATCACAGGGACTCTCCGGAGACCCAGGTAAAGCTAAGCCAGCAAGTGTAGCTGTTAAAACGAGAAGCTCCTTTGCAGACCTCACTGATTAATGATGGAAGATGATGGATCAGTCGGGCCAGATTCAACTATGATTTAAAAATATGCAGTGGGCAGCCTAAAACCATCTACAGCAGGGTTACAAAAACTTCATACACTGCATACCAGCTCAGAATGTGTGTGCTCTTGACATACAACCATTATGATACTACGTTAGATCGTAAAGGACAATAAACTGGGTAAGAACTTCTGTTATTTTCACTGCACAAGGATTACTGTTTTACATTCTCTCTCTCTGTGCCAGCGTTTACTGCATGTTGGGTTGTTGCACAGTGCTGTGGGTTGCAGCTTTGTCATACTGTTTCTTGTGTTTTGTTTTTAGATGTTTAATTACATTACTAGCATCGTAGGAACCTGTTTTTCTACCTCCTCTTGATAGTTTAGTAGAGTAGTTTGCAGTTCGCTATGCTTTGGTTTTCAGATCTGATACCGATACTAGTATCATGGGGCCACCAGAGACCCAGCACTTACAGGCCTCCATAATGTTTCATAAACCTGCCTATTGCAGGCCATCAGACCCAAAGTACTAGATATTAGTATAAATATCATATAATCCCTAGATGTAGAGTAGGCAACACAGTTACATGGCAACCATGGATAGAGGCTTAAGGCCACACAATACCCTTGGGTCAACTTGCCATATACTGTATGCCTCCTCTATTCCTCGTTCGGAACAAGGGGCATGAGTTGAAAGTGACGTAGCTCAACTGCCTCACGTCCCAGCATGGCGCCATGTCTGTTCTACTCCATCTGTTCCATCCAATGTGGACAAAAAACGTGGTGCTGAAGCAGCAGTGATGGAAAATGATGGCCTTTTTGGGTGGTCGGCCCATCGAGATGGTAATAAAATGCAGCACCACCACTAAAGATGGTGGCGGATAGACGGAAGCAAAGACAGAGAGTTAATGGAGCTCGTCGTGAGACGGGAGTTCAAAGCCGTAGCCGACAAATCGTTTCCCCCTTTCCAGGCCTGCGTGGGGCTGCCTAAGAGCCAGCGTTTACAGGCCCCCATAATGTTTCATGAGCCTGGCTATTGCAGGCCATCAGAGTCACAGCGGCACCCACGAACCCCAGGAATGGAGACCGTCTTTATAGTTCATGGCTGAGTAGAGACAGGGCTCTCTTAATGTGGAAATAAAACAAGGTTGCCTTAATGTACTTTCTAAGCAGCATGCCTGTGAAGTGGGGAAAGGGGGTGGGGCGTGCCGAGACAAGGCCCAGAGGTGGCCTGTAAAGTAGGCAGAGATAAAGAGAAGGCCCTGTTCGGTGTAGCGACACTGTAGGCCCTAAGGGGAAACCGTCTAGCTCGGTGTCTGCACTTAGGACTGAGAGATGGGGGCACGACCCTCAGACAGATACACCTCTGAGATGATAAACTTGGACTTGCATTCAAAGCATCAATGAAAAATGTGTCCATCAAACAGACTAATATCAGATTTTGCAGCTTACAGTGTTCTTCATCAGCACAAAAGCTGAGTCATTCACCAGTAAAAATCGTATGCATTACGGCAGAAGGGGGACACCCCCCTTCAATGTCAGAGCCTACGGCAATGACATGTTTGACAGAGAGGAGGGCTTCCCACTCCAGGCAGGGCACTCGCAGCAAGCCCACGGGGCAGGCCCAACTCATAAAACTGCTGTCCTCTCCCGACAATGATACCCAGCAGAGTAGGATATGGTACTGTCTGGGCACACACTCCTTCTACACAGCGACTTGTTGGGGGGGTGGGGGGGTTGTCTGCCTGCCTATACCCAAACAGGGCTGGAGGCAGGGGGCCACAACTTCATATGCAGTAGGGTGATGGAGTACAGGAGGGTGAATTCATATCAGGCAATGAAAATCAACTGTCAGGAAAATCTTTGAAAGCTAGAAATATTAAAGTCACATAAGTCCTGGCAATGCAATAAGACTATCAAAAAAGTAAGAATACGTTTGGTTATTTTAACATATTAAAGAGGATAAAAATGTAACGCTTTACCAATAATATGGAATACATACAAAATTCAGTGCACTGCCTCCATCTAGTGGCCCATTTGTGAGTTTTGTGTTAAGGTCTTAAACCACGAAAACATGAACATCTCATACTGAGTTTAACAAGGTAATGTATGATGTTTTTAACCAAATAATACTGTATGCCTTTATTTACTTTTCAGTTACTGGTATTTAGTTAGTTACAGTAATTATTTATTCAGTAGTTATTTATTTGCTCATTTATTTATCATATATTTATATTCAACTTGTGATATTCTCCATTTATGATGGGTTCAGCAGAACGTAACTCCATCGCAAGTCATGGAGCACTTGTATTTCAAGCATATATTTTGTATTCATCCAGCCAATGAAGACAATCAGAAGTGACCTTGAGACAGCTTGTATGCAAGTTTGCATGTCTACCAGCTAACGTGTGTGTGTGTGTGTGCGTGTGTGTGTGTGTGTGTGCTTGTTTTGAGCCTCCCTTGCCATGAGCAGTGTTCCGCACTCTGAAATCACTGCTAATGACAGATGAGCATCTGCTGCTGGTGAAGTGAGAGACTGCAAAGTTTGCCAGCTGCCAGAACAATGAAGGACGAACCATGGAGCAGCTCTAGACCTTGAGTAGGGGTTTTCTCATACCTATGGGGGAAGACAGAGTCTCTGTCTAGCCTCAGAGTAAGGGAGCAGGTCTTGGACGTCTCACTCAGGTTAGAGTTAGAAGGAGTTTGTATCTTGGTTACTCTGTGGTTTATTATTATGGCGGAATGGAACAAAAACCCACTTATTTTGACCACAGCTCCTATGGGTGCCCTGTCCTCTTCAATTGCCTGAGGATGATTAGACCTCACACACATTAGCCGCAGGATGGAGAGGTGCAGGGAGAGCAGGGCTGTGCAGCACTAACATTGACTGTGAAGAGCCACAGCACCTGACCAGTCCTCTGTATCTAACGTGCAGATCCACAGGTCATTTGATTGATGGACAGTCAAACCCAGCAGGAAAGACGAGTTACGTGAATTCAATGGAGGCAGTCTTGAAAATCATGCTGTACTTGTCTTTTTGTTTTCATTTCTCCCCACAAGGGGGCGTCAGTTACAAATATTTAGCAAAATACTAAAAAAAACTCAGACAAAAAGTAATAATGTTACTCTAAAAACGAACCAGCATCCTTTATAATTACTGCTGGCAAGTTTGTCCTGTGCTAGTGGACATCTACACATGGCAGCCCAACTAGCATTTTGAGGTGTAAGAAAATAAACATGAAGCTCTGTGTAAGGCGTGAGCAATATGTGGAGAACATTACTGGCATCAAGTCTACCCATTAGGACAGAAGGCTGGATGTATGGTCTGCTCTTTCTATCTGGGGCCTCTCGACCAAGCATGTTTAATAAGATTAAACATGAATAAAGGGGGCTGACTTCGCCCCACACCAGGAAATCCATTCCTTCCCTCATCTTACAGGTTCACTGTTTCATTTACCACTACAGGATGATATAATGGACAAACTCATTTAATATGAGTGCACTGGACTCTCTGACAGCCCAGATACGCAGGAACCCGGGAAGTCATGGGGGGGGGGGGGGGTGACAAAACAGACGGAGAGAGGGAGGTGGTGGGCCCAGGTATGACTGGCTACTCTGATTCTGTTCCTGCACACCCTGGCCGGTGGAGCTCGACAGCGGGAGACTGCTGAGCGAATAGAAAACTGTGGGGCTAATAAAATCATCTGGGCCAATGCCATGTACTTCCAGACAATGAACCAGGGGCATTAGTGTCTTTGCCAGGAGCTGTTATTATATGAAGTTTCCATATCTATCTATTCCCAGAGAAGATCTATCTGCACTGGAGCTGGAATAAATCGACCAGACTTGATGAGGGAATGTTTGCTACCAGCCTCTGTTGGTGCAACCAACATAAGTGCAAAACAGCCTTCCCATCTGAAACCTAATATTGTTCAACTGCACCAAAAAACAGACACATTAGCTCAGAAGCACTCCCGTGCAACACACACACTGACCAGCACAAAGGCCATCACTTTCTTGGGTAATTATTTAAGTGCTTCTGGATCCAGGCCCATTGCGGCATCAGGTGAATGAGAGGGATACATAGGCACATGCACAGAATCACACGCAAACAGACACATAGACACACGCCGGCACATAAACACACACAAGACATAAATGTCTCCACAAAGTTGCAGACACATACTGCACATTGGGATATATGATATCACGCAGGAACACTCACATAAAACATTTGCCTTCCAGCTTACGCTAACAACTTGCAATTGGAGGAGCTGAGGGAATGAATCACCCACTGCTGAGCTAAAACGACTCATTGTTCAAAGAGAGGTTGTTGGGATCAAAATTTAATCGGACCGTTTGTCAAAAAAAATAGTCCTGACCCCCCCCACCACCACCATCCGTAGCTCCTTCTGTGGAGAAAAACAGAATTAAAGATTAGATATATGGGGGTATATGAAGTGAGATGGGAAAGAAAAACACTGAGAAATGTCCCTATGGTATTAATACTTCAAAAACATTACACTTTAGAAACTGACTGCTCTCATGTATTAGGTGTTCAACCGGAATTTTCACTCTTGATTGTCTGAAATGGCGCCACTCGGCAGTCCCTCCCGACCCACCCCCACTTCAGTATCAATCAACTTCCCATTTTTTCCTCGGAGAAAGAGACAATATAACGGCTGTTCCTGAGCCATCGCCACAAAGGGGCCATGAAATCACCAGGAGACGTGGCCCTGCAGGGGCAGCCTACCAGTCAAGGCAATGATGCTGTGTCCACCAGTCAGCCAGACAGGACATTTCAGCTGCCCATTCCACCTTCCTTCATAAACACATTAAACCCTCATGGCTTTCTGACAACCCATTATTCTCTGTGTGTCATTTTATTTTCTCATTTCCAGATAATCAACCTTTGTTTCAATCAGTTTAAATATATCAAAACTGGAAGACATCATCATTTCTCAGTGACACCTTTTAATTTCTTCCAGTGATGATAAACAAAAGGCAATGCATTGCTTCTTCAGACCAGCACTACAAGGGCAAAACTGGCCTGATCAGCTCCAGCTCTGCAACAACAGCCTCCTTCTGAGATGAGTCAGAAGGTTCACCTTGACAGTCTGCCTACTCCTGGGTGGAAGGTGTGGAGCCTACAGAGAGTCAGAGGATGATTACCAGATGGCAGCCAGAGGCTAAACACAAGAAGAAAGAGCCATGACAGGTTTCATCCTACGGCTTTCGTACTCACACACACAGGATATCCAGGACAACTTGTTTTCATGGATGCTGCATTATTTTAAAAGCCAATGAATGAACCAAAACATCCTTTACATTACATTTACATAAAAGGGTTGATGAGGAGAATTGCTTCCCTCTGGTGGACATAGAATGTCATAGCATATAAAATATTAAAAACCAATACCATTTTTCATTCTGGTTATAAAGGGCTAAATGAGTTCAATAAAAGTGTTGAAATGCACATCACTTTGTGCATGGTGTTGTGATGTGACAGTGCTATGTCCTTAAGTATGATCAAACCCTCTAATCTCATACTGAAGGCACAGGAAAAATCAGACCCCAATTCTCCAACTGTCATACCCCAGACAGGTGAACCTTAGCACTAAGAGGGTAACTGATGTTTCAGGTCTTCAAATGCGCAGTATGGCTTTTTACTGTGTTAATCAATTTATCAAACAATTTTCAAGTCTTTTATTATCCTTTGCTCTACTCTTTCCCTTTCTGGGGTTTTGAAACAAAAACAAAAACTCACATTCAGCACATCTCCTGTTCCTTTATTTTCTTTAAGATGGTTCTGTGAACAAAATTGTTGCACTGCATCTTCAACGCAACATCTTTAAATGTCTTCTGTATCAGTTTGGGAATCAGAGAAGACTTACATGACTGGTCTGCAATCGACCCCCACTCTCAGTGAGGCCTGCTCCTCCAGACAGTAAAATCAGGGAAGATGGGAGATGTGTGCGTGGTAGAGCTCTACATGGGATTTGATCATTTCACCATGCCATAGATAATGTGCCCTATGAAGGGGTAGGCAGGGGGCACTCTGGCAGACACATGACATACGGCAGAACAGGAGTAGTGCTGACACTGCAAATGCAAAGTGAACGGTGTGCATACTCTCTGCAACTCCTACAAGCAAATTAAATAATGCCTTTATTAATTCTCCATTACTGGCAAATTCGGAATGACTCAATCTGAAAGGACAGAATGTCATGTCAAATACATCCAAAACGTAAATCAATACAACCGAGAGTAGAAAGACATTTGACAAGTCTCTCCTCTGAATCTCTCCATTTAACACACAGGTGCTGGGAGAGTAGGGTCAAAGGTCAAAAGGGGCCCTTTCAATGAGCTCATTATAACATTTTGCAGCAAGCAAGTTATGAGGAGCCCACAGGGTTATGCGCAGGATCCAGGCAAATCTATTGACACATTCAATAAATTTAATGAGCCATTGCTGCATTGCATTATATCCACACTAGCTCATCTATTCACTGTAAATCTGAGCTAAGGCATATCTCAGCAGAATACATCCATACACACAATACATGCAATATACAGAATACACCCAATACACAGAATACACTCATCCTGCATACATGTGCATGATGCTACACAGCCTGTCTGAGCTTCTCATTTTGCATTGGATTTCATCTGTCAATATATCCAGATTTTTATGCGGATAATGGGGAATGGGAAACGGCAATTTAACACACTTATCAAAGCAGAATAGGGTAGCCTACCCCACTTCCCACAAATTTACACTCACACTTATGTTCATTAGTAAGAAAATTTCTGCCATGGGTGTGCCTATACTGAAAATGGATCAATACTGGCATTAAAAAAAATGTGCATTCAAAAAAGAATCAATTCCATCCTTAATATTGTGGAGAGAAAGGGGGAAAGGCACAGGTAAAAAAAGATAAAAACTGGATTAAATTTGAATCTTTATAGCAATAAAAAACTGACAGGCCCGCTAAATATACAGTACTGTGCAAAAGTCTTAGGCACTCAAAAGAAATATTTAACACTATCTGGGTAGTAAGTGCACATTTTCTTAGAACAAAAAAATATAATTTAACATAAGAACATATGAAAATTACGAGTAATTCAATACAAACTAGTAAAAATGTCTTCTGCTCTCCAAAAAGTTACTGATATCTACTTGGGTAGCTAGATGAACACCTCTTCAGTTCCCAAACTTCTCCTCATTCACCACCAGCTTGCTTAATTAATTAACTTAATTAGTTAAAAAGTGAACGAGATATTGAATAGATATATGAGGTGGGCTAGTGGTCAGGTCAAAAAACGGGTGCATCGCATGGTTGCTGGAAATAATAGGGTTATTTTAGCAGAGGTTTTGAAATGGCTAAGCTGACACACTTTGCTAGACGTAACAGCATAGTTTTACACCAACATGACAGTTATTTAAACATAATTCTTTTTAGCTGCCTAAGACTTTTGCACAGTACTGTATAATCTCTCTCACTGTCTTTTTATTTATCTTTATTCTTGTCTTTGGGATTTGTTTTGAGGTAAATCAATAGGTTTGTCCTGGTGCTAATTAATTAAATTCATTTTGTATTCTATGAGTAGCCTGTAAGAGGTTTATAAGACCCCTGCAATTTAATGTCATCTCACCCACTGGGTTTCAGGCCCCTCTATGACCATATCTGTGAAAAGTGGTTGTAACTTCAGTCAAGGTTTATAAGACAATCTAGATACTCAAAGGTAACAAGACTGTATTATTATTATTATCATTATTATTATTATGATTATTATGTTCTACTGATTATGTTTGGCTAAAAAAGTTTGTACTAACAGGGCTAAATGGTCTTCAGGTTCCTCCCTTTGGATATTTGCAGCCTGAGTGTCTGATCAGATTTAGACTGAGATTTCCAAAAAAAAAAAAAAAGCATATTTTCTCAGACTGACTACCTTTTGTCCATGTTATTAGATCAGAACTTTTGCCGGTTCTGGCTATTTTGTAAAAGGGAATTTGGTAACATTTAAAAAATAAGGTTCCCTTTTGCCACTTATAAACGGTAGTAACTCATCAATTAACAGAAAGAAAACTCTGTTATAACTTGTTTAAAATAGTCTGCTAATGATTTACAAATTGCTACATCCTAAGTAATAACCTGCGTATAAACCATTCAGAAAGCCTTTGTAAGGGTAGTCTTATTGTAACATGCGACTGATAATTTGTTTCCTTCATGTGAGAAACGGGGGGATTCAATAAAGGGGGACATGATCCAGGTATATAACATTCTAACAGGTTTGGATGCTCTTCAGTTCAATATTGCTTCAAATAAAAGAACTTGTGGTCATAAATTAGCAAGGGAACATTTAAAGCTGGATTTGAGGAAGCACGTCTTCACACAGCATGTAGGTAGAGTATGGAATAGTGTTCCTGTAGGTGTAGTGCAAGCTAAAACTTTGAGTTCCTTTAAAACAGAGCTACATAAAATTTTAACAACTCTGAGCTATTAGTTAAGTTCTCCCCAAATGAGCTTGATGGTCCAAATGGCCTCCTCTCGTTTGTAAATTTCTTATGTTCTTATGTAATCAGTATCTTTCTACCTCCCACACCAGCTCAAACTCCTTTCCCACCAGAGAGGTTACATCCATCCATCCATCCACTTTCCAAACCGCTTATCCTACTGGGTCGCATGGGGTCCGGAGCCTATCCCAGAAGCAATGGGCACGAGGCAGGGAACAACCCAGGATGGGGGGCCAGCCTATCGCAGGGCACACTCAGACACACATTCACTCACACATGCACACCTACGGGCAATTTAGCAAGTCCTCCCCAAACGAGCTTGTTGGGCCAAATGGCCTCCTCTTGTTTGTAAATTTCTTATGTTCTTATGTGTTAAATGCAATAAATGAATTATTGTAAAGTTATTTTGTGGACATTGTTTTAATTTTGTCAAATCCAGGAGGTATCCTAACCTTGTGTCCTCTGCTGCCTAACAGAAGCTCCAGGTCCCCCAGTGACCCTGATCAGATTAGCAGTTGGAAGATGGATAAATGGATAGATGGATGGTCGGCCCCAAAAGATCTTCTAAAATATAACGTGTGAAAATCACGACTGTTCACGCAAGCTTTCAAATTATACCCATTCTTCATGATATTTTCAGATTTATACTACACGGCCTACTAAGAAGCATTCTGACAGACACCCAAATCAAACAGTCCCCATGAAGAATATATATATATCTCCAGATGAAAAAAAAGAGTCCGATAATCTTGCCTGTTGTACGTTTAATGTTTTTCCATGCAATGCCACATCTGGCTCTTTGAAAGATACTTCTGTTTGGATATCTTTCAAATATGGGGCCTTTAACGCCAGTAGGTTTATCTGATGACCGTAGCTAGCATGCTCCTTACAGCAGTGTTGTCAAATGTGTGGTTTGATAGGACCAAAGGATCATTAGCAAAATGGCCCGATAAAGCAAGGTGCTAAGAAGCTTTTTTTCATTATATTCTTATTGTCCAGTGGTTGATTTTGGACACATATACTTTTCTTTAGCGCAATAAATAATTTTTTGGATTTCCAAGAAAACTACCCCCACATATATGTTCTGGGCCATAGGTATGATCAGATTTAAACATTCTGCATTAGACTGCTCTAGGTCCAGGGAATCCTACCCTGAACTGACACTAGCAAGAAATGGTGCATCTCAGATCAGACTCTAGGGTTACACATGTAGGTGGACGTCTAGATTGAAGAAGATCACTCTCTCCACAAAGCTGACATGGTGTCACACCAGTAATGCTAACAAAGACAGATCTGCCATAATGTGGTTAACCCCCCCGCTGCGACATAGGCAAACATGACTATTTCCGAATCTCTCAAGTGGAATAAATCTGCCACCGTGGGCTGGCCAGTGCCTCCCAGCATGACACACCACATATGCTCAGCGATCGATATATGACAAACACAAAGGTCAGACAAATATATGAGCAAATTTAGTTCCCAGGACATCATACATTAAAGGACAATAAACGCCTTTTACCATTCATGGATTTCACCAAGTTTCAACTCCCTCCACAGAAAAAAATTAGACTTCACAGTCCTTGTCAAAGGCAATCTTTAGATTTGTATTACTTGGATTTCATGGTCTTATTTCTGTTGCCAAGACACTAAAACACTAATGAATCCTAGCTTTTGGAGAATGTTAAGCCAATTGGATGAAAATCTTTCCAACCCTATTTCAGCAGCACAAGGTGAGAATATCAAGGTTGCTTCAGCTCCAGAAAATGCACAACTCCATCAGCTTCACTGACAGCTGAAACCTCTTGTGTAGGGTCCAAAAACAAGCATATTTGGCTCAACAGCTACAACGTCTGTGACATATACTTCAACTTTAGTATTTACCATACAACCATTTTAAATCGAAACTCAAGACTTATTTACTTCGGAAAGCTTTTAATATTTAGTTGGGGTTGACATTTTACTGTTTCATGTTCCTCATGCTGTGTCTTTCGACATTCTATTGTGTTTTATGTTTTGGGTTTCTCATATTTGTAGTGTATTCGTGATACCGTATTCTGTTTTTACTTCACGCAGTTTTTATTTTACCTGCTTTTTTATAATTTTTGTTTTAATTGTGAAGCGCCTTGGTCACTTTTAGTGTTGTAAAGCGCTATATAAATAAATGACTGATTCATTGATTGATTCGCCTGTTGCCAAGGTTCTTCGTTGGATTTAAGCACCATGTGTTAAAGGGTTTCGTGGCGGCTGAGCAGGTGTTTGTCTTTGTCTGTCATATCTTCTTATACTGGCATCCATCTGTCTCCCTCTCTTCCCTGTCCTCTCTTTGTTATATTTTATTCTGACACATACTACAGTTATGTGCCATTAATCAGGCCCCCATGTATGAGATTTGAATGCTAATTCCCTTTTCTGTTTTTCCTCAACCCCACAATAGAAAAGGACACATTAACCTTGCAGGCTGCTTGAATTTCTCTCCCTGAACTCAGCAATACTGCAAGAAGGAGAAGTTCCCCAATTGTCTTGCCTGCAAGTTCCTCCCCTGAATGATTGTGTGTGCATGTGTGTGTGCATTTGTGTTTCAGTGTGTGTGTCTGCGCATACGCACACTTGTGTGCCACTGTGAGGCAGTTCCCGCTATGCTATAAATAAGCTCAGGCTGTAGTGAGAAGCGAAAGCCTGTGGAGGAGAGTGACAGCAGAGGGCACACTGGCCTCCCACTCCATGAGAGGTATAAACTGAAACCAAAGCCAAATCCAATAAGTCTGCAGAGCATAACCACACAGCGCAAGAGACAGCAGAACACTATGCTGTAGATGTTTACACACATCAGACTGACCTAAAACCTGAATGGGAAAAGAAGTCTGAAAAAAGAAATGTGTAAACCCATAGAAAAAAGTTCTTTGGCTAGAGCGAGTGCAAATACCAGCTTTTCCAAGGTCAGACAAGATGTCATCTATTCGCATACATCGATTTTTTTTTCCTGAATCTCAGTAGTGTATGAAATCTGAAACTATATTCTAAACAGTCAAGTCTGCCTTTTCAAACCCATGGAAAAGAAACATTTTGAAAATCGAGCCGTTTTCGTGAAGCTGCCCACTCACAGAAGATCTTTTCTGCCTGTCTTGCTAAAGTTTTTCAGCCATGGTAGAATAATGAAAACCACCTTGTTCTTACCTTGAACCTGGGCGCATGTGGACTGAGGGCAGAGGAGGAAGATGACAGGGAGGATATTAAGGAATGTCTTGGGCAGGAGGGCAGTGTGCACCTTGCTGTCCCATCTGATGGCCATCGCAACATCAGGAGCTGGGGCAGAAATGGTTCGGGTCATGAAGGTCATAAAGCATCGAGCTCATATGCACAACTGAGCAGGGCTGCTGTGCTCCTGGACTAAAGGTTAGAGAGAGATGCTGTAAAAACAACTACAAAAAACCAAGTAAGAGTGCCTTTGCATTGATGGCCAGCCCGGCTGTTCATGAAGCTGGTCTCAACCAAAAAATGGAAAAAGTGTGGAATAAACATAATGAAACTGTTTTGTTAGTCATACTCCGAGTATATCTACATGCAAAATGCAAATTCTCCATTCAGAATGAAACATTCATTAGACAAAAGCTTTTAATCAGCTAACAATACATCAGAAATTATTGATTTGAAAAATGTGTGCACAGACAAAATTTACTGCTGCTTTCATACTTAATGAAGTATTATTTCTACATCTACATCCAGTGTATACAGCTTTTGTAGATTAAGTACTATATTGGCAGATTTTACGTTTCTGAGTAATTGTAGTGCACAAAATACACTTTGGAGCCAAAACATTATGACCCCCACATAAAGCTAATCATGTTGACTATTTTGTAAAAACGGTGTGTGTCAAGATGTGGGGTATATTAGACCGTAAGCTAACTTGCAGTTGATATACTGAGACAGACAGAAAGACCACGAACTGCTGACAGGGTGCTGACCAGCCAAGATTTGTCAATGCTCTCCAATGTAGTACAAAAGAACAGAAGGGCTACTGTCATACAAATGGCAGATAATTTTAATGATGGTCTCAGGTGTAATGCTTGTGGTAACAGTATCATAGAACAAATACAGTTAAGTGAAAAAAATTGGGAGACCCCTTGAAAACCTGTGTCTTCATTATCATATGTAAACATATGGACATTTAATCTTCATTTTAACGATATTGAGAGAATACAGTATTATAACTGAACAAATAAAACTTTTAAAAGTCTTTTAAAAATAATTTGTAAAATGCAATCAACAGAAGAGCAATTTCTTGTAAGGACACCTACATCCATTCCTACTTTAAATGTCTAGAATTACATTCAGGTGCACCACATCAGGTGCAAATCATTAGAACAATGTTACAGAGTATTTTGTCTTATTTAAACCTCAGATATGTAGTTTATACTGCTCTTGATTGTTGAGCCCCAGCTCCCTAGGCACTGCTACGAGTGGCTGCCCGTCGTGGACAACTTACTCTACTAAAAAGAGCAAGTTGGGGAGGTGTAAAGACAATTTCCCCACAGGGATCACTAAAGTATAGATTATTATTATTATTATTATTATTATTATTATATCTTTGGTATCACCATGGTGAGATCTAAAGAGCTCTCTAAGGCCTTCAGAATGAGTTTGGGAAGGGATATAAACAGATCACTAAAGAATTCAAAATCAGTCATTCCACTGTCTAGAAAATAATTTACAAGTGGATAACATTTAAAACAACTGCCAACTAGAGATGCATCAATGGACCGGCCAGGGGCCGGAATCGGCCAAGCTTTCAGCGTCATATGCACAGCGGCGCAGGGAATAGCCTCACTGCTGCGTACACACTCATAGTTACATGCTAACACGTTAGTGTGGAAGTTCTCCACTGTAAGTGAAGACAACACAAAGCTTACAGTTTGTAATATGGTGCAAACCGCTTATAGTGATAACATCTGTCTGGGTGACAATGATCAGTATAATCATCATTATATTCGTTTTTTTTTCCTTTTTCTTTGTTTCAGGCTGATTACCATCTAATTTGTATATTTATTACATGTATATAAGGTAATGAAATGGTCAGGCCACTATTTGCTGAATTTTCTTGATCCTTTAAAAATAAAGTTCAGCTGTTTCAACCGCATTTCAAATTACATAAATTAAATTATTGAACTGTGTATAATTCAAATACGCGACAATACAATATAATACTGTACATAAAATACAGCTTATTGTAGTTTCACTGCTGCATCTCTTGTTTTGCAGTTTATCATAAGCTTTGATTAGTCAATAATTGTCATTGAAAGAAAATAACTTTCCGTTTCCCATCATGTTTGTTATGCACATACATTAAACAAATAAAATCGTGAAAAGAAATTATTTGTTGTTTATATTAGAAAGACAGGCTAAAATAGTATGGACCGATTTGTTGGTTCCCCTAAAGAGACTATTTATCCTTGCAATATAATCATGTTTCAAACTAGGTGTTTAACCTTAATTAGTATTACAGGTGCCTTCAAGCTTTTCATCAACCATTTAGCCTGTTTCAAGGGGAAGAACCTGCTACTGTGATGTTTGGTATCATTGTGTGCACCACACTGAACATGGACCAGAGAAAGCAAATGAGAGAGCTGTCTGAGGAGCTCAGAAAGATGATTATAGATATCAATGTTAAAGGTAAAAGCTATAAGGCCAACTCCAAGCAGCTTCATGTTCCTGTGACCACAATTGCCAGTATTATAAAAAAGTATAAGGTTCATGGGACTGTAGCAAACTTCCCATGACATGGATGCAAGAGGAAATGCAACCCCAGGTTGATCAGAAGGACAGTGCAGATGGTAGAAAAGGAGCCAAGGAAACCATCCAAAACCTTTCAATCTGAGCTCCAAGATCAAGGTACGTCACCTTCTGATCGTACCAACCGTTGCATTTTGAACAATAATGAGCTTCGTGGGAGAAGACCCAGGAGGGCTACACTACTGACAGAAAAACGTAAAAAAGGCAGAATGGAATTTATCTAAAATGCATGCTGACAAGCCCCAAAGTTAATGGGAGAACGTCCTTTGGACTGATGAGACAAACCTGGAGCATTTTGATCAGTCACATCAGCTCTATGCTTACAGAAGGAAAAGTGAAGCTTTAAAAGAAAAGAGCACCATACCTACTGTGAAACATGGAGGAGGCTTGGTTTTGTTTTGGAGCTGCTTTGCTGCATCTGGCATACTAAAAACACTGGACTATTCTTTAATGGCCCTCCATGAGCCCAGATCTTAATCCTATGGAAAGATCTGAAAATTGCAGTGTGGAGATGCCACCCTTCAAGCCTGTGACAGCTTGCGCAATTTGCTCAGGAAAAGTGGGCCAAACTACCTGTTAGCAAATGCAGACGTCTCATTGTGAAGTACAGAGATCAGTTGTTGGCAGTGATTGCTGCAAAAGGTGGTGGCACAAAATATTAAATTAAGGGTATACAATCTTTTTTGTCCATGCCATTTTCATTTTCATATATAAAATATTCAGTAGAATCAATAATCAAAAGAAAAGTCTGATTTGTGTTAAATATGGAATAAACATTAAGGGATGCCATTCAACTTTTATCATTTTCAAATCATTTCAGAAATAGTTGTGTTGTTTTGATTTTGTGGAAGGGTACCAACAAATCTGTCCAAATTTATCTATAAGGGAACATTACATTGGAAATCTTTGGTTTGGTTTGTCAAAACTCCATGTCTTTCAGCTTATTATTTTCAATGAGACATGTGCCCTGTCTTTCTGCTCCTGTGTGAGACAGAGGGAGCACTTGATCCATTCAAAGAATGAAAGCCTCTTGTTCATCAAAAGGTCAGCTGCAGAACTCAGTTTTTAAATACTGAGTAATAAAATGAATCGATGTGCAACTAATGTGTAGTACAACTTGGGTTCAACCAGGTACGGAAGGTCTTCACCTGCACCAGCAGCAAAGGGTAAGGCCAGCAGGGGCAGATTACCAATGGAGCGATGGAGAGAGCAAACTATTAGAGGCAACATGTTAACACTAGTAGGGATAAACTTAATCGAGGGCTCAGAGGAAGGTAAAAGGGAATTTTCACTGAACTTTACAGAAACATGATCCAGGCTCCTACAGAGTGGGCATCCAAGTGGAATGCACAAGCGCCTGGTGGGTCATTACATGGGCAGGCCAAGGGAGACTCCATCTGCAGCACTTGATGGAGGCATCGAGGGCAAAAAGGGGACGGGGAAGGGGCTGACAAGGATGCACAACACACAAACACAGACTTAAATAAACAAACAACCTGATGGGTGGATTAGTTACAAGCTGACACCGAAATATGACCCCTCAGACACACATTTAATGTACAAAACCTTTCCATGGTCCATTGTTTATGTGCATTAACTCTCACAACTGACACACAGGCAGTTATTTAAGGCTCAACACAGTAACATACAGCTTAGCTTTACAAAGCCCTTAAATTGTTTCAAATTATGTAGAATGGAATTAACAAGCATTGTAAAACACAATTCTAAAAAACATCTGTGACAACATTACTAAGATTTATGGCCCCACTGACACAAAACACCACAATATAAGTTAAATATTCAAAATACTCCTAACAAGCATGTCCTAAAAAAGTGTCACAAATGAATCCTTAGCAAAGCAGCGATAAATATTGGCTAGAGGAGCAAACACCCATTTTGCAATTCAGTACTTTCCAAAACATTAAAGGTACTTTATCAAGGTGTTAGAACCATCAGCTTATGCTCAGTAAGTGAGGCAAAGTTGCACATGGCAGTGTTAAAGAAACCATACCGAGGAACAAGACAGAAACATACAAATCAGCCATGGATGGCATGAGACTGGCTCCTAAGTGCCATCAGTGACATAGGCCTGCGTTTCACAGCCGTACCAGAGTGAAGAACTGAAAAATCAATAGACCTGCACTTCTAGTGGTCTCACCCATTCCCTGCGGAAGTGAATCATGAGAGTACAGGCTCCTAAGAAATAAGCACTGTAGCAGTGCCTGAGCAAACTTGACCGCTTGTGAACTAGTTGAGCCTGGACTAAAGTAAGCTGAATGGTTAGTGGTTAGCATGCTTCCAGGTGCAATTCAAATTCAGTGTTGGGTCATATCTGATTTAGGAAACAGCAATAAACCCAAATGTTCCAAACATTCGTGTTCCTGTCTATTTTTATTCCACTCACTGAGGTCAAATATTCTTTTTTAATCTGTCATAAAGCTGTTCTTACAGTATGTAGTGCTGTTTCTTTAAAGGGTTTTAGTTCCGTTGACTGTAATCTTTCTGACATCAGTGTTTGAATACCATATAAGGTTAATTTCATCCCATCCCTGACACACTTTAATTTTTTAAATTTCTTAAACTTTATGAAATATCTATGAAGAGCCAGATTAATGTAACGTAATATAATGGAATGGACACATTCACCCTTGTTACTTTGTCAATAAAACATTAACTCCACCTTGTACTACCATACATTACTGCACTTTCACACTATGCTGATATAATCTTAAATTCATTCAACTTTACTCCACATTTCCCTATGGCCATCTACCCTCTCACCCTTCAATACCTTATAGTAACTGCTTAGTCTCCGCCAGCAATTTCTACCTCTAGTGCACCCATCCAGCCCTGGTTGAAAAATGTGAGACCCCTCTCACATTGGTCCAGTCCCTCATAAATCTACGCTGCCTGTAATTCTCCAAGTGTTACAATTTGCATCAGGAGTAATTAAGGATGCCGGCGAAAAGAGGGTGGCATGCAGCTCATCCATATCCTAGTCCAATGGCAGGCCACTCCTGGATGGTGGCCCAGGAGGGACAGATTGGAGAGGAGTGTGGTGGTGGCCAAACAGTCCTGTGTTTGTAAGCCTGTGTCTTCCCACGTTCCCATGCCTTGCAAAAATCCCCATCATACATGTCAGACTCAATATTCAATATGACCTCTAGTCATCATCTATAGCAGCAAGGTAAGTAAAAAAATATTCGGACACCACGAAGCATGACAAGGGGCTAAAGACAGGTCGCTATCCAGGGTCCTGAATCAGTAGCTTCCGGTGGACCCGGCTCAGTCTGAACAACACACTGTGTGCACTGGGTGAGGCACAGACATGCTGACAAAATGCAATTATGCAGGAGCCCTTAAGTGCCAAGAATAAAGAAGGCAAATAAAAACTGGACCAAATGCAGACATGTGAAGCAAATTTCATACTGGTACTCTGTGCGTCACGGTAAAAACTCTTTACGACTGTTCAACAGCATATCTTCTACCCAGAAACATACCCTCAATGCAAAACTGCACAGTGTATTATTAAACGAAAATCCTTCTTTTTTGAGCGAAAATATTGTTGTGACTGACAAGTCTCACCTATAATTATTGCATCTGTAATTCTATGCAGTGGTATGTAAGTACCTCCTGCAAGCTCCCATGTGTGGGTGCATTACTGACCTTTGCTCCTTTAACTTTGTACCTTTGAACAGATTGAAAGCTTTTATACATTATTATACACAGAACAAATCTGAGAAATCAGACATATTTACTACATGTGGGTTGAAATAATGCTCATGAGAATCTGTCTTTACCACCACATGTGAACAATATCTCCTGGTAATACTAATCTGTGTCTCCCAGCCATCAAGGGATAGCCCTGCTGGACTACATATGATCAGCTGTATTATTCCCCTACAGAATTACCACAGAGGATTTCACACAGCCAGGGGGCATATTTAATAGTGCCTAAAGTCACCTTCAAATACGATCCTTCCTCCAGCACATATCTCATTCGCTGCGGGGGTACAGCACAAGGATGCACTGTTAATGTGCAATAAAAGGCCATGCAGGACTCTTTCAAAAGTTACAGCTGTTTCACCCACAGGAGCCCAAGACACCCAGGTGTGGTGATCTGTGCTGTTTATTTACTTGACACGACCATGCCAAAGTTCCAGCAAGTGGTCTTAAATCATCACTGGGGCCCTTGACAGAACTGAAGTAACCCGCTGTTACCAAAGTGCGAGGTTTCAGACATCGTCGTAAAGAATCAGACATCTGAACCATTACAGTACCACAGACCATGGAAAAAGAAATGCTTCCCCCCACCCCTCGAGAACAGCCCCCGAAAGACAAACAGCCTGATCACTCCCATCTGTTTATAATGGACACCAAAAAAGAGAAGGAACCTGCAACATATCAGACAGTTACATGTATCCTTTGGTCAGCCCTAACTGTTAATATTTTTACAAGAGGAAGGCCATGAGTGGTCTTTCATCAGCACACTTCTCCTGTTAAATCTTATCGGTTTACACTGAAACCAGGGTGAAAGAGTGACTGTTACTGTTTCAGCACAAATCACCAAGCCACTAATATTTCCTTAAATTGACATCAAGGAGAAAGAATTAAAGCCAGAAGTCTTACATTAGCAAACAAAGAGTGAATGCTCAAAACACTTTTTCACTATTTACACCAATACAAGCGAGAATGGATTTCTATTAACCATCATGCGGTAATTCACACTGCTACATTATCACACATCTGCAGGAAACTTCTCACTCCACCTTACCTTTCCTTGGAACCCTCCTCCAGTCGGACTTGGAATTCTCTTTCCTATGCCGTAAATCCTAGACACTGGAGAATGAGGGAGGTGCGAGTGAGAAGGAGAGATGAAGAGACAGCAATGATATGCCGATACAGCCTGGTGCTACTGTTCTCCTGCGCTCACACACACAACTGGCAAGAGACTGCTCCCCTGTGCCCAAGCACAGCCCATCAGAAAAGCTGGGGGGGGGGCTGATGAGAGGG
>JAODJX010000039.1:15487571-15499505 GCA_026776945.1 Isichthys henryi | reverse complement strand
CTTCAGCCAATCAGTCCTCTAATTAGTGACCTAATCAGTGAGTTGCAGCGAAAACCAGCACACACACCGGCCCTTTGCGGATTAGATTGCCCACCCCTGCTTTAGATTGATGGATTGTTCATTTATTGGTTTCTGTGTTTCTCAAATGTATTAATTAAACATGTGACATGCCTCTGCTCCAATGAAGAAAAATTACTTGCAATATGTTTAAAGAAAAACAAACTCTTGCATTTTATATGGCCAAACAGCTTAAAATACATATTTTCAGCTCAGCATAATGAGATGACAAGAAAGGGGTGGCCATGCCCCCCCCGTAAATATGTGGCCACCTCAGTTGCCACCCCTCACCAAAAAAGAAAAACATGATATAGAGCATTTAATCCTGTTTAGCCAGCCCTGCCCGACTTGTGGGTGGGTCGACAGTGCCGTGTCCCCAACTGAATCACAAAATGATCAATGAATAAACCTCATGACTGGCAAATGTACCAAACTCCCCCACCGCACCCCAGCCTGGTTGGCTAAATATTAAATGTTACCCCATTGCCACCCCAGTCTGTCCACCCCATTGAACAAAGTCTGGTTACGCCCCCTGACCAGAAGCATCACTTTTACCCGTTCAGCTGCCCTCTTCAGAAAGCTCACTGCCTTGGGGATGTTCTGCTTCACTCCTTGACCCTAGAGACAAATATTCCATCCACAATTCATTAGTGACTTAGAGGTGGCTCTGTGTCTCCTTTTGTCTAAGCTGAGGAGCACAGGGGTCCTTGGCACCACATGTAGGGAATCTCACCTTCAGAAGCACGATGGCGTAGTCATACATAGACACCGTGTCTTCCAGCTGTACCGCCCCCCGCTCGTAGTGCTTCACGGCGGCCTGAAGGTTGGGGGACACTCCCTGCTGGCCCCAGAACAGCATCCGGCCCACTGCTTGCTGCAGTCAGGGAATTGAAATCTTCCAGAAACAGTGTACTGCTGATGCTGACTCAGGCTGTGCTGCAGCCTGCCAAATTCACAGTCTCAATGGTTGTTTATTTCAGAAAGTGGCCTTGTGAACAGTCAGTGAATATGTTTCCAAAGATGACATAAATATTACTTGAGTCATTTTAACCATTATTTTAAATAAATTGTAGCTGGTGCTTATCAAGTGGGGACCCCATAAAATTAGCCAAACATTAGGTGAGCCTCATCCGTACACAATGAATTACAAGTCAAAGTAACTAAAACATAATTCAAATGATTAGATTTATTCTCTTGGGTTTATTCTATAGCAACGTTGCCAACTTTCTGACCAAGCAAACGCATTGAAGTTTCCTCTCTATCTCTAGCATACATGATAAACAGAGTGAGCTGACATCAGTACCTCAGCCTCTGCTACTCCTTTGCGTGCCTGGTGTTGGAGCCACAGGAAGAGATCATCATCTTCACTCGTCTGGAGCTTCAGCATGTCCTCGTCGCTCAGGTGAATCGACTCCACAAATTTCTGCAAGGGAGAGGTGAGACCGGAAGCAATAAATAACTTTTGGTAAGATTTTTGGTTTTCTGTTCTGTATCTCCTAAATGCAAATTGGATACCGCAACACAAAGATGGGACAGAGGTAAGAGATGCTTATCATGAGAAATCATCAGTCCAGGCTCAGTTAAATATAAAATAAAGATCTCTGCAGGATCTTATAGAAATCTCAGTATCTCTATACTATACTATACTATACCTATACTATACTATACTATAATACAATACAGACTCAGGTACACTTTGCACTTCATTTTCATTATTATAAAAAATAAAAGTAAAATAACTCTTACTCTGTGCAATACTGTTACTTGACTGCCCCCTTAAATCACTCACAATTGTACTGCTGCTCACTATTCTCACTTTATTTCATGTGCAATAAAGCTGTCTCCCACCCCCCACCCCCCCCACCTCAGTACTTCTTTACACTATATTGCTGAGAAACTTGTTGATTCTTGTCAATCACATTTCATTGTAATGTCGACCCTGTGCTAACTTGCATATGACAAATAATAAAACTAAACTAAGCTATAAGTGTCTGGGAACTGAAAGAAATGGATTATTTGTTCATTTTCCAGACTGGACATGTCTACTTTCTAATACAAAATCCTATTTGTGCCTCTAATGTTATTTAATTCTCAAATAAATACATAAGTAATTCACACAACTATTTTTCCATAAAGTTTTCCAATATTGTTTTCAGGCAAAAAAAAAAGAAAACCTTGTTGGAATAATCCAGTTTTTGATAAAACTGTTTGATCCAAAAACAGATATAAATCTTAATTATCTACCACAGAGGTAATTCCACAGGCGGAGCCCCACCTGTTTCGCTGAGGGGTTCTGCCTGTCGATTGCCGTCTGAGCAGCTATGTTGGAGTAGTAGGCATAGGCTTGGGCCGCGTCCGCAGGGATGTCCTGCTCTCCCAGGTGATGCAGGTGACCGAGTTGCAGCAGCGCCAGTCTCCAGTCCTGCTGTGCAGCCAAGAGGCTCAGCAGCCTGGCCTGTGTGTGAAAAACCAGCCACGTGTGGAGAGTGAAAAGCCTGAGGGCCAGCAAAGCTCTCGAAGCCCAATTTGCAACTTTGTGCTCATGGGGACTTTATATTACGCTTTTTGCTCCTAGATCCAATAATAGGATAATAGCTAAAAACATCCAAGAGGCTCAATTGAAACAGATCCTACTCTTGTGAAGATCCTAACCTAAAGTGATTCATTTAAAATATCAATCAGCATGAAACTGTACCAGGAAAAAGCAGATTGATGCTGATGCTTAAACATCCTGCTCTAAGGTATTTTCATATATACTCATGATAACATTGATCTGTAAGTGGAGTTATTTCATATGGTTATTGTGTTGGGTTTATGCACCCATGAAAATGGTATGTACACAAACACAGTCACCTTCTTCGGTTGCCTCTTGAGACCAAGACCACTGTTGTAGAGCACTGATGATAAGAACAGGGCTCTCATGTCACCCAGACAGCCAGCCTGTAGCAGGAGGGGCATCACCCCTCTGACACTGAAAGGTGGCCTTTCCTGGGTCAGCTTGCGAAGAGCTCTGGAGAACAGCGCCTTACCCACTGATTTCAGCTTAAGTGTTTCGGCCCCTAAACATACAATAAAAAGAAAAGCACTTTCTAATCTAAAATGTGGAGAAGCCTTTCGCTGCGACCTGGGGGAAGGTGCGGTTGGACATCAAACGCAGCTAATTTGCAGCCGCAGAAAAAATGAAGAGACCACTGTATATTTTAAACAGATCTGCATTTTTAAATCCTGGTTTAATCAAGGTTCTGCTGGCCAAAGGTTGCACTGAGCAGCAGGTTGATTCCAGGTTCCAAGACAGCAGTGCACAAGAACAAGGTGAAACAGGAGAAAATTCACAGACACACACCCATAAACTGATAAATGACTAAGACAAAAATTGTGCCATGGTCTCAATTTTTTCTACGGCTCTATGTAAATAGAAAGTACAAAACTCCTTCGTTTGTATTCCAGTATAATTACACAGCTATTTCTTATTTAGTTGTCAGTGTTTCTGATAAATACACAAATGCCCCTCATTAAATGCACAAATATTTAACTTTGGCACAAGTGTGGTAGTATGTGGTTGTTTTGCTACTAGTCAAATATTTCCACCAACTACCACTATAACTTCTTGCCGATAATAGTCTCTGTGAAGTTTACAACTTTAAAGTTGAAAACACAGGTCTTGTTTTAAAATGGACAGCGCTAAATTCAAGTGTAAATTACCACCAAGACACACTCTGATCTCTTCACTCAAACCACTTGCCGAGGTGGTCTTAGATGCATTCGGTGTTTGATAGTGTAAATGCTAATGCGTCCTGGATGCGTTACAATAACCATGGAGACGCATAATAGGTTTGGGTTAAACGCGATATTTCTCGGCTGTCTACTGATTTGATCACCCAAAGCACATTTTAAAATTAGGTGTAAACGGGGCTTTAAAGACTTTGCACATCATCAGATATTATGCTCAGTTTGTTTAAGGGTTTCCAACTTCAGGGAGGCAAGTTAGTAGCTAGCTAGCAACGCCGTTGTGGTACCATCTATGTGCTAGCGTAAATCCAGCACTGTAAGGTGCTTGTTGAGCAAACAGTATGGTTGACAGGCTCGGGAGGTGACATACGGTACACCAGGTTGGATGTGGGCCCAGTTGGACATCCAACCATGCCTTCCCACATATCGCAACGAGACACACTTGAAAATGTGAGTGACGGATTAGAGAGGAGCAACTAAAATCTGGCTAATATAAAAACGTGAAATGAGATTAAATGAAATACAACGATAATAAAATTAAATGAATTGTGTGACCATGTTTGGTTGCTAGAATCTGTGCAAGTCGGACAGCAGGGCGTCTCTGAGAGGTGGGTGGCGCCTCCCACAGCTCACAATGTGACATTGCAGGTGGAGGGATTTCTTGGAATGCCCAAATACTGTAGGTATTCAGAACTCTTGCTGAATAAACAGAAAAGATAAGGACAAATAACTTATCAGTGATAAATGATAAATGATTTGTGCAGATTCAGCTGTAAATATTAAGCCTGGGTAGTCTAAACCAACACTATTTTGTTTCAAACATAACAAGCCAATTGACATATTATTTAAACTTTAGTGCCACCTGGTGAACTTATACATTAGTCAGTTTTATTCGGTTTCCTACTGTCTTGTTGAAAATAATGCACAGAGTTAATTCTGGGGGATAAAAGTAAGACTGATTAAATGGTCTATTACACTAATACGGACTTACCAGATTGTCTGGCTTTCTCTGAGTATCTTGTCATTTTCATATAAAGCTCTTTCTGAAACAGCTGACAAGACTCAAACCATCCTGTCAAATTCATTTCCCTAATCAGTTCCGGAACAACAATCTTCGACTACAATGACAAGCAGAGAAAACAGACATTTGCTGATATGTTATGCTTGAGGGGAAAGCTTAGAATAGAGCTCATTTAGTTCCATTAATATGTATGGAGTTGGTGTGATACCCCGCTGTTTACATGGCTTTCTTCCTGCTTGTCTGGTTTCACCATCCAAACAAACTACGTTTTGATGTCACTAAACTTCCTGTTCTGGGAAATTTAGTGTATGAATGTCTCAGGAGCCTATTGTTAACATCTCCTCCAGGGTGCCCTTTGTCTCATTTATTATGCTTCCTGATATAGTGCTCAGACTCACTGTGAAGCTGCAGTAGACAAGTGATTATAGAGAAAAGATGGATGGATGGATGGATGGATGGATGGATGGAAATGTAAATTACATCACTCACCGATGAAATTATTCTGTTGCGATAGTACAGAGAAGGCCCAAAGAAGCCTTCAATGCCTTTCACATAATGACTTCCTCCCAAGATGAAATGGCCATCTGTGTCATCCAGATGCATAGCTTGTTTGAACCTGCCCAGGAAAGTCAGTGCAGAAGGTCAACCCTGCTGCCCAGCATGAACCAGCTGTGGAGCTTTGGTTCTAAATGACAAGCCCTTGCTCACCTGTGCTCAGCAGAATACACAGAGTGCTGTTCCCCATCTACGCAGACCATAACAACATCAACCTGTAGGGAGAGAAGACACTAATCACAAGGCCACACACCACTGGGGGGGGGGGGGGATTGGAAGCCACAGCACTCACCGATTTCCCACGGATTGCCAGTTGGATGCAACACCACCTGCCCAGTGGCATCTGAAAGCTGACCAGGAAGGCTACAGTCTTCCCATCCTCCTCAGTCACCTGGATATGGAACTGGCCTGAGGACGATCGACATGGACCATGTCTCATGACAAAGCTTATGGAGCCGAAGAGGACATACTGTACAGGACATATATTTTTTTTTAACCTACCGGAGCTTGTAAGAAAAATGGCAGGGGTGGAATAGTTCTTCTGATAGTCCACATGATGCAGCACTCCACACAGATGCTGCTTGCAGTGCTCGGTGAGGAATAGCCAGATAGAGATCATACACCTGCAAACAAAACATGATGCACAGGTATGTTGCAGAGTTCTCTCTCTACAAAAACCATCGCAAAAAGCCCCTTAGATTCTATTGGGACTTACGGATTTGACTGCTCAGATTATGGTGCATCTTACCAAGGAGAAGAAATAGTTTTCAACCTCAGCTGTTCTAAGACCTTGTTTCTGTAAGGATGCAGAGTCCTGGTGATGCCAAAGTTCTCTCCAGTGGACGCAAACAGAAAGGATATGAAAGGGGCCACCTCTAAGAAGAAGATACGCTTTTTATGGAATGTCATTAGTTGATGTTTTGAAGATCTAAAGTAAATTACATTTAATTTACAGTAAATTTTCCTTGACAGACAGACAGACAGACAGACAGACAGACAGATAGATAGATAGATAGATAGATAACCTGCTATCAATTTTTAAGCATACCTGTTTCTTCTGGACATTGAGGAACAGAGTTTCCATGAATACGCCACAGCAAATCCTTATCCCAGCGCAGGCAGAGTTGGTGCTCTTTCAATGGACGGCTGAATGGGGGTACAGGCTGCAGTTGCACAAGGTCACGGGCCAGGCTGGTCTGGTAAGAGCTCTGAGTTCCAAGCCCAGTGATCCAGGCCCGCATCGTGACATCAAACAGCCAATCTGCATCGAGCATGAGCCAGTCCGCTTGGTACACCACGCTGTCGGGGAGCTGGAAGGTCAGAGCTCGAATTCTGGTCAAGCCTGGCTCACAGGACCAGTGTCTCTGGAAAACTGGAGCGGCAGTTGTGGTATCAGTTGACACAAGTGCCTCCAGGTGCACGACTGCAGACACAGAGCAGGAGTACTGGACCCGTAACAGATACTCAGACACTGGTTCATGTGGTGGATTCAGAAACTCCACCTTGTTATGGAGAGGAGGATGGATGGATTCAGTGGCGTTCTGCATTCGTTTGAAAGGACAGGAAAAAAAACACATATCTGAAATATGCTCCAAAAACCCACAATAAAAATGCTGAGTGTAACGCAGCCTTTACACTTAGCTCAGAATAAATGTGAACTCACCAAAACAGCAAAGTATAGCAGCAGCAAAATACATCTATCCTCTATCCGTGACATTTTCTAGAAAAGATTTATACCTTTTAATCCCTTCAGCGGCCCATGAAACTATTTATCTATACAGTATTACTGTATTGTGTAGATTTGCGCAAATAGAAATAAGCAAAAAAACACCCACGGTTAATCACAAAAAAAGGCTCACAGGGATCAAATAGGAGACTACATACGAACAGCAGTAATGTTACAAACAAAAAAAACCTATTTTTTTTACAATCCGAGTAAACTTCAATTGTCAAAAAGACTAAACTTTTTCACATTGAAACGATCCATTAACATTTTTGTTTACTTATCGGCTTATAGTGTGATCCACCAAACGGCATCCTTTGACGTTTTATAAAGAGTCATCAAGCAGCTAACATCTATACAAAACTGCAGAATATCAACATTATATAGATTCACGTTAGAATATATTTCTGGATTAGTCTTCTTAAAGGTGGTTACTGAAGCAAACCCGGAATAATATCCTGCTTGAATCTCCAGACTGGTAGGTAAGGTAAATAGAGTAATGCATACAAAACTGCACCCGCCTTTTACACACAGTAACCAATTCTTAATATATAAATGTTATTCCTTTATTTCACATTACTAGATTTCCATTGCCACTTCTCATTGTGAAGAATCACTTGCTATACTTGGTATCTAAAGTTGCCTATATTAGATATGCAACGTAGTTTTTAAGAACATCTAAAAATTCGCGACTCTAGGCCTATATACTATATTTACGTGAGTGTTGCCTGTAAATTTAATAATGTTAATTAAAAACCCTGTCGCGCAAACTTTTAAGCACTGGCAGCATTTTGTCTAATAGTGGCGCCGTGCTAAGCGCATTGGTCTCATACCTCTAAAGATCAGAGATCCAACTCTATAATACGTGTCCGTATTTCGCACGTTGTAATGGATGTTTGCTCCGCGATCTCCGGTTTCCTCCTGCATTACAAAATCAAGCTAGGAATGAATTAGAGTTGTCTTCCTGTCCTGCACCCCCCTTATTTCGGGATATCCTCGGGACCCTAGCGACCCTGCATACAGTAAGTGGGGATATAAAATGGATGGACCTACCTAAAAACAAATGTATGGATAATAGTTGCATGCTCTGAAATACTTAAGGAAACAACTAATTAAGGACTTTATACGGTTTCAAATAATCTAGGCAACAAATCAATAAAGTACCAGGGGGTAAAGACCTCCATCCAGGGGCGTAGCTAACAATTCTGGACCCTTTGATAAAACGTCTCCTTGGGTCCCGAGGGTGTGTGTTTAGGGCTGCCAACTGTCACGCATCTGGCATGACACTCACGTACGCAATCTTACGACACTAAATTTATAATAAATTTCTATTATTCCATTATAAACCTAAAATTAGCTACCTCAAAAGCGCTGGGATTGATTGCAAATCCTACAGACTATTTACAACGTATTAAACTCTTACATACATGTAGATATGAAGGAGACAACTAATTAAAGATTTTATACAGCTACAAATAATCTGGACAACAGGGCAATATGTACCAGGAGGAGACGACCTCCAACCAGGGACGTAACTAGCAATTCCGGACCTCCGTGAATAAACGTCACCTTGGGCTCCTGGGGCGTGAGCTTTCCCCTCCATAGATTTCCCCGAATCGGGATACTCGGCACGTTTTCCCGACCATTTCTATGAATAAAACAACTTTTAGCCGGATCAGATGTAAAATCAACCTTAAATCACACGCATGCATGCGATACAAACTCTCTACAGTTCAGTGTTGTACACAACTGTAGCCTACCACGTTAGACACACAGGACACATTGGCATTTACTCAGTAAGGTTCATTTCCACATGCTTATTCACCCGAACGGTATCTGTCATTGGACTCTCCAATGAAATATGTCACGTCGCTACAAATAAGGTCAAAGCTTATGGCCCTGAACCAGTCTGGTCCACGAAACGCACAAACCCCAGTTCCAAATATTTTGTCACATATAACAGCAATTAAAAATTAATAATAGTAATAGAAAATATTTAAAGACAAACATATCGCTGTAGCTTACTTTTTCTGTTGTTTATATTTTACTCAAATTGTATTCCAGAAAAATGTATATGAATGTCATACTACGTAGCCAATTAGAACATTTTAAAATGATATACAATTTGAATGACCTACGAGGCAGCCGGAGGAATAAAATTGAGTAACAAACCTATTTGCCGGTAGGTGGCAGTATCACGAATTTCTACATACGGTAAGCGTACAGAATAAGTAGGACTATGTGTATATATACATTCGGGACCATTCAGTGCTACTCTTCTCTTTTAATATCAAGGTAGAATCACTTTACTTCCTGTTACACAAGATGAAATTCATAGAGATATTTTAACACATAAGAGTCAGTCTACTGTGTATGGGAAAGAGCCAATCTGTGATCAGCAACACTAATGGAAATAACGGACCATAAGTTCACATTGCTGTTGGAATAAAGTGGAATAAAGTGAACTGCAGCTACTTTATTACAAATTTCTGTCTGTATCTTCCTGACAGTCCTTCAAACAAACATGCACAGTATTTTGGGCTATGCATTCATGTTATAAATAGGCGGGTGAGCTGCATGGAATGTTTTTAAAAGAAACACCATTTCCACTTAATTTCTAACACTAATGCCTGATATGAGTGCATAAACCTCACGGGGATAAAATGGACAGAAACACAAGAATGGTAAAAATTTGTCATGGCTCGGTAGTTTCCATTGGTCCCAACGAAGACAAACATTCTGTTAATGCCTTACCAATATATGCGATTCTTTGCTGTTCGTAGTGTAATTTCATACCAAAATGACGATGTAGGACAACAGGAGACAATGCTGTCTGGTACAAAACAGGCAAGGGGTCCTTCATTCAAAATAGTTTATTGCTATCATGCAGGAGTGCCATAAAATTCTGAAGAGTCAAAGTCTAAAGTCACAGAAGATGCAAAAAGTCATTTCTTTTCCCCTTGTGAAGATATGTCGTCATAAACAGAGACCGAGTAAAAATCAGAAAAAAATCAGCCATGTGGAGTTGAGAAGGATCTCCCTTCTAAACACAGGCATTGCACTGGGTCACATGCAGGAGTGCAGGGAACAATGCAGCTGACGAGGAACACGCTTACAGAACAGACACACGCAAACACGCACACAGACACACACACACACACACCCATTAGTTTCAACGTGCAATAGTGGTACAAATTACATTTTTTAAAAATGACCAAGAGGAGCATAAACTATAATAAGGGAAATGGAAGGAGAGAGGAAAAAACGGACAATTCCAACATAACCGTTATTTGGGAAAGCCACACCCCCCCCGCGAGGGAATGGTTTGTTCTGCCAGCACTGCTATGGTAACTGACAGTTCTTAAGGCATGATGCAGGGTTCTGAAGACAGATTGATCCACTTTAGAATCACACACAGATCCTTGTGTAATTTTGGCTCCAGTCCTTTTTGAGCTGCACCTTCAATTCACGGCTGTTTCGTTTGGTTGATCGTGATCATGCTTCTAACCATCTGTCCATGAGAATCTCAGCACGAGGCTATTTGGTAAAATACAGCAAAAATATTAGCTTCCATGCCCTATTCCACACAAGGAATGTAGGGGACAGAGGAACACAGTGTATTTACAAACACCAGAATAACAGTCTGGATGAGAGCTCTGCCCAGCCAGACAGGGGAGCCCTCATCCAGGACAAGACGACACCCATTCTAGTGTTTGAAGAAAGAAATACAGCACTTAAGAATATCAAAAAAACAGTTTCCTTCCCCCAATAAACCAACTTCCTACCTTAATTACGAATTTACATGGCATCTAGGCCTCCCTCCTACCCATCATTTTTTGACACCATGACAAATGTGACTTGCAGCACATTCTCTGAAGTGTCTATAAAACACAGATTACATATCACAGGTGACATTCTGGCATTTTCCAGTCCTGGGAGGTCATGGGAGGGGCTGCAAAGGCCCAAAGGCTCTCCTTGTCAGCACCACATGAAGATATGTGGGCTCCAGGGACTCAGTAAACCACCATTAGAGTAATGAGACTCATATTTAACATCAAGAGGAACACAGAAAGACATCAAATGTCTAACATATTTTAAAATGAAAAGAACTTGGTCAGTAGGAGGGGGGGGGGGGTGGAGAAAAATGTAACCTTTTGACCACAATGTAAAAGTTCAAATCAGAGACACAGAAACACAAGTAGTAGTATTATTAGAAATAAGAAAAATGGAGTGATCCCCTAGACTTCCTAAGTGTCCCCAAGCAGACTTCAGCTACACCCTGCTATGCCTTTTTTCTTTGGGAAGTAGTTTGTTTTTGGTTCAGCCTTTTTCCCCCCAGTTCGGTAACCAACAACATCATTAACGGAGTTTAGTATGACCACCAAACCGAAAGGGGAAGTAACATACAGCAGTGGCCATATAGCTTAAGCTGAAGGACGAGAACCAAGCAAACACCAAAAAGCATTCAAAAGTTCAGATCAACCAAGATGAAGACATGCAAACAGATGTAACTAAAACAAGAACAACCGTCAGGTAGGAGGATTCCTTGAGAAATACTGGCACCGATTCCTGCACAATAAATAGCAGTTTACATTCCAATATATATAAGCCCACCGATTCCAATTTTTGTAGATATATATTTAAATCCTTAACGAAAACAAAATCTATCAATTTCCTTGTTCCCCTCCCGCCCTTAACAGTTCATCTCAAAAAAGGACCGAAAGATCTTCAAACGACTTCAGCAAGAGAAAATCTGACATCTCTCAAAAAAAAAGGGGGTGGGGGGGGGTTTTAAAAAAAATAATTTGCGGGAAAAAAAAAAAAAAAAAATAGAAATGATTTTTAAAAA
>JAODJX010000039.1:15460544-15475901 GCA_026776945.1 Isichthys henryi | reverse complement strand
TTGCATGTTCTCCCCATGTCGTCGTGGGGTTTCCTCTGGGTACTCCGGTTTCCCCCCACAGTCCAAAAACATGCTGACGCTAATTGGACTTCCTAAATTGCCCGTAGGTGTGCATGTGTGAGTGTGCCCTGCGATGGGCTGTCCCCCCATCCAGGGTTGTTTCCTGCCTCGTGCCCATTGCTTCCGGGATATGCTCCGTACCCCCGCGACCCGGTAGGATAAGCAGTTTGGAAAATGGATGGATGGGTGGAGGTTTCCAGTGCTAAGACGCCAAATGTCGATAGCTTTTACATACAATAAAATGTACAGGCATTCTAAAGAAAAACACACTGGCCATGAAGAGAACATTCCAGAATGGAGGAAATGCATGCTCCAGGTCAGAACTCCCACACAGTACATCACTCTACCATTGTGGGTGGATGAGCATGATAAGGAGATAAGTATACACTTCACTGGGTGGGGGCATGTAATGAGGAACACAGTAGTCCAGACTAAGAAGAAAGTCACCTGGAAGGAGTCCTATGTTAAAGACATTATGATTGAATATAAAGGTGTGTAATTACAGGATGAAATCTTCCACGCAGCTATGACAAAAGCACAGTTTAGAGACAAAAGCCATCATCTTAGTTTACAGGAGTAACCATGGTCACCCATGACAAACTGTTCCCTCAGGAAGAGTACAGGCACCCAGAATGTCTATCTAAATGGTACCGGCTACACTGACAGGAACTTCACTTACTGAGGGAACAGCGGAAAAGCCCTAAAACAAGCCAATCCAGGAGAGCTGTGGGGAATTCAGGACAAAGGGGGGGGGGGGGGGGTTTATTTTAACTTTCTAAACTTTGTAAATGACAGTGAATTTCCCAAAATTCCACTTACTAATATTAGTCGGTATAATTTCACTTGCCACTAGGTTTCCAGCAAAAGTTTTCCAACAAGAGCCCGTGATGAGTGCAGTAGAGGGGCACAGAAAGGTGACACCAGGGCTGACACCCCCCCCCACACAGCCCTGACCTCTGCCACCCAGTAAGTGGAGATGCCAAGGAGTTTTCTTAGAAGGCTTACAGCTCCCCAGGCGTCACAGCAACCATGGCAGAACTGCAACTGCATTACCACCGTTCAGACTTTTACCACCATAAACCCTTGCAGCAATGTTACTGCCAATGCTAGATATTAGCCTCCCCATTCGCTCGCCACCCTGCTAAACTCATCGTGGACTTTTTCCGTCTTACTCCTGTGTTAAAGTTTTATTACATTGCAAACTACGCCATGCCATTTGTCCTGCTACTGGCAGCAGCAGGTTAGGTGAAATAAGATTTTTTCCCATTTCACAAAATAATAAAACCACATTTATAAATCTTTGTGTTCTACAGGCAAGTTATCGCCCCTGTTGGGTGACAGCCTCCCCACGCCCTGAAATTCTCTTCACCGTGAAAATCTAGTAATTTCACATTTTTTTATTCTACAAACTGCATAAATGTCTGACAGAGCAATTAGCGCGAGCATGTTGTGAATCAGGGAGAGATTCTGTTTCGTTGCACCGCCGAGGCCAAACGAAGGTATTCTGCGTATCATTTTCAGATGCTTAAACGGAAACATAGAATATTTGGCTTCACTTTAACAGCAACATAAATTCAGCAATAAGAACACAGATTTAAACAGAGGATGAAACCAAAGGTAATGAATGAGAAGACAGTGATTTCTTATTCTGCAGGGACTCATTTTTGGCGTGGTGCTGTGGAGCATTCGCAAGGCTGCATGGGGCGATTAACCTCCAGCGCAGTACAGCTGACTGACAGGCCCGGTGGCAAACATGTGTCACCCACTCGCGAGCGGATTGCCTTGCTGGAAAGGGCGAGGCTAAACATTAGCGACAGGCTAACCGTGAATATCACATTTAAACGCCCGATGCTTCTTTCCCTACGATTCAGGGCAATTTATATTCCAAACAAACAGACACACATACTGTTATTTTAGCATTCTATCAGAAAAACATGTTTTTGGTCATATCATTAAACATCTCATGAAACGCAGCAAATGACTATTAGACTGTTGAAACATTTACCATAAACAGGGTGTCATAATTAGACATGCTACATCTATACATGGGTGTTACTCTTGTGGGGCAACATTCTATTCTTTACAAAATGCGGTGTAACATGCAACAAGTTGCTTCATCTTTGACACCACCTTGGCGTTAATAAAACACAAACCACAAAACCACAACTCAAACATGAACCGCAGCTCTGCCAGCATGCCGTTCCCCAGACCTGCCTTAGCCTAATCTCTCCCTGGTCCTTTCTGCCAGGAGTATCTAAAAGAAGACGACTCTGCTAAAGGGGCCACTTGAACTGGACATGGGATCTGCCTGAAGGCTCAACCAAGCAGCAGCTGAACCCTGAGCTCCGGGGACCAGTAGGAGGGCAGCACTCGACATGCCGAGTGACAGACCCATGCCATGTGCAGTCACCACAGCAACAGTGACGTCCTGTGCATCGGCAGCCCGTCGGCTTCCTTCCCACAACTAAAGAAAGGGTTTCCTGTTTACTAGCACAGCACTTAGTTCCACCTGGCGAGTTCCTTCAAGCAACATTGGTTAATTACACGAAACTTTCCCATCATCATCAGGAGGATGATGCATCAACAAACAAGTCTCCCTCGTCAGCTGAATGAATAGAGTCAACCAGGAACATCGGAATTTCCTTGTCCTAGTGGCTAACAAATAAATAGCAAGCTAAAGGAAGCTAAAAGAAAAAAATTTGGTGAGTTAAGGAAGCACTGGTCAAACTTCAAAGGAAGCAGAACCGAGCCCCACTGGCCGGTAAAAGGAAATGTGGCCCAGGTGGATACCAGCACCAAAAATCCACAGCTGGCTCTCCTTTCCAGACAGAAGGCCACAAGACGGGCCCCAGCAGCTGCCGGAGGTAGGTGTGAGGAACCCGTGCAAGCGCCTACACCTAGGCTGCTCCCACGCTGCACGGAGAAGGGGAATTATGTACAGCAAGACACACAGACTCAATTGGAAAACACAGGAACTCTACTGCGGGGTCCATGAATGAAGTATGAAGAGACCCCCAATCCGCGTCTCCTCTGGCTAGTTGCATAACGGTATTAACACGCTCCTAAAAATAAGGAGTGAACCTCATTGTTCACCGCAATCAGATCAGATTTAAACAACGAACGATCTCCTTCTTTTCTTCTCCATTTAAGGTATCGCGGCGAGCGGAATCGGTCAGACGACCCCCACAGAAACCCAGGCCTGCGATCAGCATTCTAAGCCTCCTGCTACACGGCAATCTGCCTGTGGCACGAGGCTCTCACATCTGCCGCTCTTTGTTGTTCAGGCCCCCATGGCAACCAGGCTCCCACACCACCTTGCACAGAGATGTGGAAATAGCTTAACTAAAAACTGCATACAGAAAGAATGTCAGAGAAATGAATTTATGAAATGGACTGTGTTACCAGCACAGGGTTCAGCAAAGGTAAGATCATACTCATGTGGATGCCCCTTTAATGAGATCTATCAAGTGCAGTTATTCATGAAACATGACATTTTTCCAGTATACTGACCATAAGTTACTTCCATCATTAAATTTACAAGACAGTAAACCTACCTGTAATTGGACCGTAACTGAACTGAAAATTAATAGAACATAAGTGCCCAGAACTTACCGAACCTGGACTGCAAAGGTGATACCAATGGAGAGCCCAACAACCACCCACTTGAAACCTTCCCAATCCAATGAGCAGGTCTGCAAACTCACTTCTGCTGCAGGTCATGTAGGCTCTGCTCAGCCCGTTGCAGGCCCTCCAGATCCTTCATCATCTTGCCCATGTGGTCCCTGGAGTAGCGGTTCTGGATGTAGGCGAACCAGCAGCCGCCCATGCCAATCACAATAGACACCACTAGCATGAAGTCTTTCAGATGGCTATGTCTGTTCACTGTAAGAGAAGTGGGGGGGGGGGGGATGGCACCAGAGGGAGGCACCTCATTAAGAGGGCTTTGTTACAGGACAGGTCTCTCCCTGTCACAGCCAATAATGAACCAGGAAATAGAATTTGGTTTTATAAAAGCTACTGGAGAAAAGCTATGCAGTTAAAAAGGTGATAAACACTGGGATTTACATTCTTGTGCAAAACAAAGTTAACTATTATCCTACAATAGTAATTGATAAAATAAATCAATAAATGACCAGGAAGAGGCTGGTGCTTCACTGGCCACAAAAAAAAAAAAAAAAAAAAACCTTACACTTCGCATAGCGAGTCAGGAAATGACGCCGAAATAAAACCAAGGACAAATCACCCATCACCGAGGGCAGCCAAGTGAGGCATTTCCGTCGCCGGCAGGGGGCACAGCATATCATGATAGGTAAAGCCAGATTAGCGGATTATTTCCATTTGCTAAAGGCCCATTTGTGGGTGACTGGGCACGGAAGCAATGAAAATCAGGAGAGTCGACATTTATGACTGAACCCTAGAGCTCCACATCTTCTGCCCTACACAACTCCTTTGACAGAGAACACGCATCAACCAGGACCGGCCAAACAGAGGCGTAAACACACACATGCTTATGTCTCCCAAATTATAAGTGTCACACTACTGACTAGCCACTTTAATCTCTTTCTACTACAGCCTATTTCCACAGTGTCAGGGGATGCCTCCTTAGTGGCAACTGACACGGAATCATATTGCAGCACTCAGACAAGCAGACAGCTCTTGATTTATACTGCTATCAAGTCATTCTCACCCCCAATTTAAACATCGCAATCTTGTGAAGTGTATTTTTCCACATAAACATCTCCATTCTGTCATCTAAAGGGCATCTAGCATAAGTATCATCATCCTCCTCAACCCACTCTGTTTGTTCACCAATGTGGAAGAAAAATTGGAACCAACCTCTCCAATAGTTCCTAGTTAAGCTACTTAGAATACAACTCCGGACTTTGCAGTTGGTGTGCAAAGTTTTCTCCTTTATTCAGCAATCCTGCATAGAACTCCGGTCACACTCTGGTACCAGGTACACCAAGCACAAAGAGCAACCCGCTGATAAACCCGCTGAAGATCCAAGGACCAGTAAGGGCTTAAAAGTCCTGATGTGTTTGTTGATAATTTGTGACCAAACAAAACAAGCGTAATTCTCCACCTCTATTGGTCTACCTTAGTATCAGGGTAACATTCGCCCATTTTGCCAAAACATACTATTTTTCTCTGCTGTTAGACTTATAGTATATCCATATCCACACCATATCCATACTATGAATATATTTATACCAAACTACGGATACATGATCCTACTTAATCCTACTTATGCGTCTGAGCTACCGTATAACATATTGCGGGTAACATACTGAGACTACTCTAGATCTATGATATTCTGTACTCCCTTAACCAGTTGAGGCTGCTTCGATTCCCTTCCGTTCCCTTCCTGCAGGTGCTCTCTCACTACCCCGGCTGCCTGTCTCACTACCCCGGCTGCCTGTCTCACTACCCCGGCTGCCTGTCTCACTACCCCGGCTGCCTGTCTCTCCAAGGTATTCAGGGCCTACGAAAGTGACAATATGCAGGCTGCCGTGACGCAAGGACTGACAGTATTCAAAACAATATCTACTTGCCTACGGTCTACCGATTTTCAGTTCTCTTTCCATACGAGAGACCTGCTTCTCCGCATTATTTGAGCACTCAAAACAGGCCGTTTATGAAAGAGATGGGGCTTCGTATATTTACAGTACCGGCTTGAGTGGCGAAGCGAAACATAAAGGAAGCTGTGGCAACAAGGAAAGGCAGAAGTCATTCATTTTCCTCCAGGACATTGCTCTGCATGTGCCTGCTGCTAAAATGTAATTTCCTGCTCACTGTTTCAGGCTTGAAGCTAGACATTCAACCCCTTCTGCCCCCAAATACAATGGTACGCCACTAAAACAAGCTTCATATTTTAAATGATGGATAGTGGTATGGATGCATCCTGTTAACGAACATGTCGCGCACTCTACCTGGGATCTGTAATCCTTCACACGGCCCTAAGGAGCAGAGCGCGAGCCAGGCATCCATCACTGTGATATTTACCAGGCGAGCTCTCGGCAACCGGTCCCTCAGATAGAGGGCGCTGGGCCTCCGCGGCTACTCCTGCACCACAGTCACCGGAAAGCCAGAAGCGGCATTCCTATTTGTAAACAAAAGGCCTCGCAAACTGAGCCAAGATGAAAGGAAGAGGGGACACCGGTGTTAATTAAGAGAGACCAACTGACGGCTCACACAATTCCCTGCGTACAAGTGCTGCATCAGGAAGTTGTCTGCGGTCGACAGGATGTCAAAGCGGACATGCCTTATGTCTAATTACACTATCACCGGCTTATCAGCAATTTGACTAATTATGCAGCCAGCAACGGGGGTCCTTCAACTTTTGACGTTACCCATGGGACAGTGGGGAGGCTCTGCCGGCAGTCCCCATTTCGACATCACGTCTTATTCATGGTGCCCAGAACAGCTGCTGCAGTTGGCCAGCCCATCCCTGTCTGTGCCAGTTGGGAGTCCATAGCCTCTCGCTAATACTGTCACTTGCAGACTGCCCCCCCCCCCACCCCTCCCTGGACACTCTTGGACCAGCCCTCCCATTGTGGGGGAAACCAGCTGGGACACTTCAGCCAGCGGGAAATGAACGAAGCAGGCTCCTGTCATTCTGCTCCTTTCATCTCTTCCATACAGTCTCCCCCCTCAAAGTCACTTCTCTTCCCCTTTAATCTTTTGTGTTTATCAGTTAATCTTCTACTTTATTTGCAGCTCTCACTTTAAATACATCTATTAAACAGGTAAATGCTCCTTAGTCTTGAGTTGCATTTGTGCTCTGTAAAATCTCATAGTAATTTCCTCTATAAGGCATTCTTTCTAACCGAAGTATCCCGGTCTGAGCAAAAATCCACAAAATAAAAGCGTGGATATTTACTGGGCGATTATGAACGACTCAGATTTCTGGCCTCAATACAGCACGGGGTAATAGCCTGAGGAGCCCCCTCGCCGGTGAGACGGTACTGGTATCACAGAGTCCTGGCATACTGCTTAAGCACAAGGAGGAAATGACAAGACAGAGGCAAGGAGCGGGGAGGGTTTAACCCTCCTGCAAGCGACCTACGACCAAGGCAGGCGGGGGCGGCGGTTTCGGTGCCAGTGCGCCAGTGCAGCATGCTCAGCATACAGATAGACTCCAGCTACAGGTAGTTTCTCCCAGAGAATCTCAGGCACCAGGAGGACAGGGGAGGGCGCCGCCTCCGGGCCTCCTCGCCTAAGCTGGCAACCACTGCTGCACGTCACTCACTGAATGCATTTCTATTTTGCCGTTTGCGGATTCTTTTCTGTATTTACTTTGCCAGTAAAATTGTCAGAAAGAGCACACCTACAGAAAGAGACGGCAATGAAAATAAAGTCACATATAAAACAACCTGGCAGATTGGCTTCATCAAGGACCGCCGTGCCCCTCCCAGAGACGGCCGCTCCCGTGTTTCCCAGCAGCCTGTCGGAAACATGACCGAGCGCCCTGGACAGGGCTGAACTCTAATGACACGTGTCAGTTACATCCTTCCTCTGCCTGCGCCAGGGAGATAAAGGGCTGGTCAAGCAGCCTCGGGAAATACGACGCATTATCAGCTACGTCCCTATGCCTCTTTATAGCATCTGAGAAATGTATAAATGTGAATGAGACGTAAATGAAAGTAAATGAGTGAAACAGTCTCCCCACACCCCCAACACATCCTTCTTTCCGGAACTCTCTTTTACTGCTTCACATTTTCGCTCCAACACAAACATTAGGATGTTGCTTCCCAACATAAAACAGGAGTGTGCTAGGCTCCCCTAAACTTCCAAACCATCAATAACCGCAGCGTATGAGCACTGCTCCTCAAGGGCAGATCCGGAGAAACACACTCATATATATTCCTGGTTGGGGTAGGAAACACAGTAAAGAAGGTGGCAGTTAAACCCAGCCCCCCCTTTTGGCCCATGGTATAGCGAGCCACTTACTGAGCGGAGCCCCAAACAGCACAGTGTCTAGAGCCTTCAGCTGCAGCTTCTGAGCGTGACGGCGGTCCAGGATTTTCAGCACCGACTGGGTCAGCGTTGTATTCTGCGTGGCAAGCCTGTATAAAGAGGAGTACAGTGACTATTTTACAGCAGGGGAACACATGCACTTAAACACAGGATTGGACTGAAGTTCCAACACTGAGGATTACTTCTTTTTTCAGTAACATCAAATTAATTAATATTTTCCCTTCTAATATCATGAAATAATACCTGCAGTAACATCAAGTGTAAAAAAAACAAAAACATCCCTTCTTGCTTAGATTCGAAATACAGCCTCGTCCAGGTGCCCAATATTTAGGCTTCTATAGGTGAAGCCAGCAAAGCTCAGTGGTGTCCAATTGGAGCTTTACTGACAAAGACCACTTGAATCACTTATGTGCCACCAGGAACGTAAAAATGAAGTTGGCTTAAAAATCAAGCTTAAAAACTGCACAGGCCTTGATCACAATGAGATGCCTTGGTTTGAGATGGAATACAAATGAGATGAGCAACTCATATCAATTTCACCACATATGCAAATTCTTGTTTAACCTAAAAGAATCCATCAAGTCCTTCACAGGCAGGACACGGTCAGGTTGCAGGACATAAACCCCTCATTACAGTCCGAGATGCACTCGAGCATAACTGAAGGACCATGCTCACGTTTTCCACATTCAGAGCACTCATGGAATCCATGTGCCTTGGCCTCCCCAGTTACTGCATGACAAGCCAAATAAATAAGCAGCGTGACAGTATTTCACTGGAAAATAACATGACATTCTTCTAACATGCTTCCAGGCACTTGAAGAATCAATGTCGATGTCTACATACTTCACAACAAGGATGGGTCAGCATTGGCTCTGTTTGGATTGGATTCATTTTACTTAAGGAGGCTCTGTATGTAGCCAGTTAAGCGGTTTGTCTGGCTGCTTTGAACAGTTAAAGAGGAGAGGTAGAGATAAGGAGCATGCACTGATACAGCGTGTTACCACACCCACCACGCGACAAAACACCTCAGGGATGAGAACCCAAGTGAAGCCATGTACCGGGTGATACCTCAGTACCACATCATGGACCAGTGTGACCAGGGTGGCTCTGGGGTTAGGGATCTGTGGCGGCAACTGAATGGTTGCTGGTTCAAATCCTATGAATTCCCAGGGTGATTCTACTCCATTGAGCCCTTGAGTAATTGCTTCCTCCTGGGTATGACGTTATTTTATGACGTTAAAGAAACATGTGCAAAATCCCCAAAGGATCAGAGATAGAGGAGATTAACATTATCAGACGGGATTCATTTTATGTCAAAGTTAGCACATATATAAAGCAAATGACAAGAGAATTTTCAATTCTGCGTGACCTATCCCATTAACATACTATTCAGATATAGGAACAGAACTTTTTCCTCCCAAACATACAGTAGCTTACAAACTGGTGTTACTCAGTAGTGATGTACTGCTCTACACCTCTGGAAAACCTGACGAGGTCCCCAGGAGAAAACTAATCCCTGTTGCCAAATATTTGAGAACATGTATAAAATCCAAAACTGGAGTTAGGGGCTGAAGATCCCCACAAAAATTTGCAAACATCTTGACCCATTATAAAAACTGCAAAATGAATTGCAATGAAAAGTTTAAGAGTTACTGCGAGAAACACAAGATTTCATGGTCACGAAGACAGGAAAGTCACGTGTGCGGCTGCTTCCGGAGACAAAGATGAACAGCATACCCAGCCAAGATCCCACATTTTCCTCAAGTTTAATATTAAAAGTTATTTTTGGTAAAGATAAAGAGCACTCACACTAACAAATATTGAATAAAATTAATATTTATATATGATATGGTTTTATGAAATCCAAATCATTTTCAGTATTGTTTATATAGCTATTTTTGGGTCATGCGTTGTCAGCAAATTTGTGATTTTTCATATTCCCATAATTGTTCATTGCCAACTCCCAAATAAGCGAAACTGCAAATGTCAAATTTGTGAATCTGGAAAGGTGACAGTATTTGTGCAGTATTTCATCTGAAGTTTACCTCCACTGTTTTTTGCATGAGCTCTGCATGCGCTTTCCGAGCCAACCAATCATTTTGTGATAAACCTAAAAAATGTCTTATACTGCATGGAAATGTTTTGGATTCCACAGAGAAGATATTAAGCAAAAGCAAGTGTATTGTCAGTACCACTTTGTGTTGGTTGGTACAACTCACGGCAACAAGTGTAAGAGAATCTGATTACGCTGCTATTCATTTTATAAATACATTTAGGTTGTTATGGTTATCTTAAAATGTTCTGGAAATTCGTGTTCAGTAGAATTTGTGCTTAATGACATTTTATAAGAATTGCCGGTGTACCAGTAGAGACTTTTTGGTGAGTAACCCAAAGCATGAAATATCGACTAAGCTGGGCTGACATGACAAGAAATTATCATGATTTTAACCTTTATATGCTAATTCGTGCTTCATTTGCAGTATAGAGGTTAAAATGCACGGTAATTTCATATTATATCAGCGCAAATGCTCATAAAATACATATGCATCTGTGCTATTGCAACAATTGATTGCCACATGCGTCGCTTTTAAAGGGAGTGCGTACTTGTGTATCAGTTATGTGCATTCAGTTTATATTGGATAAATTTTCAACTAACGTTTTGTTTTATACATATAACATTAATCTCACAGATTCATCATCATGAATCTTTCATTCATTCATTCATTCATATCATCGTGTGAATTCTTCCAATGTTGTTCAGTCCTAGTTTCAAGGCTACCGTTAATGTTTTACTTTATCCTTTTGCAGCAATGAGTAATCTCATTTTGTATGGAAAGAAAAATATTTTTATCCATATTCCATACACTTTTCCTCAATGTGTGGTGGGGGTGGGATTAATTGATTATTATTCTAATAATGACTGGTAAAATTAGTAATTCTGCCTGAAATGCCCATCCCTACTTATACTTTTTAGCCACTGTTCAGCAGCAAATGTTTGCCTTACTCTGCACATGCATATCAAGTAAAACCCAAACTTAAATAGACCATCTACCTCAAAATACAACTTGGCCCTACAGACTCATTTCCAGTGCATCACAGGGCAATTCAAACGTTCTCTGTCTCTCTCTGACACACACACAGACACACACACACAGACAGACAGACACAGACAGACACAGACACACACACACACACAGACAGAGACAGAGACACACACAGACAGAGACAGAGACACACACAGACAGAGACACACACACACAGACAGAGACACACACACACAGAGACACAGACACACACAGACAGAGACACAGACACACACAGACAGAGACACAGACACACACAGACAGAGACACAGACAGAGACAGACACACACAGACAGAGACACAGACAGAGACACACACAGACAGAGACACACACAGACAGAGACAGAGACACACACAGACAGAGACACAGACACACACAGACAGAGACACACACAGACAGAGACACACACAGACAGACAGACAGACAGACAGACAGACAGACAGACAGACAGACACACACAGTGATTTAGTGACAACAGTCCACCATGAGGAAGACAGATATTTCCATTAACAGCGTCTCCATAAGAGCACCGTGGCCTCGTACCTGGGCATGGCACTGCCATTGAACTGCATCTTCCGGAAGGTCTCTGCATACTGAGGCAGCTCCACGTAGGTGTTGAGCCAGTCCTCCACATCGTCCATTGTCCAGTTGTACACTGTTGGTGAGGAGAGCACAGGACTCAGTGCCGCAGCCTCTCTACATGCTTCACCAAAAGCTCCATTACTGGCCATAGGGAAATACCATTTCAGATCGACTCACTGCCCCAAAATCTGCAGGACAAACACTACAGTCTCAGGACTAAAAAAGGCTGGGATGCTAAAGGATGAAGTGAATAAAAACACAAAAGCATCTCTCAGGTCATCACCTTGCAACAACTAATATTAGGCTGCACGAATCTGGGGAAAAAAAAAAAAAACATGAATCGCAATTTTTTTTGCTTAGAATCCAGATTACGATTCTTTTCTCAAATTTAAATATTTATTGCACTAAACTGCAAAAGGAAACACAACAAAACATGATTGTCCCAAAAACATGACTGATCCAGGACCAGCATATCAACTTCTGACAGCAGAAAGGAAACGCTCAACTGGCCGTTCAATTAGGACAACCCAAACAGCCATACCGGTGTTCCAGTTCCAGAAGTGCCACTTAGTATTGTAATGTGATTTTATTGCAATAAATATTGGGGTATTTATGAAATAAAAAAGGAGTTCAACATAAATTTCTCACGAACTCATCTAGGAGTGATTTAAATAGCAAGGATGAAAATAACTGTCTTGCTCATACAAAAGGAGGGAAACTTTAAGCTGATTTTTAAACATATACTAGATAATACTGAATAGGAATGATAATTAAAACAGCAAAACTTGATGTTTTTTTTCCGATGATAGAATAAAAATGTTTTAGCGAAACCTAAACTCCCTGCGCTATAATGTCCGTACTGAATTGAAGGTACGAAAAAGCATGATCTTAATCTGACTATCGATATAAGAACTGGATGTGGATAACATGCAATGTTGGTATTAATATCACACAGGAACTAGCCCTAAAATATACTACAGCTATTTTTTGAATTCGGCACAAAATGCCCTGCCTCGTGTCGTAATGCCATTTGGCACCTGTACCAGTTTTCAGGCCAGTGGAAAACCAACACCGTGAAGTACTGTACTTTTGGTACTTTCTTGAAGTACCAAAAGAAAGGCACCTGCTGCAGTGGAAAAGCACTCTTTACAGAGAATGATGGGATGCTTGAGACTCTCTGGGGAAAAGTAGAAGTACTTGTTTTTATCCAACTGGCATAATACAATTTAGAAATGAGATCGCATAGAGGTGTGAAGCGAGATCACAGACTTTACGATTAATTGTACAGTCCTAATTCATATACAGGAGTATTTGTACTAATCGCTGAACTGCACAGGCACGGAAGTGTGCAGGGGAATCCTACTTGGAAACATCAGTGACAGCACATTACAAACTCCAGGCAAGGACATCAGCAGGCCATTTCCTCAAGACAAACAGAGAAGGGAAGACCTATCCCAGCAGCCCCTCTGGCAGACATGTGCATGGACTATTGCTGCAGGCTGCCAGTTGCCTGTCCGGAGCTCAAATATGACGCTGAGTAAAGGAAGAAAAAAAACGCAAAATATCCAGTTAAAAAGGTCACACCCTTATGTCAGAAGCACACATAAATCCATCAGGACTGAAATCCGTCTCCCACAGCAATATCTGCCCTCATCTCTGGCTCTGGTATGATCAGACACCTTCCAGCAGGTCTGCATTACTTCCCCATTCTCCAGGGCTTTGCAAGCTTACAAAAAAAAAAGTCTTTTTATGACTGCTGAAAACTACAGAAAAGAGAAGCAAATAGGTGGCTGCGACCAGAAGAAACATCTGAAATCCAGGCTCCAAAACATAGATTTGCGTTCTCATTGCGTGTCTGTTATGTTTGGGTAAAATCATACCTTAAGTTATATACTGTATTGACTACTCATCAGTTAAATACTTAGCAACATTCATTAATATTCTCAGAAACCGCGAAGTTTTTGTCAGCATTTGTTAAAAAACATTCACGATGAGCCTTCCGTTCTACAAAGCAGGGGATGATTAGATAGTGTTAGCTAGCCAAGATAAACCTTCCTCCCTTATTAGGGGCTACTCCAGAAAGCCGGTGCAGGCAGTTAGCCAAAAAAGTTTTATAAGTTCCTATAAAATATGCTGTCAGGTAACCTGACTGCTGGCCACATAAGAATCCATGGCGCACTGATCCTTTGGTAAGTCAAGATCACCTTAAATTTAAGCAGATACTTGCTTGTTTTGCAGTGTCCCAGACTGAAATCAGCAATGCTGCAACATGTTTTGCCACTCAGTCCCTCTGAAGGGGCATGTTCCAGTGAGAAAGTCACATCAGTGCATACCCTTTATAAGCGCCCACTCGCTTCCCAGGGGAAATCCAGGGGTGATGCCCTTCTTAGTGCGTCATTGAGATATCCATACTAAATCTAACAGCACGTTTTTCCTTTCTCAATAGCCCTGTGACGATATCACACCCAAGAAGTCTCTCATTAAGCCTGCGTTCCAGGATCAGATAACACTCTCATTGCTGGATCAGATTACAGCACATACAGTCTCATTCCTGGGATTCAGATGTCACACTATTGACTGTCCACTCTGCCCTCATTGTTGGGTTACAATCACACATTATCTACACCACTGAAAGGGTTAGTAACCTGTATAGGACTATCAGGAACAAAGCTTTTCACACAGTGAAATTGAGGAGGTGTTGGCAAGACATGGATTTGCCCAGTAATGAATGTGGGTGTGACTACAGGTGATCTGTGTGTGCTATCCAGAGTGATCAATAAGGATTAAAAACATTTCTCAATTAATTCATTCATATTCAAAACAATTATCCTGGTCAGGGTGATGAGGGCCTGGAGATTATCCCAGATGGCACAGGGCACAAGCCCGGGTTCACCTTCGATGGGATACCAGTCTATGGACACACACACTACTTTTGACAACGTTTTTTTATTTGTCAATAATAAAAGATTCATTGGCAGGGAAGTGCTTTTGTGAGAAAATGTTTGTGCATTTGCAAGTTTATGAAGGCCAGGAGAATTCCTGAATGACTCCAAACAGATAATTGTTATTATTGCTTCTTTAATAGCTACCCAAACGGTGTTTAAATACAGTGATAATGACCAACCTCCCATTCATCCGAGATAATGTGCAAAACCTACGGATGTAAAGATAGAAAACAGAGGAATACCTTCAGAGCCCTTCCAAGCTTTCCACAGGTCTTCCACACTGATGAACTGGTCGTCCCCGTGGAAGGTGTTGTGCTTAGCCTTGGGGTCATGATAATTCAGGTCCTCCCTCAGGAACTGCGGTATGTAGATGAGGACGAACAGGAAAGTAACAAAGACAAACAGAGTCAAGTTAAGCAAACATGGGGGGAGGCGGGTTTGCTTCAGTTCTGTGTGTTGAGATCAAAACGAACACACAAACACACGGGCTAAATGACTGAACTCAGACTTGACTGGGCCTGAGGAGAAGCCAAAATCTGGGACCTTTAGGGCCAGCGGAGTGTTTGCATGTGGATGGCAAAGTATCTCCAAGATCCCAGAATGAAGGACCAAGCCAAAGCTCACAGAGGCTTACTCACTCTCTCTCTCGCCCGGGGGCGGGGGGGGGGGGGGGGGGGGCCGCCCGCCCCGGCGGGCCCCCCGGGGAGGG
>JAODJX010000039.1:15449460-15460534 GCA_026776945.1 Isichthys henryi | reverse complement strand
CCCTTCCTCCCTCCCTCCCTCCCTCCCTCCTCATGCAACACAGACTAGGACAGACTTAACAAGAACTATCATAACTGATACAGCGCAAACAAGCTGCTTTCCTACATGGCAAAAAGAGTAAAGGGTAACATTCACTTCCATGATATTCACTTCCAGTCAGATACTTTACAAACCATGAACAAGAGAAAGGATCAGTTATCAGCTATAGATCCAATATAATACAATACAAACACAACACAATAGACAGACAGACACAGACAGACAGAGACACAGACAAAAACAACAAGCCTCACAGGCTTGAGTACTGTGTATCATTTGTTACAGACGCTGTTCTGGGTCTTTATTTTACTACCCATAGAAGGGAGTTAGCTGTGTATAAAAATGCATTCGTGGGCCCCATAAGCTAAGCAACCAACCCAGAAGAAAAAATCCACAATCAGGTTAACATTAAGTGAGCGTTTCACAGAAATATAAACACTTCCTCCCACATGACTTCCTCAGGCATACTCTGCTCCAGAGTTGCCCGTATCACAAGTGTACCAGAACAAAGTCATTCCCTACGCAGATATGACCTGCTGTTCTGTTCGTCAGTTCGTCAGGCTCCCATTTCGCTGCTTTTGCTCACATGCCAGCTGTATATTGCAGTTTCCTTCACACCCAAACAGGAACACAGATGGAACAATCATATGAGAATCTCTGGGGTTGAAAGCAATTATTGTACACTGCTGCAATTGTGTCACCGGCGATGGGGCTGCTGCATGTGTTCTGCAGACAAAGTATATCCACTGACTGAATGACAGTGAGATTTCATGCTGAAAACTTCCTACAACATGGATGTTCCAAAAACTGGGGGGGGGGGGTGCTGACTAAATCTAGGAAGAGACAGACAGACATCCTGAACAAAATCTAACAGTGAAGACATTCTCCCATAAGACCGCCAGACTGTCTATGTGCAATTCTTACCTCTAGACAGGATCCACAGTCTTTCAGCAATTTTAGTTCATTAAACTCATGGTGGACTGTTGTCACTAAATCAATCTTTGTGCGTGTGTAAAGCAATAAGATTATTATCCCCTACTTTAACAATATAGCAAATAAGCTCTATAAATGTTATAAATTGTGCAGTTTCTGCAAATTAGACGCCTTTTAAAAAAATCCCCCAAACGATGCTTGTCTGATATGTACTGGAATACATTTAATTAATATTTGTTCCAGTAATTCTCAGATGCATTTGATGTCACTTGCCCAAGAACTTGTGTCACGGCAGAATTCAAAAAAACCTCTTAAAGGCCCAGTGTACAAAAAGATACATTAAAAAGCACTAATCTAGAAATTGATTTATAAACGTCAAATACTAACATCTGACACGCTGTGAAGTTGAGAATTTTGGGAGGGAGATTTTGACAAATGCTTGTTGTCAGAACTTGCTTTGTTTTTCCCTTTTCGGTTGTACAGATTTCATGGCATTTTTTTACCAGGCGATTCTACCCGAAGTGACAGGGATTAGAGAACAGGGTCAGACAATCCCTCAAGCAACTGGGGTTAAGAGTTTTGCTCAAGGGTTCAGCAGTGAAATCACTCCACCAGCCATGGGATTTAAATCGGCGACCTTCCAATCACATGCACAGAGTCCTAACCTGCTGAGCCACGCACTGCCAAACTGCAAAATTCACGTTTTCTTCAAAGGGCATTTAATAGTCACACAAAAGCAAATAAGCCTCTCATAGATCATAACTTGTGTCATACATGATCAACACTGAAATACAGACAAACCAAAAAAAAACAATCAGAATTCAAAGTAATTTCCAGCGAGTTCACAGAGCTGTGCATTGTCTCATCCAGCGTTTCTCACACCAGCCCTCGGGGAACCCCTGACGGTCCAAGTTCACACTCCCTCCAAACTCTAAAGGAAGTAGTAACATGAAGTATCTCTGAGTCCCTGAGGATGGGTTGGAAAAACACTTAACACTTTCACACTTTTAATTAACCTTATTAATCAGAGGGGCAAAATCTTGATTACACAAGTAGTATCTAAATGCTGTCGTTACTGCTATAGTATATACTGTACGTTGTTTAGCGGAGCTTTCTGAAATCGATCCAGGTATCGATAAGTACAGGCTCCAGAGCAAGAGGACTCTCACAGTGAACTCATCATCTTCTAGGTCAAGATTCCCTGTGTCTCTAGGCATGACACAGCCTGCCCCAGGTTTTCTGGGTTAATTTAATAACAGACACAAAGGAATGAACCAAGAAGCCCTGGTGAACAGACAGGAAATGGCACATATGCAATTCTCTCAAGAGCTATAAGAATGACTAAACAGAATTAAACTTGTTACTAGCCTATCTGAGTATCTAAAAGTATGTGCGCACCCAATCAACACCTTGTGTAGCTATTTAATCAAAAGTAACACAAAACCTACACAAAATACAGTGTTAAACAGAACAAATAAACACAGGAGGACTGATGACACAGGCAGAGGCTAATAAAGGCATCTACAGCATATCACACATCCACCATGAAAAGCTCAAAATATGCTAGAAAAAAAATCCATTTGCATGAATAGGTACCGATTCCAAGGTTCAGTTCAACTGTAATACAACAAAGTTCTTAATAGCTAAATTCAAACAAAACACAAAGAAAATGATTAAAACAAAGTTCAGTTTTCACCAAATCCTACTGTAGCACAGTTTTGCAAGCCCGCCTTTCCTGTAATGCTTTTCAGCAAATGAAAACAGCAAGATACTTTAATTCCAAAACGATTCATTCAAGCACAATAATACCATTAACTGGAAATTAGAGCGGCTGTTTGTTCACAGTACTCCGAACCACACTTTCTGGGCTGCTAATCTGTGCCACTGATACAATTAGGGCATCCTGTTATGTTGTTAAACACAGAGGCTCTCAGCAGGAGAGTGCAGATGAACATGCACTCCAACTGAGATGACTTGCTAACCTATTCAATGCTGATTCTCCAACTGAAGACTGAAACAGTGGGTTATTTTTGACAAATGGGTCACCTACCATAGAACATTCGAGAATGCAAAAGCTGAAACGCATATCTTCCAATTTACTTTCAACTGTAGTGCACATGACATAAAATAACTCCAGATTTTCATCACCTAATGCAGTTTCAGATAACAGCTTTGGGGAGGTCAAGGTTTGACAGGACACAAATAGTTCCCAGAAGCATGGGAAATACAGAAAGCTATTGACCTCATACAAACCCCACTCATCTCCAAGATGTGACTCACTGAAAGCAGCTTCTGCTTCAGCCACAAATACAAGCTTTGACTCTAATGCCAGGGATGTTTATTCTTCCTTAAAACATCCTAAAAACAACAGCCAGGCTTCTTAACCATCCTCTGATTGCCCTTTTGTGTTATAGGTTGAGCATCCAATGCATTTCAAACCAAAACACATGCCACACTTCTTGACATGAGATCACAGCAGTAGTTACATCATTTTGTCTCCCTTGTCACCCCACTACACGTTTTGGGAAACATTCCATGAGTCATTTAAAATGCCACATATTTAATTAAAAACATTAATAGAATTACTAGAATCTCTTTATCAAACAATCCATCCATCCATCCATCAATGAAGGAATCCATCCTCATAGCCCTTGTTCAGCTGAGGACCTTGGCAAAGGATACTATTGAAATACAAACCACCTCAACCAGTACTGGGTTTAAAAGATGCACTAAAAACCCTGGAAAGTGATGTACAACCACAAAGCGTTGTGGGACTGAAGGAAAAATGGAAAGAGCAAAGCCCACATATTACAGTTTGTCAAAACCTAAAACAATGGATTGAAGAGTGATTCAAGAATAGAGAATGTCATTTGGAGGCTTGAAGGCACAGCTTGAATCCTACGATCAACCTGGACAATTGCGTGGGAGTTTTTCACATTGAAAGTGAATGGAATTGCAGTCATCGTGGATCTTAAATAACAAGAGCATGACTGCAATGCAGCAACATCTTAAAAGAAGACATTGATGGACTCACCCACTAATGCGAGGTTAACCGTAGATAGCGACGTGCTCTTTAGCCTCTGCTGGGGTACACTACAGAGCAAGTTTTACATGGTCAGACTTAACGCACTAGTGCTGGGTTAAACTCCGATTTCCACAGGAAGTGTTAAACAGCATTACGAGGCAGATTATCAACTCAGCACATTAACTGAGAGTTTGTCTGTGTGCGTTCACATAAAAGGGATGGTGCTGGTGTAAGTTGGGGATTCAAACTAAGAGCTACCCAGTCGGGTTAAAGGATGAGATTATGTGAGCCTTTGGAAGCGTAATGCATTCACTAAAAGGGAAAAAAAAAAAACATCCAAGCAAATTTTTAATGAAAAGTTAAATCGTTAATTCAGGAAAACAGAGCACATTTTTTTCTTTCGTGAATGCAATACTCTTTTGTATGGGCCAGCAAAGATAGTGTTAACAGTGTTATGTAGCAGCGACAGCTAATGTTGCAACAGGAACTTATTTGAGCTTCTACGTTGCTTATCTTACTTTACATTACAGTACTTATATTACATATGAGATGGTGTTCTCACGTTATGTTTAACGTTAGCTGACAACAACATGGAGTCTGTTACTGGTAATTTAAATGCGTTACAAAACTCTAATATGTAATTAAGCAAAAGGTATTAATGGTATTAAAGCATCTATTAATTTTGTTCATCTCGCTCGGGTATATAATTTTTATTCGATGCTTTGCTTTTACTGTCTTATTCTTGCCGCAATTGTGTTATGGATAGCTGCTTAATTTAGAATACTAAAATATTTATGTTTCAAATTTAAGTTTCACTTAGCTTTATAATGTTACTAAAACTTCCTTTTTTTATGTAGTATTACTTAAAGTTAGTAGTAAATTAATTTTCAGTATTGATGCAAGTTCCATAGTTTTGGTTATTTATTACTACTTTGTTTGTTTGTTTATTTTGTTTATTTGTTATTACCGTCTTCATTTTATTTATTCAATTTTTTTTAATTTAAAATAAAATGTAAAAACTTTAAGTATTTATATTCAACTAACTTTTCTGACAGCATCCCGAGGGTCCGAATAGAGGACATGGATTTGAGAAAGGCTGCAAACCACACATTAGGGCCTCACCCCGTCAGTCTCCAAGACGTCCACATTGCCATTGGCGTCGTCATCCATCTGCTTGTGGATGCTGCGGATGGCGTCAAAGCTGAGACGGGCGTTTTCATCCTGGCACAGTGGCTCGTCGATGCGGCAGAGGTCTGGAGGGCAGCAAGACCACAGATAGCAAAGATTCCATATAGAAGGCCTCACAGCAAAGGTAAACAGGCCCATGATTGGCATCTTAGCCATCGCTTAATTGACTTAGCTTAATATCAGTAACATCCACACTTTCTTATTATACTACTATATTTCGCTAAACAATACAGACCAAAAATCATATCGTATTTTTTAGGCAAAAGAGCGATACACAATACATACCTCAGTATGTTTTACGTAGTGGGATAAATGTACGCTTATTAATATGGAGTGTAGTCAAAATGAAAAGCAAATAAACAACTATAACCATTCAGTATAGAAAAGAATTTCAAACAGTCTCAAATTAAAGAAAACAGGCCTGTGCATGTGTCATAGCAGCTATGCAGCAGAAGTGTTTCACTATCCCACGTCCACTAAACGACAAGCAACAAGCGGGACAGTTCAATTTTGGGGGGAAATAAAATCATGACAGCATGAAAAAACAATCAATGAATAATATGTGGTGAAACAGGCTTTTGCCTTTTGGCTGCGGCTGTCATTTTTCACATGTCCTTTGGCCCAGACTTACGGCTCTCTCACACATACATTTCCTGTCTGGACATGATCAACTGACTGGGGCTGATATATGCAGAATATTCAGCAGGTTAAACTGATTCTGATAATTCAGATGCTGCAAGAGACAAGAGACACACTACAGAGTCACAGGCTAACCTGAATCATACGTAGTTTCTGACTCATTACTTACTAATTTGCTTGTTTTCTCTCCAAAAGTACACAAGGCAAACCCAGTAAAAGACACTATCCCATCCACCCGTTAGCAGATATCTGAGTCACTGGAGAATCAGAGAGCCTTACTTTAGCCAAAGCCGGTCACTACTCCTACAACATAAAAGTTTACGCAATCTCAAAAACATATCATTGAGCATACAAGGAGGGAGCACGATTAGCTGGTGGAGAGGGCTTCAAACAGATTACATGAGGAGCTAATGAGTGTTAATATCAAGCACTGCGCTATAATTTAGAGGTGCTCAAAGCCAATAATATGCAAAGGGCAGGGGAGGACTTAGGATGATGCAAGGGCAGGAGGGGTACAGCTCCAACAACAACAAGATCAGAATCCATCTCTGCTTTCTTCATCCATGTTCCCTTTAACTACTGAACTGAACCACTTAAAAACAGGCAGCCACTGAAAAAACAGTACAAGGAAGATTCCCATGTATCAGAGAATGTTAGACTCATGTTTGAATGTCACTTTCCTCAACGATGAGAGGCAGCTGGAACAGCCAGCTGACAAAGGCAACTCGGTCCTCAGACTGCGGGGAATATGACCATAGAGTGGAAGAGTGCTGTGGTCCACGGCAGACATTTCAAGAATGTTTAGATACAGCTGACGTATTAACCAAAACCAAGAAGGTCCTATTAATAGATCCTGAAACTTTGCGTAGTCGTTTAGCTTTCGCAAAAGGAAAAAATAAGCAAGGAAGAAGTAGAGGGGTGCGATAGATCTGAAGATTTGTAATGAGCTTAGGGGGGGAAAATATATTTTTTATATATATAAAACATTTACATATATATTTAAATACACACACACACACACACACACCTCACAAAATCTAACTAAAAAAAATACAGGGACCCAGCAGCTTCCCCTAAAAAGGCACAATGCTATCGCAAAACGGCCATGATGATCACTGGCGTGGGGTAAGGACCAGTACGGGACAGACAGAAGCACTCGATGAAAGGGAATGCCAGTGACCTTTTACTCATAGCAGCAGCCCTTCCAATTTAGTGCCATGGCACAGCAGTGCAAACGATGCCGCTCTGTCAGGCATACTGGTGATACTGTGCTGCCGGTGAAGCAGGGAGCCCCAGTGGTCTGACCATTTCCGAAGACCGTGCACAGGTTAACACAGCCGGGATAGCTGCATGGCTGACGCAGTGAGGTATCCGACTCCAGTACACCAACCGGACACCCCACACGGCTGACCCCACAAAGCAGACTTGGGGTGGCAAAAGCAGCACTAGTACTACTCAGCAATTCAGAAACCATGATGACACCCAGGACAACAGGGGTCTCCTATTACCATGGGTAAATATAAGACATGGAAGATTTTCTGAATAAATGGAGAAACAGAGAAGAGCCGGTAGGACTGTGCTTTACTCATACATGTTCTCTAAGTGCCACTTAAACAATACAGGCATAATCCCATCTGTTAAGGCAAAACCAAAGTACAAGGAGGGAGTGTGTCGCAAATGGATCAAGGCTTAACTAGTAAAGTCCCCAAGCCTTAGTGTGTTCCCAGTTCTGAGAGATTACCAGCTACCCTCTGCAGAGGTCAAAACCAGCGAGTGAGACATGCTAAGGTCAAGGGGATCAGGCAGCTGCACTGAAACATGCAAGACATGATCCAACACAAGCTGCTGAGAAACTGCACACGTCCACACATACAAAATAAGCTAGTTTATACTTTTATGCAAATTTTAGCAACCAATCACATTATAATGCCCAGGCACCACCCCCTCCAACTGTGACAGTCCCACTGGAAATTAACTCAGTGCTGATGAGAATATCCACTGCTGCGTTAGAGACTGTGCTACAAACAGTACACATGGGCTGAGGTCATTTCATTAATGATTTTCTTTATTATTAACTTTATCAATGACAAAATTACTACATAATCAAAAAGTAAATGGACTTTCCCTGTCCATAGTTCTATATTCGGCACAGTTAACAGCAAAAGTAGGCTAAATAAAAATAAAAGGAACAATGCTCAAACATGTGCATTTATGCATTCAAATTTGTCTGCTTGTGAATGTACACAATTTACAATTATAAAATTAGCGATGCTTGCTAACTTTATGCTATGGCTGTCAATCAAACCACAGAAAACTGCGCAAAGTTTTTTTTTTTTTTTATCACATCTAGCATTTAAATTTACAATCATAAATATTAACATCGTGAATCCCTAAAGGAATATAATATTAACACAAAGGGGAGTATATGGGTCATTCTCATGAACTCAGTACTATAACATCAATTTTCTTTATGTCTTAAAATTAGTTTGAAGCAGATTCAAATTATAGGGATGCACCAATGTTTTCGTCCCAACACCAATAATGATAGCTACTCTTTGGCTATCAGGCAACATCAATCTGATAGCAATCTTTAGAAGCAGAAGTAGAATGCCTTTATTGTCATTGCGCGTTCCTTGCACAATGAAATTTGCAGAGCAGTAACCAGGATGTACATATATCTAGTTATCACAAACATAAGAAAAATAACACACAGTTATAAGTAAAACATTATAGATAAATATTACTATGAACAGATGTGTATCTTTTTGCTAAGTTATTGCACAGTTGTGTTGTATTACACAGGTCTTTTTCCATAATATAGTGTAGTTTTCATAGTATTACACAGTTATTGTATCTAGTGTGTCTTGTGAGTTTTAGTCCTAATGGAGTTCGGTTCAGTGTTGGCTCTATGAAAGAAATGTCTGAGTGCGGGTCTTTGGGGCCTCGTAGTGCCTCCCCAGTGGTAGCAGGGAGAAAATTTTTACTTATTAATCACCTTAAGTCCCAAACCAGTGCAAACAAACTTGATAAATTAAATCACAATTCACACTATAGACATGCAACTACAAGTACAACCAATGTACTTTTAAAGGGGGCATTTCCATCACACTAGGAACCGCACTTTTGGTACTTTCCCTTTTCCATTGACTTCTGGTTGAGTATCAGTACCAAAACTTGTAGTATCAGAACTACCAGACGAGCTGCAGTGCTTTTTTTTGGTACTTAGCTACTTTGGAGTGGGACTTGTAAACATGTTCACTGTCGACTGGTTACGCAAACAGCCTGGTTCAGAAACACAATACAACTACCTTCTCGAAACAAGTTAAGAACTCAGAAAACCACAAAATGCAGAGACCCAAGTTTTAACTGCAATCTGTTTGGAAGAACAAGAACTTTGGATGGCATGACGAGAAATGAAAAAAGTATCTGCTATAATATACTAGGACTGCATGATACTGGGAACAAAGTACTATGACGTAATTTTATTGTAATAAATACTGGGATATTTATGAAGCAAAAAAAAAAGTTCAAAATATATATATTTCTCACAAATCTGTCTATAAGTGACTGAGAAAATTGCAGGGATGCAGGTAAGGTAAACTTTAAACTGATTTTTTTTAAACATATACTAGATAATCCTGAAAAGTAACAATTAATAAATTTGCAATGCTTACTAAGTTTTACTTCCGACGAGAAAGTAAAAATGTTTCGGTAAAACTGAAATCCCCTGTGCTATAACGTCTGTACAGTATGAAGGTATGTACAGCCTGATCTCGAATAAGCTGACTCTCTCGGTCCTTGAGATGCGAGTTGTATGTATATAAGACACAATGTGGCAATTTTGATTTTGATTGTGACGTCATTCAGCACCAGCACCAGTTTTTACACCAGTGGAAAACAAAAATTTTGAAGTACTGTATTTCTGGTACTTTTCTGAAGTACCTAAAGCATGGTACCTAATGCAGTGGAAAAGCGCGACTTAAAAGTGGCAATGGGATATCGGTGGTGAAGCTCATCACTGGTACATGTTTTGACTCTTATAAGTGCTTACAAGCTTTCTTTTAGAGTTTAGGTAAAAAATATTTCTACGTTGGCAAACTGCTCCAAGTGTTCAATCAGATGGTAGAAGAGCTCGTTTTCAACAACTGTTGATCTAGTTGTTCATCCAGAATAATGAATTCAAGGATGTTTTCTCTTTTTTGTAGCTTTAACGGTATTACTGGGAAGTCTCTTGCATCTTTGCAAGGCATCATACAAAGTTAACTGCTTCTTCAAATTGTTCCTTTTTTGTTTGCTTGAGCTCATTGTGTTCTTCGGCATGATGCTTCCAGAGGTGCTTAAGTTAATTCCGTTATAATTCGCAGTGCTACCGCAAAACTCTAAACACTAACTGTGCAGATATTGCAAGTAGCCGGAGAACCCGTGACTTCAAATGTGAAATACTTCCAAACTGATGATCTTTTTTCAGCTCCCACCATGCTATGTTTCCTCTCTTTCTAGCAAGTCGGCACAGTGCTGACATGTGGTAGCACGTGCACATGGACATAATCGTACCTGAATTGATCAGTCCCATAGTCTGGCCGCATTGTCATCATCAATATGACAGCTCCTGTGTTCAGTGTAAATTTTTTGTGCTTTATCGATAGTTGATTTAATGATACAGTAATCATGCACCTTAAGAATGTGAGCAGTGATAACATCAAACCAAAGAGGAAAGTGGTGAGAGTAACTGTAGAACTTAAGAAGGAAATTATAGCAAGACTTCAATGTGGTGCACGTGTGTCTGCTCTTGCTCCGGAGTATGGGATTGTCATATACTTCATGTTTATTCCTTTTGTATATGTGCTTTTTGATGAGCGTATTAGTTTTGTATTGATGGTTAATGTTTTTTTTATCATGAGTTAGGCAGATAAGTTTAAATATGCAATCATTTGGGGGTCTGGAAAGGATTAAATTCATTTACATTATTTCTTATGGGGAAATTTGACTTGGACCTCAACCAAATCGCAACTCAACCGGCCTTCTGGAAGGAATTAAGTTCGTGTTCCGAGGTATCACTGTATTGTCATGTGGGCTGAATCTGTGTTGACATCTGCAGCCCCTTTGCAAATATCCAGTGGCGCATCCTCACCCCCAGTGTTAATGGTTAATGATTTCTTAAATATCACTCCGATCATAATTAATAATTCAGAATTTCACCCTGGGATCAATAAAGTTAATCTTAAATGCAAGACCTATCCATCCATCCAT
>JAODJX010000039.1:15435673-15448557 GCA_026776945.1 Isichthys henryi | reverse complement strand
CCACGACGACATGGGGAGAACATGCAAACTCCACACACGTGACCCAGGCGGAGACTCGAACCCGGGTCCCAGAGGTGCGAGGCGACAGTGCTAACCACTGCACCACCATGCCGCCCCCGATCCTTATTTTAATATTTGTAATAGAAGTACAAGCTGAATTTCAATGCTCCAAGATGCACAATTGGCAATAAGACCAGAGAGGGCATATAGCATAAGCAGGGAAGTTCGACAATTTTCTGACCACATGATCGATCTAAAATCTAAAACCTATTTGGCAAACAGCCTGAACACACCTGAAAGGGCACTTAATAACATGAAAGATCTTAAGATTTTAAGGCATGAGCCTACAAAAAAAAAAAAAATACTGCACATTATTATATTTTTATCCTATTTATGTTTCCATTTAGAAATATTTTAAAAGCTAAATTAACCAGATAACATCAGCTTCTCCAAAGGATGTTTTGATTTTAGCTCTAAATTCTGGGATTCTGTGCAACATCATGACCTAAACTCTCGCACTACATGATCACCACAAGGCGTTCCTTTACGTCGTCAGTTCATGTCCAGGCTCAGGGTCCATTTCATTTCATCTGACCGACCAGCTGGACCTGAAACCTTAGCCTTCACATGGACCCTCTGTTCCTCCAGCCAAGTCTACTCGTACATACACTTCTGCTGAGTATCCATGGCCATCGCTCACCAATAAGCACAAGCAAATACATTCTGATGACAAGAAGACGTCTTGCCATTTTCCTGATAGTAACAGCTATTAATAGTAATGGCTGAAATTTTATACCCAGCAACATCAACTTGAAATTCAAGTTTGATAAAATGCCAGTTTTTGCTGGTGAATCACAGGACAAAATGTCAGCACAAAGTTTCCTTAAACCAGAAAAAGCTGAAAGGCAGCAGTGTTAATTTTGTTGATAGAAACTAAGATGAAAATACTCAATGACATTTTTTCTGTGACGAAAAAGGAACAAAAACTAAATAAAAAGGCACGTTTAATTATGAAAACTAAGAGGAATGCTTTCTTTTAAAATCATTGTTGACCAAAAATAAATAAAATGAAAATGTTACAAAACAGACAACTGGGCAATGAGTGATATGACACACTTTGCATATTTCTATTACACATGACGCAGTAATTTACAAACCCTTCAGTCTATTTATAAGGTAATACAACTGTAACATACATGCAATGTGCAGATTTTTCTCGAATTAAAAATCTCATGTCACCAAATTTGTGCTGTGATCCTGTTTCTTTCTGTTTTAGACTATTAGTCGAACAAAAACCCATTCGTTTCCGCTCCCATGTCCCTTATTGTACGAGTCTGATACTTGACAATGTTTTTGAGAAAGGACACTTCAGTTTTGTTTAGTTTTTTTTAATATCAATAAAGTTGTTTTAATATGCAAGTACTTTGAGACTAAATTTTGGTTTTATTTATACTTTAATAATAAATATAAGGCAATTTTAGAGTTGCAAAAAAACTGCAATGTTGTACATTACAACAGTTAAATTATGTTAGGCATGTTCAAACCTAATGGCATGCTTTAATGACAGCTTTACAGATGTTTCCTTCCACAATCTTGGAGTGGACAGAGGTGGACTAATCTGTGGACACGCATGTGTATATGCATTTTATGCTGCATTCCATTTGAACTTGTAACTCGGAAACTCAACTGGAACACCCTCTCAAGTTGAAATTCCGACTCGTGAACACATAGGAATCGACACAAACCTGATCTCAGAATCCAAGATGGCAGTGCCCTTTATCAACAGAAGTTAAAGTTGTAGGTTAATACTGTTTATTAGTGCTTACATCTTATTTGTGGCTCAGTAAAATGGTCGTACACACAATACTGTCCAAACGCTATCTGCAGACATGACGCTACGGTGTTTTTTGCGCAAAATATCACGTAATGTGTTACTATCCACTGATATTGCTAACAATTAACTGGGCTAGAACCGGTTCCAGTTTCATTAAACAGGATTTCTTGCTTAAGCGGACAACTTGTTGGATTTAAGGTAGTCTGGGCTAAATGTAATTGAACGAAGATAAAGGCCATTTAAACTAGGGTAAATTAAATCTGAAGTTATCCGGCTAAGCAAGAAATCTGGCTTTTTGAAACAGATCCCTGGTATTGTTAAATGGCTTTTTGATTTGCTGTACTGGAATGCCATTAACTCGGGAGTGACATCATTCCCAGTTCCAACCCTCAAGATAAATGGAACGCAGCAATAGACTACGACTAAACCTGTTATTTCATTTGACTGCATACACTATCTACTTTAGATTTAATCGACTAAATATCCTGTAATTTCCGTTGACTAAAATGGAAAAAAAAATAAAAAATCAGATGACTAAAATATGACTAAAACTATGCTGCATTTTCGTCAAAGGACTAAGACTAAAACTAAATCAAAATATACTGTCAAAGTTAACAATGATAGGCACAGTAAAACTGCTTTAATACAGCGGTTAAGGGGAAAAACATTTTCTTGCCAAAGTTTTAAACATCTTGCACCGCAATTGCTGCAAACCTAAAGTACGTCGCAATAATCTGAAGGTGGCTGCTCGGAAACTGAGGGAAACCACAGTAAGTAAGGGAATATCTACTGTCTTATCCAGGGTAAAGGGGTGTAGGACAGGTGGACTACAAAAGTATCACTGTACACTAAACTACAACCTAATCAGTCTGGTATGGATTGGCAACCCATAACTCTAACCAAAAAAGCAAAATCGAGAACTCCACTCAGTCATTGAGAAGAACCAATTGAGTTTGAAACAATTTGGTGTCCAGCAACAAACTGACGGTGTAATGCGGTCTGCAGATAAAGCTTTTCCTGTCAGAAGCCCCAAACCCTGACCATATCCACAGCCTGAACAGACTAAGTCATCAAATCCCGAAGCCAACTGTGGGGCCGGCCAGAACCAGGGCCAGAACCAGGACCTGAAACAGACAGTAGACGAAGGTGCTCAGAACTAAGGTTCTAGCCATCAGAAGTACGAGTAACTAAATCCCTGCCTTTACAACAAAATACACTCTATTGAAAGAACCAACCAAAAACACAAGGCTGGATTCCAGTGCAAGTCCAGAGTGAGAAAAACTTACAAATATTAAACTGCAGAACCCACAGAGCTTTCAGTTTGTGAAGTCTGCAGAACGTTAACCCAAATCCCTCAAGGGAGGATATTTAGTCATTTTACTATATACCTTTTATGAATACTCAAATATGTACCTAATCGTGTACAACTGTGGCATCCTAATCTGCAGTAATTTTCCAAAAACACCAAATAATTTCTTCAGTGCAGTCATTTATTTAAAACTCAACACTGCCATAGAAATAGAAGACCGTAACAATCAGACTGAGCAGGTTAATTTATACAACCATCTAAAAACAGCTCCAGTCAGTACTAGTTTGTAATAAAACCCAGGTATGCTGATGCAGGAAAGCAGTTGTGTCCCTTTCTCTTAATCTCCCAGTGTGATCATGATCCATAACCCCGGTTCAAGATCCGTGGGCTCGGAAGTGTTGCGCTAATGGAAGAACTGACAGGCGGGTGGAAGTTTCCGCTCACGCCGGTTTAGCGGGCGACATTTTCGCCGCTCGTCGCCGCGGTGTCAGGAAGGACAGCGCGCCCGTACTATTCTCAGCACAGCAGGATTAAGGGCTGCCCTGCACTTTCTAAATACAGCCACGGCACTGGAGTCCGCCAGCAACGTGTCCGTAATATCGCTTGACGAATGTATACCCCCCCCGAAACAAAAGTTAATGTAGTGTTTTGACTAGAGCTGGTCGTAAGCAGGGAACCGCCGCAGACTGTATAAGTGGCCCAGATCGGCAGCTCGCTTACCTGGCAGCCCGAAGTCGGACTGCATGTGCTCGGCGCTGGCGCCCGGCTTCTCCAACACCAAGCATAGGAGTGCGATCCAGAAAATCACGGCGCTGCCCAGATCCATGCTGCGATCTCAAGCCTACATGGGTAAATGCAAGGACGCGGAGTGGGATAACAGCGGCTCATTCAGCCCATTGCTGACCACTGCCCGGGGACTATCTGCTGGGCCGAGGAGCACAAGTCCCGTGTAATCAGAGTCATGATCTAACTAGTTTACAATTCCAAAACATTTTAGACGCTAAGGCTATTAAGACAACGTGCATATACATCTTAAAATTAAGAAATCAGATGGGATTACTACATCACACGTTCTTGTGGGTATCCCAGTAGATGGTGCGGGAAATTTTTGAAATATCGTGTAGATTTTGCAGGAATTGCTCTATTTTTCCCCATTATAAAGTAACTGTTGTTTTTGGATGGTCAAAATCAAACCAAAGGACGGTTATCTGAGCTTATGATCGCGATTTTAAGACTCCAACGCATCGATGTCGGGTCCAGTCATTTTAAATACGGAGGTGAGCATGACTTTCTGTCAGATACAGCTGGAGATCATGGGAAACTACTCACTGGGGGACAGAGCAAAGCTATGCGAGGCCGGCGTCCGACGACATTCGCGCCTGTTTATTTACCTCCGGTGGGGGTCTTGGTGCATGGGATGAGCTTCAAACTTCTCGCGGCCGCCTTTATCTAGTCTTTATAGCTCATCAGACACGGCTTCCGCTCGACCAGACTCTTTACAAAAATGTCTACAATCCATCTGAAATCAAGAAACAAAAAATAAGCAGGAACCAGAAAAGGATAAGTTAGCTCCCTGTGAAGGGGCTTCGGCAGACGTGGGCAGTAATAACTGACGAAGACGAAGAGTGTCCACGACGAAGCGCGTCCCGCAGCTGATCGGATCGCCTCTTTGTGCCACTGAGGCCGCCTGCCTCGACTAGTTTAACGGCATCGGCGTCTGAATCAGGAGATGAGCCCCCAGCAATTAGCTAGTCACCGACACACCTACACCCAAATACTGATCTATAACCGAAATTGAATAAACAAATTAATACGGAAGTCCCCAGGTTATCTACAAATCCAGACTGCTTTCAAGAGACCTAGACGGACTTCTTACGTTTTATTTCATCCACTGTCCCCATTGCTCCCAGAGAAATTGCCGAAACTCCCGAAAGGACTGCGCCGCAGCCCGGCGCGCTGGACGTATTGTATGTGTGCTGCAAAACCGCAGAGCTCCGAGCTACTTTCTGTCCTAACAGCGCCGCCTATCGGAGCGGAAGAATTTACTTTATCATACAGTGTTAATTAATTTATTATTATCCGGCGAACCTGAGGAGGAAAAACGGTTGTAAAACAGATGGATGAATTTATATTATTATTCAATGTTTTTATTGTTTTTCTTACGAGGTAGAGGAGCTGTCCATAAAATAATTTCATGAAAGAAAAAGAAAAGAAAAAAGATCACATATCCATACAGCACATTGAGTACTTTTCACTCAGTATTATTTAACAGTCATTTATATATGACAATAACCTCCCTCATAACTTCTCAACATTAAGATTTTAAGATATTAAGTTTTTTGAAGTAATATCATACAGATGTTTTAGCTATTTTTATTTTCAGATAACGTAGCCAGGCAGTCATAAACCATAGAAACCATAGATTTATGTATTTGGAATTTCCGAGGAGTTAAAATCTTTATAGCATTAACTGAAGGCAAGCCAGCGCCACAAATGAAGAACAAGACTGTTTGAATTAATCCGTGGAAATCTGAAAGTTTGTGAAGACCTTCCAGCTTGAAAGCAAGCTTATTACACTACAAGGAAAATGTTTACCACACCCCCAGGATTGTTCATGTGGCTGGTAAAAAAAAAAAAATAGGAAGTAAGCAGGTGGAGTTAACTTATCTGTAGTGGCGTAACTGACTGCTCGACTTGAAGATCAATCGTTTAAAACGCTGTTTTGCCCCATTCACTATTAAGCTAAAGTTTTGTACTTAGGTAAGGCTTAGTATCAGGTATTTTATTTTTTATTCATATATTTATATGTATTGTACCTCGTACTGTTGCTGCAACCAAATTGCCTTCGCGAAATGAATAAACTTGAACTACGGATATAAAATCAATTCAGGATGTGTTCACTCAAAACAATTCAAATGATAATAGGAACCAGACTCGTTCTTCATAAACACACACGCACGATCTGCTAGGTGACCAGTTATAAAAAAGTATGATCTGCTTATTTTAGCACTAACTCTAACTTGTCACTGCGTCACTCGAAAACGAAATGAGCGCGCCTTTGCTGCTAGAAGGAAGGAAACGGAGCGTCACTCTCACTACTGATGTGCAATGAACGAATGAAGAAGTTCTTTAGTACTTCTCTCGATCTCTCAACGAACGTACTGATACAATGACATTGAAGAACGAATGTATTTCGACGGACGCCTGCTTCGTGGCGGATTGCATTCCGCGACAGTCCAGAAATGTCATCTTCACTTCAATGACTGACTTGGGAGAAGAAACCAAGCACCTCCCATTGATCAGTTCACTCTGATTTTGACAGTCTCAGTACACTGACGGATTGAACGTAACAGTAGGCCCCTGCTGATCTTAAGTACCACTAGAAGTTCGCTCACTGAACAAACGAATGAACTGTACACACACCAAAACAGTACACTGAACTGGTCCTCCGAAGGCAGTGCATTCATTGAACGAACGAATTAAACGCAGACACAGTACATTGGATCTCACTTCACTATCTGGAGCGTGCATTAGAGCGCCATCTACTGGAATTTGTATTTTTACGTAGCGATATTTGTAAACGTGCAATTATATGACGAACAATACAACTTTGTCAGCCTACATTTTAATTCAATTGTATTCAAACAGACTGTTTTGTTGCGGGCTTTTTATATTGTTTATATTGTTTGCTGGCTAAAGTAGTTACAGTGTTAGAAGACTATTCTACTTTTTTAAAATGGTAGCTTATAGCTTGTAATTCTCAAAGACGGTTACAGTAGATCTTCTGTGTGCACGAAACCATGCCATTGTTCCAAAATGCTTCAAAATAAATTAATTTTCTGAAGGTGATATGCCTACTTCTTGACTTCAGAAAAAAAAGTTGAATTTAATTTTAGTGAGATCAAATATTCTGTTTCACAAAAGTTAAAGTACTAACAGATACTGTGGTACGACTTGGGTATGGCTACTTTTAGAATGTGATGTCATATGCAGTTAATTATGCAAAGAATTTATCCTTTCTCCTCTGTTTATCGGTTAGTCCAGAGGTGATTAGTCTTATCCACAAAAGCCAAATGTGTGTTTGCAGGTTATTGGGGTGATCTTTGGGTCAGCTGTTCAGATCCAGGTGTGAGGACTCTTCAGCCAATCAGTCCTCTAATTAGTAATTGACTTACTGTAATCAAGGAGTCGCAGCAAAACTCGCATACACAAGGGCCCTTTTTGGATACGATTGGCCACCCCCGGGGTTAGTCCATGATCCTTGCTTGGGCTGCTCTACAGTTATATCAATTCAGGTGGAAGTTATTTTTTGCTGTTCCTGAGAACATGAGCATTAGTGTTTGAATTAAGTCCATGATCATTGTGAACATAATTTAATCATTTTTTTTATATTTATTTAACTGTTCTTTTTAATTTTAGAGGAGTTTGAGAACACTGTAGGGCATTACCTTCCACCTCCGAGATCCTGTCTGTGTTTTTGCCAGATGTTACAATAAGGAATGTGCCTTGCAGTGTAGGGAATGTTATTTTGTGTCACTGTATCCAGTGTACTGCATATGGGTGGTGTAACAGTAAAACCAAACTTGACTTGTTTTATGTAGTATTATGTTGGGATTTTCTCCCGTTTAAGAGTTAAGAATGATGATTTATTATTTTGCACTTCTTTATAAATAGAAAAAATGAAAGTTACTCAATTGCGCATTTATACATTATCCTGTTTTGTAACTGTAAATTTCCCATAAGTATATCGACTTAGACACAGCTATCAGCAGTGTGTCTGTCTGTGGGGAGAATGTCGACCTCGACAAGAAGTTCACTCACCTCGGCAGCATCATTTATGTCTCTGGTGATTCTTTCTATCAAGTCAGCAGATGGATTAGGATCCATTGGCAGCATGAGGTCGTTGGAATGGAGTGTGTGGTGCTCCTGATATCTTTGCAAGAGGACAAAAGTCCAAGTCCTTAGAGTCCTGCTGCTCCCTGTCTTGCTGTATGGCTGTGACACATGGACACTATCCAGTGAACTGAGACAAAGACGACTCATTTGGTACTGTGTCTCTTCGGAGAATTCTTGGGTACTGCTGGATTGACTTTGTGTTGAATGAGCGGTTGCTTGAGGAGTCCTGAATGAGGCACATCACCTGCATTGTAAGAGAGTATCAGTAACGGCACTACGGCCATGTGGCGTGTTTCCCTGAGGGTGATCCGGCTTGCAGGATCCTCATTGCTGAGGACCCAAGTGGCTAGACCAGGTTGAGGAAACGCCCACATAACACCTGACTGCAGCAGACGGACGGTCATTTCCGGAGGGTGAGACTGGACCCTGTGCCTGCCTGGGGAGTTGCCAGCCAGGATCCCGAGGTGTTTCATCGTGTGAAGGGCGCGGCAACGCATTACATCAGTGCATGTTTCCCAACCTGACCTGACTTTATCCAATTAGCCCTGTAGAAGCACCAGGACAAAACTGCTCACCCTGCAGAACATCTATATCCAGCAACGCAGGTCCAAGGCATTAAGCATTAACAGACACTCAGCACTCATGCTGTAAACTATTCCAGTGCCTGTGCTCATGTAGGCACCTCCTGAGCCTTATGGGCGAGACTGAGAGGCTGAGGAGAAGCTTCTACTCCCAAGGCCATTAGCATCATCTAAACCACCAATTAAAAGCTAAAATAAGCCATAACTGCAACATGTACTTCAAAGATTTACACATTTTCTTGTAACTAATCTTTACCTTTCCTATGCTTTGTGAATGTTTCTACATTTTTAGCACTTTTGTTAACTTATTATTTTCTTAAGTAGCAACAAGTTCATTTCACTTCAGCTTCATTTCACTTGTATGTGCACATGAAAATGATAATCTTGAATCCATAAGAAGCTCTTTTTATTTTAATATGTCTTTATCTATCTATCTATCTATCTATCTATCTATCTATCTATCTATCTAAATGGGTCATTAAAAAGCAAATGAGAGCAGTGAGATGAGAAGGATAAGCTGTTTTTATTTATTATGAAAAAAATGCTTCTCAGTACAGAGGCATCAACAGAGTCTTAAGGCGCTCGCAGTGTGCATTAGCCCTAACATTTGAATAGGTTGCGGTTAATACAAATTACAAAGGACATCTGTTAAACTGGTGGCGGAGTATAACGTTCTGAAAAAGATAAAGTCACTCACAACCGTGAGACGTCATATTCAGTAATAATAACCTACATACATCCTTTTAAAACTTGTGAAGTGTCAAACATATTTTAATACTGGCCTTAAAAAGGAATTCACTCTTAGAGTCAAAGAACGTTAAATTCATAAAACGTATCTGGTAGTACTCAAACCTTTAGAAAACCATGCATTTTCCGATTCACTTTTGGAACCGTGTTTGGCAGTAAGGACCGGTAATTAACGTAAGCATATACGCATGCGCGTGGAAATGGTACGCATGCGCAATGCAAATCGGTCTGTGGACTAGGGGAGATAGTTCTGTAACACTCCATACCACGAAGCTTTACGGAAGTTAGCGGTGGCCAGGGTCGGAGCAACGAGCCTTAACCACTGAATGTTTTCATGAAACATCAAATTCAGAGCCGCGATGGACATGGAACCTATTTTGAAAGGAATAGACGGACCGAAAGTTTTTTTCCTGACCGAATGAAAATCGACGGGATACTGGGCAGGACTTCCCCTTACCAGTAACAATTGTTATGCACAGCAGAGATGCATTTCTGGCAGTTTGTTTATAAATGATTAAAATGTAGTAAAATAAGGGTTATTTATGAAAATGAAAGTGATTTGCCTTTCTCACAAATGCCCTTTTGGTTTTATCGAAACTTAATTGCTGTGGTATATTACCGCCCTTTTCCGGGACCATTGGTTCTGAGGAAATCTGTGTGTGCAGCTGTAGGTGGCACCATTGCTCTATCGAACCCAATCTTCTACCAATTATTTCCCTATAAGAACAACTCGTGTGTGTGACATGTCAGGAACGTTATATACAGGATGGAGTGAATCACGCTTAGAGGAAAAAGCATGGAAAGTGGGCATCATATGAGCGGGTGGCGTGTGACTCAGTGGGTTAGTATTCCATGCCTGTGTGTGGAAGGTTCAAATCCCAGGGTCCGCAGAGCGATGTCACTGTTGGACCCTTGAGTAAAGCCCTTAACCCTCAGTTGCTCCAAGGATCGTCTGCCCCTCCTTTCTCAAAAATTTATGTCACTTTAGATAAAAGCTTCTGCTAAATAAAATGTAAAAATTTTATATTGATAGGTCTCTGTGTTTGATTGTAATATTTAGCACCTCAACTGCTAAATGCAAGAGACATCTCCATGGCAGGAATTTTGACCTTGCCAAGTTAGATGTTTGATCAAGAAATCAGCAGTGATCTAAAAATCTATGATTTGTTTCTAAGAATTACGTGTTAAAACTTTCTCGTTGCTCAAACCTTTTGTAAAAGTGCAAGACCTCAACATTCTGCCACTGCATGAAGAAGCATATATGTCCCAGATCCCAGAGAATATGCAAAAGAAGGTATTACTTCTTACATTTTAATCTGTTTTACAGCAAAGATGTAACATTTCTGTCATACTCTGTTTGCTAAGTTGTGCTTCCAGTACTAGTTCATTCAGTACGAGTTTTTTGCAGTGCTTGAAGTGGACCAAAAAGGTGTCAGTACTCTGCCAGTTATTCAGTACCAGCAGAGAATTCCCGTTACTGTGCGGAGCAAAAGAAAGAGGTGCCAGTACTGTGTGCTGTTGAGGCCCATTTCAAGCACTGTTTGTAATAATATAGCAGCCTAATTCAGGACACAGAGTGTACAGACAGGATACACCCTAGACCGGATATCAGTTTGCGAAAAGCCTTACGTATTCACTAACAAAAATGGGAAGTCAGAGTAAGGAGCAGAAAAGCCGTGTTTGCAAAATGTGTAAATCCAAGACAAGAATTAAGCTCACAGGTGTGAAGTACTGTGGCACTAGCACGCATGGTATTTGTTTGTAACTGGTTGAGAATAAAATCCATAACAATACAGTGTGTTTTTAAACACAGTATGAAAAAAAACTCAAAAACTGAACTGATCATGTATTAACTGAAGATGGTAGTTGAGACAAGGGAATTGGCTTGTTGGTCGCCAAGGCTTTGTCATAGCGGCAAAAGTATGACAAATGCAGCTGTGAGAAGTGACCTTTATCAAAATGAGTCAAGAAACAAATCCGTGTCATCTGGATATGTCTAAATCATGGTCACTCTTAAATTAGCAGGTGTGTGGAGGAGGTGTCACTTTGCAATGGACCATGCTAAAATACACACTTAGAAGGAACTCCTCCATGCCACAATTGTTGCGTGTGAGGGGTAGGAGATGTTACTCGCAGTGTACAAGAGCTCATACCTCATTTTTTCAGGGAGTCAAGGCTGAACCTGAGTTCTGAGCCAGCCTTTCTGAACAGTTTGTTCAGTCTCTTGGCATTCCCAGCTTTTATACTGCTGCCCCAGCAATCATCTCGATGTCTTCTAAAGTGTTATCTGATTTTTGTGAATCTCATTTAAAAAAAAAAACAACAAATACAACAGTTCACTTTGTCATATCTTAATTGAGCAAATGGTTTAAAGTTTAAGCCTTAAACAATCCTTGATGATGTCTTGATGGAAAAAGTATTCAAAGCATTATATTTAGTAATTAGTGAAATTCCTTCTATTGATAATAACATCAAGTTATTATCTTTCTGTAGCTGCTGATAAGACCTATACAGCAGTTACGAGGTATTTTTGCCCATTCATCCATACAAAGCTTTCATTTTGTGGGATGTCTTGCTTGAACTGGCCCAGATCACACCGCAACATTTCAGTGGGATTGAGGTTGGGACTCTGCCAATCTGTAATACACAGTTACAAAGGGTTCACAACCTTTAATCTGTGCTGCAGATGGAAAAAAAAAAAAACATTTGTAGGACTAATGGGTGGTGTATTGCTGCAGAGTCACATGACATTAATGTGAGGCGGGGGGGGGGGGACGGCGGGTGCCAAGCAACATTGTCATATATACCAACTGTTTCAGATCAGTTGATGTACTAATGTAAGCCATTCAGAAGCTTCTTTCTGACTCCAAATGTACAGGAAACTACATACACTATACTGCACTTTTGTTTCAAAGCTCAGTATGCCAGCCTTCAGGTGTTATCATTGCAGAAGATTCAGAAAGTTAAGTTTATTCAAAATTTGCACCACACTGGGCATTAAACGCCCCAACTGCGTGAAGGCTCATTTCTCTAAAATGCATGAGTATTTTTGGACCAGAAGGCAGACTGGGCTTGACACCTCTTCACATTTGTCACGGCTGCTGTAGAGCTGTTCGGGTTTAGGTGCAACTTATGCGATGTGTAGACTGTGGGAGAGGAGCTATTTTAGAAGATAACACACTCACAGCATGCTGAACGGTAGTTGCAAAGTCCAACACGACACATCTCATGGTAGCAATATACCCCAAAACTTTATAATTTCTTTATTTGCTTATTTCAAAATTTTATTTACTTAATCATAAATTTCTGTTTTATTCATTAAGTTTTGGTCTATATGCCCATTGCATTTTTTATATCTATTAACCTACTGTTAGGCTCTATGGCTTGTTTTTTTTGTTATTTATTTTTTATTTTTAAATAACAGCATATTGTTATTCTTCTGGGGGCGGCATGGTGGTGCAGTGGTTAGCACTGTTGCCTCACACCTCTGGGACCCGGGTTCAAATCCCCGCCTGGG
>JAODJX010000039.1:15419840-15432815 GCA_026776945.1 Isichthys henryi | reverse complement strand
TCCTGTTTTTAATGGGGGGACGGTGGCAATTATTCTTACCACCACGCCTGTCCTGCGGCCCCCCCCCCCCCCCCCAAAATATAATGTCTATCCTGACATCACCAAATGTTATAGTGACATGAATCACACATAGTTGGCCAGAGCCTGTGAAGCAGTTGGTTTCCTCATTCTCTGCAGCCTCTAACGTTTCTTTTGCAGTAGCAACTGAAAAGCCCAAAGCAGGAGACTCGGCTTGCTTGCTGTGGTGAAACTCAGCTTAAATAAACCGACCAGTATGCACAGTAGTGACTATAGATACCCTAGCGGGACAGTGCTAACTTCTTAGGTGGTTACTGCTAATGACAGCTGCTGTTCAGCTATGGGGGATGATCAGAAACTTCTGCTTTCACCACTGGTAAGAGAAAAATAGAGAAAACTCCTATGTGTCATAAAAGCGCTGTCATGCATTTATGCTACGAAAACTAAAGTTTTAGTTCCTTTTGTGGTCCTTTGTGGTTTGAGACTAAGCAATTCGAAAAGAGTCAGAGCATGTCCATGCTAGACAGTGTCCACTGCTTTGCATGGCATTGATAATGGCTCACTAAGTCTTGACTTAATGTGGAAGACATCTGGCTTATGGGTTGGTAACTAATGCTACAAAAACTGTGGGCCTAAGGTTCATGTGCAGAGCAGTCCATGTGCAGAGCAGTCCATGTGCTGAGCAGTCCATGTCCAGGGCAGTCCATGTGCAGGGCAGTCCATGTGCAGAGCAGTCCATGTGCAGGGCAGTACATGTGCAGGGCAGTCCATGTGCAGAGCAGTCCATGTCCAGGGCAGTCCATGTGCAGAGCAGTCCATGTCCAGGGCAGTCCATGTGCAGGGCAGTCCATGTGCAGCCTTTCCAATATGTCCAAGTGATCCAGGCCACTCAGTTTGTGTGGCTGATTACACCCATGGAGGCTGCTTAGCTGTGCTGTGTAGCTGAGCTTGGACGGACTTGGGTTTATGTGTCACTGGAGACTGGGCTGAGCTGGGTAGCCTATTACTCCAGTAATCAAACATCTGCTCTAGACAGATGACTGGGGCAGGTCCAGTGATTCTGTTTTACTCTTAATTTTTTCAGAATTTATTCTCTCCCTCCACCCACGTAGTGAAGGGCAGTCAGAGTCCAGTCAGGGTGGAGTGTGAGGAGCAAAAACAGATTCTGTGTGGTTTTATATGTGCTAAACACTCATGTAAAGCAGCTAGTTCAAACAGACAGCAACACGCTCAGCACTGAGTTTCCATGCATAGAACTGCAACAGACTTAGTCTGCATTTCAGCGTCATTGTCTAAACTGCTTTGTTTTATGGGAAATGTCAAACAAGAAGTAAAATCAGCGCAGCGGAAGAAGAATCATCAGAAAACGGAACAGTTGTGAATGTAATTTCCACGGCGTGCTAAAGTGGAGTTACAACTACAGTGACAGCCGTTAAATGTGCAAACTTTATTTGTAAAGTTGCGTTTAGCTACTTTTGTGCAATGCATCAATCTCACTATGTTGACTTTTGGCTTATAGCTCAGGAGAAATTTGCAAGACTACATTTTTATTTATATGCTTCGGCAGTTAGCTACGACTGCTCAGTCATCAGAGGAAGTTTGACATGAAATGTTTATCTGCTTGTTAAATTTTTTTAAGGATGGTGTAGCTGTACATGTACAAGGCCTATTGAGTGGTCTTTTGTGGGCATAGTGTATATTGGTATAAAAATAACATGTCTTGTTTGTTTCAGATTGTTGAGGACTCAAAGAGGTCAGAATGCAGAGCATTAAGTGTGTGGTGGTGGGAGACGGTGCTGTAGGGAAGACCTGCCTGCTCATCTCATACACTACAAACGCATTTCCCAGGGAGTACATCCCCACAGTCTTTGACAACTACAGTTCCCAGGTGACTGTGGATGGCCGGACTATCAGCCTGAACTTGTGGGACACAGCAGGGCAGGAGGAGTACGATCGCCTGCGCACGCTGTCCTACCCACAGACCAATGTCTTTGTCATCTGCTTCTCCATCGCCAGCCCCCCCTCCTACGAGAATGTCAAGCACAAATGGCACCCTGAAGTGACCCATCACTGCCCCAGCGTCCCCATTCTGTTGGTGGGCACCAAGAGCGATTTACGCTCAGATCCCGATGTGCTGCAAAAGTTGAAAGAGCAGAACCAGACCACCATCACCCACCAGCAGGGCCAGGCCCTGGCACGGCAAATCCGTGCCATTAAGTATCTCGAGTGCTCTGCCCTCCATCAGGAAGGCATCAGGGAGGTCTTTGCTGAGGCAGTGAGGGCTTTCCTTAACCCTCAACCCACCACAACCAAAAAGCCGTGCGTGCTCCTGTAAAAAGTCACCATCAGGTGGCAGGGTGGTTAGGGTTGTGGGCTTGTAATGTAAAGCTTGCAGCTTTGAGTGCCAGACAGACCCACGCCTTTGTACCTTTGTGGATGGACTTGATTTGATCCACTGCAAACATAAAGCTGTATGAATGGTTATTTTTTATTGCTTTGCATAAAATGTCAACTAAGCAACATAATAATAAATATTACTGCTATGGTGGGACAATAAAAAAATTTAAATGAATTAATTTACCAAATGAAAATAGGGAGATTTATTTTTGTAGTCATGCCTTTTGGTGGCCTATTACACACTTGTATCGTCATTCTTACATTCTTTGTTACTGCAATAGTTCATAGCTAAATTGGTAGTAAATAAATGGGGCACTATCAGGAAAAGGCCCTGACATTAAAGTAATGAATGTAGACGTTGAATAAAAATGGAATTTGTTGCAGTCTTCTTAGATCCACCAACCGTACTGTTCTGTGTTCCAGCTTCTTATTTGCTCTGCATTTAGGGTTAGTGTCGACACTGAAGGCTGTTCCTCCTTCTGTCATTGAGTTGTTCACCGCTTCCGCCAGTCTAGTGCTGTGTTGTAATATATGTTGATTTAACAAATGCACCTGCACATTCTCAGTAGAATTTCTGCAGTCAAAACCGATTGCTTTTGTTTGGTTGTTATCAGCAGCACAGATTTTCTGCTGCTTCACTGTTAATCTGAATCAGCCTTGGCTTGGATTGCGTTTTATTAAGGTGGTATTCATTCATTTGCTGCTTCTTCATTAGACGAGCTTGCAGTGCTTGAAGGGCGGGAGTGAAATGAATGCAGTGACAAAAGAGAGATGCCAGAAGAAGCAGCTGTTGCTAGCCTTGCACCTTGTCAACGAGGGCATTGACTCTGATGAGCAGTGAGATATGCCATCTATCGATAATTCTTGAGAAAGATTAGCCAAAGACAATGTAATGGCTGCGTTCAGCATCAGAGAATGACCGAGGATTCTGTATCGTAGTATGTGGATCACTCAGACATGGTTTACATGCTGGATTCCTAAGATCCTACAATCCTGCTATCGTTTACATGTTTTAAGTCAGGCTGATATCCCAGGCTCTGGTTCTGATTATTTGGGACTGTGATGTAATGTTATTTGCTGTTCCTTCATTTGTTCCAAGAATTTTTTTTCTTCCCTTTCACATTATGTGCAATTGGTTAAATGTTTTGTTTGTTTAATATAAAGTGGCAATCACTGTTTAATGTATTTCCATCTCCATCATGCTTTTCATGTTATTGATCAGTGTTTAATGGTAGGATATTGTGGATTGATAGGTACTGGACACGCATGGGGGGAGGTGACCTTTGGGGTTTATGGCCCACATTCTCCAGCCACCTAGACTAAACTCTTATCAAATTTAAGTGATGCACTGGTGAATTTTCCCAGTAAAGGCCTCCCAGTTGGTGGACTTGATTTGCCAGGATTTCAAAACCTTGCCTCAACTCCAAACACTGTTGGAAAGCTGTAGCATGGGGGAATACTGTAGCCGCAGTGTTTATTTCTCTTAGATTTTCTTTCTCCCAGTGCCAGTGAGCAAGCAACCTTCTTCTTAAGGGAAACTTATTTGCTCTGGGTTTGACTGTTTTAGATGTATTTGCTTAATATATTTTCAAATATGGTTATACCGTTAGTAGGAGGACCCAGAGAACAGCATTTTTTTTCACACCAGTGCAAAGGAAGGAATAAGAGTGACTGAAATATTAGAGAATCCTTAGCCAAAAACCTTGTTGGTGCTCACCGCAACATCTGAAAAGAAGGGAAGGAATTTGACCCACTCAGAAACTCAAGGTGAAGGTCTCTATGGTGTTTCTTTCCAGAAATGTTGCCGGGTTCTATCTTTACAACAGATTATGATGAAAAGAATGTGGGAGAGAATACAATCCTGAGAAATATTTGTAATGTCTTATCTCTAATTGACAAGTATTTGGACTGAAGTGATACTTCTACAAGATGTGTTAGGGAAAATCCAGCATGTTATTGACTGGCAATATAATATTTGGCAATACAATAAAATATAGTTATTTTTAAACTGCTGTCTCTCATTACAGAAGTTATCATAATGTATTCTTCTTAAACCATTTATTGAACGAATACCTAGTTCCTATCAATAAATTATTTTATCAGCCTATTACCTTTGTTTAATGCTGTTTTATTCCTGTTAAAACAAGTTAAAATATATAAATTGTTTTATCTAGTTTAAGATTAAATCTATGCTTACATTCTGACTTGAATTAATCTTTTATGACATTTGAACATTTTTCATAAACATTCAAATTGTAATCTTTAGGTCTGTGAAGTGAATTTACATTAACATGCTTTTGTTGTCTGTATAAAAAAATATGTACGTCATGTTGTGAAAACACATCATCCAGTTTAGAATACATGACACAATAAATGAATTATTTTGCTATTACCATGCACTGCAGGGTTTCATGCACCACTCATTCATGCATTGCTGTGACTTCCTTTAAATAATTATAAATATATTTATCCTTGTGACCCTGTACTGGATAATTGGTTGGAAGATGGCTAGTTTGAGAGATACATTAATATGACCATGGATGACACTTTTGACTGTTTTACAGCTGCAGTCCAGTAATATTTTTATCTTTATTTGAGTTGATAACAGAGGCTAGCAAATGAAAAACCACTAGATCTTCAAAACATCACTGTCTTGCACCTTTTGCATGAAATTTCTCTTTTTACAGGACCAGTTGCCTAATTTCCCACTATTGGATGTACTCTGTGTACAGATACAGTATGTAGTTCTGTCAGTGCAGTGCACACACATGGTGTGACGGAGGAACATGTGGCAGTTTCTGAAGCAGTCAGTGGTCACGGTTCCTGTTCCCTCTGTTTGACTCTGTCAGCATCTGGCTGTGCTGCTGATGGACACTTTGCAAGCATAAAGTGAAAGAGGAAACAGGGAGCATCAGTTTAGATAGGAAAGTCAGTCAGCGTGTTAGTCATCAGTGCCATTAGATATTTGCTGAATTAACAGAGAAAGAGGGATAACAGAAAGGGGGAAGCTAGTTTCTCTTCCTTCTGGCAATCACACAGCACAGATTATTGTTTCTCCGTAGCTGTTTTCTTGCCCTTGACCTTTAATTCTTCTTCACTGTGGAATTTTGCTGAGATGTTTGACTAAGGAATATGAAAAAGGAGGACCACCGACATTCAAGCAACAGAATGTTGGAAGAAACTTATTGTTTCCTGGAGAATTTATTTAACTGACCAGCTTATATTGAAATAGCCAGTAGTACAAATAGTCAAAGGTTTCAGACTGAAAACATTGTCTATGGTTGTGCAGATATTAGAAAGGCTGCCCTGCTTTGGCACTGCATCATTACAGGGAGCTGTATATATGACTATGCAGGACTGGCTGCCATTTCCACTCACCATACACACCTTTCTCAAATATTCCAAACCTTGAATGTATTTCAGTTCTGTACCTACTCTCAGAATGTTGGTAATACTTTACTTGAGGGCAGAAATAATGTATTAGTACATTCTTACTTAATATATTAATTAATCAGACACTAAGTGTTACTTAAGTACTGATTCCGCATTCGTTCATCATTAATCAATCATAACAGTTCATATATTTCATGCAGTTACTGTATTTGTTTATGATTTGTACTTGAGTAGTAACTGAGTTACTAAGTTACTTGTGTGTTACCAAAGGCTAAGTTTTCAAACAGGTTTCTCTGGGAACATAAAAGAATCCACACCAATTCAACCAAAGTTAACGTTATCTGGCATAAAGCTACATCTAAATCAATGCAGAGTTAATGGAATAGAATGATACTTTATTGATCCCCAGGGGAGAGTTTCTCTTTTTGCCTACCCGATCCTGCTCTCCTACAGAACACAGATGAGAGCAAGCTTGGGATTATGGGGAAGGGCAGCCACCTATGGTGCCTGCAGAGCTGGGGCTTAACGGCCCTCCGCTAGAGCCCATGACATGTGGCTGTTCTGCTGAGGCTGGCCTTGAAGTGGTGGCCTTCTGAACACAGGCACAGAGGCTGAGCTACACAAGCCCCCCACCCACAGTAATATGATACATGGAGTGGATTTGTCTATATGAAACAAACAGCTGTGGTTGAATTTTCTTTATGTGGGATACCTTCCTTGGTTTCATATTAAAAGTCCTTTTTGTACTTCCTGTCTTTAGTGTTTGTCATTTCTATGTTAAATGTACATTAATATGCAGTACATTAGATATTTATTACTGACTAAGCTGATTGTGGTAATTGTTTGTGTGCGATAGATTATGCATGTTTCTATAGGTCATTAATTCACTGGTTATCTAATCAATTTATAACAGCTGTGGTACGAACACCTTTTTTCACCAGTGTGTTAATTTTACTTGCAAACAGGATTTAGTAAATACAACCAGTGGTTATTCTAGACCATTTCTTCTAGGGGTGGGGGGCGCAGACTGGGGCCACTTGTTCTGTTGGTGGGGGCAGATGATTTTTTACAATAATATGCAAATATGACTTACAATAGATTGCCAGCATTAAAAGGTAAAAGACAATTTTGAAAGCTAATAAGCTATTTATGCAATGCTTTGCAGTCATTTATCCTTATATTCTGACTTATAGTCATCCTATTAACACACGTTAAGAGTCTGTCAGGAAAATATGCTTACATTTGTCTTTCTCCTGTTCCCAGCACACAAAATTTTATCTCACATATATAAATGTAAATAATAATAATAGTAATAATAATAACATTACATTTATTTCAGACCCAAGTAGCATACAAATTTAGGGGAGTCACAGGGGAGGCCATGTATTTTGCCACGGGGGCACTGGCTGACACTGCCCCCCGCCCAAAACCGCCCCTGAGAACAATGGCAATGTGCTGATGCAAATTGTGAAAAGACTTGGTGTGTGCAACACCTCAGTTAATCAGATGTGGCTGGAAACTGAGAAAAGCATTGTCCTGTAATTAAGCATTGAAAGAAATGATTTAAATGGCCCCACTTGTCAGCAACCCCCCACCAACCTGAGGGTAGATTAATCACAAATATGCTTTTTGCCCCCCTCCCCGCCCCCCAATTTGCCTATAAGTGATTTGGCAGTGAAATTATGCGACGGGGTGGCGTCATTCAATTAACTCCTGTTATGCAGATAAAGTTTCATTCTATTACAAACGCCAGTGTTCCCACCTGTCAGACCATGAGGGTATTTGACTGTAAAATGTGGCAGCAGCACCATGGCCTACCGGAAAAACAGTAAAATAACAGATGCCTCTTTGTCATAGCTGAAAGGAGGAACTTACAGTATGTGTGTACTCATTCATATGGTTTAAATACATGGAATATGAAGTGTAATTTTTCACAGAAATATGTGAAAGTCCCTCAATGGCTCAATGGCACCCATTTGTGGGTCCTTATATAGAAGTTTTGGTAATGCTTTACATTAATACATTTATAATGCATTCATAATGTATTCATTATGCATTCATAGACCATTCATAAGCAGCATGTATTTATACCTTAATATGTCTTAAAGAATTTATAATACTTTCAATGAACAAGATATGGCAGCTGTAACACATATTAATAACAAACATTATTATCGTATAATCATATAATGTTTGTTGGTCAATGTATACTGTTATTGTATATTAAAGCTATTAAGATGTGTTAGGATAGTATACTTGCATGCTACTTACAGTATGAATGTTCAACAAATGCATTACAAAGATGCAGTTAATGTAAAGCATTACCAAAGTTTGACGTCTTACTGATTTACATTTAGGTGGATTCCTCTGTTTCTCCTCACACTCAGCGTTAAGTGGCAGAAGACTCTATTTTTTTTTTCCCGCACTCTCACTTTTCCAGAAACCACCCGATGGTGAAATGTCCGACTATAACCTACCCCTTAATCAACATGAATACATGTAATAACATTATTCATTCACCCACTTTTCAGAATGACTTATCAAATGCTGGGCTGTGTTGAATCTGGAGTCAGTCCCAGGAAGTACAGGGCACAGGACGCCCTGAACAAGATGTTAATCACAAGGCAGACAATCCACAGATACTACGTGTCTCTGAATTGTGGGAAAAAAACATAGACAGGAATCAAAACCTAAGAGTGTGAGCTTGTAACACTGCCCAGCACCCCTCTATGCCACCCAGGCTCACTCATAATCATATGCTACCATGCCTTGACAAATCTGCACCTTCCTACACTAAAAACATGCCCTTCAGTCTTTGTCACCCACTCCAACCACCAAGTAGATCGAAGAAATGAAAAGGAAATTCCCATCTTATTACAATATATGGCTTTTCAGCGTAAAATTGTGTATTTTATATTTATGATGTATTACATTTTTATCACATATTAGCCAGTTCAGAATCAAGTAGCTAAAATATATCAAAAACATCTGTATAATTTATATACTCATTATAGATTGCTATCCCAAAAACACCTGAAACCTAGATCATTATAAGTGATTAGAAGACATACGGATCACAAATGAATTGGAGAAAATGCATTGAAAGGATGGAGTAGAAACTAACAAGTAAATATAAATTTTAATTAGATGCTGTCAGAATGAAAAAAAATCTCTATTAAAGCCCCAAATTTGTGTGACTTGTCTCAATGTAATCAGTCTCACTCAGGGATTGTAAACCTGACCTACACAAACAAACGCATCCCTGGCAAGACTCATCTGTGACAGTGGCAAAATGTTTTGACTGAGAAAAAATCTATGCAGGTTACCTTTTAAAATGTTCATTGTTACATTTTGATCAAAATCCAATTCATCATGAGCCACTGTGTTGACATCTGGGCTCAATTCAGATGAATTTTACTGGACTTAGATGAAACAAAATTATAAACTTTTTAGCATATTCAGAAAATCATTTCACAACCCCTCCCAGTTAATTGGTGCCCCACAGTTTTTAGTACCACTGACCTGCCCAATGTTCCTGGGTTTGAAAATTATCCATGGAATACTTTTAGAGTTACTGTGTTCACAAAATCGAGTGTCTTCACCAGGTCCCCTTTCCTTCCTTTGTTGTACCTAGCACTTCTTCTTCAATTTTGGGACAATTTGTCTCAAAATTAAATCAAGTGAAGATCTTTCATCCATATAATGTTTTTGTGAAGTAGTAATAAAAGCCATTGAATAGTCTTTCACTTACCACATTTACAAGGTCAAATGTTATCTGCTTTCTCCCTTCCCTATGATGCCACTAAGCTGTGTTGCTTCAATTTTGGGGCAATTTGTCTAAAAATTTGATGAGTTCTAGTTCATCCTCTATACAAAGTGTCTACAAATTTTAATATCCTTCAAATACTTTTTGAGTTATTGCACTAAAAGTACCAATTGTTTGAAAATGCCTTTTTTTTGCGATTACTTCATGGTGTTTCTTCAGTTTTGTGCAATCTCTTTCAAAATTTGATCCGTTCATACACTGCCTCGCCAAAAAAGTGTTGCAAACTTTAATATTTTGTTGGATTGTCTTTAGCTTTGATGATCGTGCACATTCATCAGTGCATTGTTTCCATGTGCTTATGCAACATTCCAACTTTTTATTCGTCCAGATTTGCATCCATTTATCATTAAGATCTTGTAATGATGATATGTGAGTTGAACGTCAAGACACTGTGGAGGCCAAATCATGTCTGAAAATGATTCCTCATGCTTACTGAACCACTCTTTGACAATTCGAACCCCGTGAGTCTTGGTATTATCATCCTATAATATACCCATGCCATTAGAAAAGATAAGGTGCATTGATGGGATAACATGGTCATTCAGTAGATTCAGGTACTCTGGTGACTTCACTTTATTGCTACATAACATTGCCTAGCTGCAATAATAATCCATTCATTGGCTTTTAGGTACTTGCTGATTTAAATTCAAAACATTTTGACCAGGCAGCATACAATGTATCTGCAAAGTTTGAAAAAGATCTGTCAAATACTTTTTGAGCTATCATACTAATGAGAAGTTGCCCACAGTGATGGTGAACTGGTCCCAAAATTATATGTATTCACACCTCTGGGGAATTCAAATATACATAGACCTGTAACTGAGAATGACAGGCATCATATCCAAGTACTTTGTACAACCTCAATTGCCAGTATAATGGCACAGAGTTTTCTCCTATAACATTTTATAAGGTTGGACAATACCAAGCAGGGCATCTGAGTCCATTGCTCTTTACAGAATCCCTCCAGATCACCCAGGGTCCTAGGCCCTCTCTTGTGCCCTCTTCAGCACAGCCCACAGGTTTTCAATGGGGTCCCAGTCAGGGAACTGAGATGGCCATAGCAAAAGCTTGATTCTGTGATCAGCTAACCATTTTGTAAAAAGAGCCTCACAACATCACAGAACCTCCACCATATTTTACAGTTGGGATGAGGTTCTTTTCATTACAATCATCCTTCTTTTTACGCCAAACCCACCTTGAATGTTTATTGCCAAAAAGCTCCATTTTCGTCTTATCTTTCCCATGTTGATGGATGACTATGGCCCGGGACTGGATGATGTTAGTTGATATTGGACAGCAACTAATCGTTCCACCTTAGATTGCAACCACCACCCTTAGGCCAGACTTGGTACTCTGGTCCCCTTCAATGAAGTCAATTTATTTCACACAACTCAAGTCCTGTGGGAAAATTCAGTTGAAGAGGCTTATAAGTGAAAGAAACTGCGCTACACAGAACTGGCAGCAGACGTTAAACATCGAGGATGGAATGTGAAAGTAGCAGAAGTGGGATTTTTATAGTGTTTTGTGTTGGTTCTTCCACCATTAGGCTGCTGAAAGACCTTGGTATCCATGGACAGGCTATGCGACAAATAATTAAATCAATCTCTGAAGCGGCCGAAAGAAGCAGCCAGTGGATATAGTTCAAGCAGAAGGACCCTTGCTGGGCTCATAGAACATCAACATGACCCGCTCACTAATCCCCACCCACTTCACCCCCCAGTCGAGAACCCAGATAAGAACCCTCCAGTAGGAGGGGAACAAGGTATGCGGTCAGCTCGAGGCTTGACTCAGGGAGGAAGACGCCCCTGCCTTGCATAGTCTGATGAGCTGTGCCAGATAAACAACCTGGCAATTTTCATGACTGGGCACAGGACACAAGCTCAGGCCTGATCACCCCTGCAGCTGGCCACCTTTGATGAGGGTGTCTAGTGTTGAAAGGCCGAAACACCCTATGACTCAAAGGCACTCGACTGATGATGTGTCCCAAAATTTACATCTTCCCCATGTCTGAGATACAGCTCCCATTCCTCTCAACATCAAGGGAAACCCCATGTGTGTACTATCCATTGGCAGTTTAACATCACGTCCCATGTTTCATGATTCTGTACCCCAGTTAATCAGGAAGTCATGGATTACAGCTTGAAGGTTCTTATTCACTCTAATCCACTCAAAGATATACAATTTACAGGGGAAACACGCTTCAGTTACATCGTGTTCACTTGTGCCAATAATTGTGGCACATGTGTTTTTGTTAAACATAATTATTTCTAGAAGAAGGATTTGTTTTAAAAAATAACAAATAGTAAATTTATTTCAATGAAAGGTTGGATTTTTCTTATTTTTATCAGTGTGAGATGAAGCCACTTCACTGAAAGGTAGATTTTTTTCTCTTTTTACAGATCTTTACAAGGGGTGCCAATAATTGTGCAGAACACTGTGACTGTATATTACTATACTTCCCTGAATCAAAGATCCTGCCATCATAACCATATTAGATGGGGTCCATGTCACCACTGTAGGCCATTTTCCATCAATTCTTTCAGGAAGATCAGCTGCTTGGGGTGGATGACTTTTGCTTGTAATATCTCCCATTACTTGTTATACAGCAGATGTGAATGAAAGCCTACCCCCAGTTTCCCATGGGACTCTGTACATAGTTCAATAAAATGACTCTCACGTTCACTCTTGATTCAGGAAGCTGATTGTTTATTTTTGAATGCTGACTCACCTAAATGTCTAAAAATGGTATTTCAGGGGATATGGAGACATAAATTCAAGAAGTGGTAACGCAGAATGAGGAGGTTAGCAAAATTCCATGTAGACATTGCATCTTCTCTTAGCGCTTTCATCAATACAGCTTCCTGGCATACTGACTTGACGAGAGCCGCATGGATGGTGCAGACTGTTACCCATCTTGCACGCAAAGACACAGTAATTCACAAAGAAACACCTGAGGGTTTAAAAGGCATGTTTATTCGTATGGAGTGGAACCTTGGAACTCGAAACCCTATCAATTCGACTAACTCCAACATCGAACGGGTCTGTGGTATTTTTTTCGACTTAAATCTTGGAACTCGACCGCTCCTGTTAAAACTTGTACGAATCGAGATGCGCCTCTTATGGGCTGACATAAAAGCAAACGGACCTACTGGGACACTTACACCTATGAATCTCTCTCAATCGACCTCTCGACCGAGCTCCTGTGTTCAGTGTGAATTTTTTGTACTTTATCGACAGTTGATTTAGTGATACAGTAATCATGCCCCTTAAGAATGTGAGCAGTGATAACATCAAACCAAAGAGGAAAGTGGTGAGAGTAACTGTAGAACTTAAGAAGGAAA
>JAODJX010000039.1:15289456-15300376 GCA_026776945.1 Isichthys henryi | reverse complement strand
TTTCATATCAGACAGTAAGAAAAAAAAAGTTATATGTCTTTTTATACAGTGTACGTAAACTTTTGGTTTCAACTGTAAGTATGTCACAGCAACAGACTTGTAACCGTTTGGTGAATGCTTCAGGCACCCCTTAACATTCATACCCTCTCTTTGGTGGAGGATATGAATACATAGAATAAACAGAGTAAAAAAATAGATGATATATATCCAAAAGAATAGTCAAGGGGCAGGCAGAGGTCGTTCACCGGAGGGATCAGTCCTACACGGAGGAACGAGACGGGGAGACAATGGGATAGGAGGAACAGGATGGATGGGGAAGCAGGGCAGGAAAGAGCAAACGGGTTGGGCAGGTAGGCCGGGCGGAACAGCAGGGCAGGACACAGCAGGCAGGATGAACAGGGAGGACGAGAGACAAATTAAACGCTCAGTACGGCACATTGGAAATGGCAACAATACTTCGCACCGGTGTTCCAGTGTAGCTGTCTTAAAAAGGGGAGTGATGAGGCATTAATCATCAACAGGTGTTGGTCCCGCCTGTGTGGGCGTGACATATATATATGTGAGAGTGTGTGTGTGTGTGTGTGTGTGTGTGTGTATATATATATATATATATATATATATATATATATATATATGGTTTGTCAGTGGTTGTCCAGCTTGTTGTCCTTGTTCTGTGTGTCAGTCCTGCTCCCAGTGTCCCGTTGATGTTCTTGGTTTTGTTTCCCCAGGTCCTGTGCAGTTCCCGGTCTTGTCCGTCGCTCCCTTTGGCGCGCCTTTGGGGGGTGTTCTGTCATGATCCGATCGTCCGCTTCCTGCCTTGTTAATTATTCCTGTATATTTAAGTCCACATTCAAGTATGTTTCCCCATCCAGTCATTAACTTTGGATGTTTCTCCGTGTGTTTGTCTGTATTAAATCCTGTGTTTACCTGATGTCGCAACTCCTGCGCGTCAGATTTAAACAGCTGCTCAAAGTATCTGGCCCTGTGAGTCACAACTGCAGTGTCATCCGTAAGGACCGTTCCATCACTCGCCCTGACTGCAAGTCTCCGTAGAACAGATTCAGATGTGTCTAATGCTTCAATTTTTTTGTAAGCAGGACATGGGTCATTAGACCACCAATGGTGTGTCACCTGTTCACAGATTCATCTAACAAACACCTCCTTATTTGCCTTCAGAGCCCTCATAGCCGTACTTCTCAGTTCCCTGGACAGCCTGGAGTTGCCACTCCTCTCGATAATATCCAGGGTGTCCTGCAAGATGAAACACTTCCTTCTGGGAAGACCGGCAACACCAACATAATCCTTGGCAACCTTCAGGGTCTTATCACAGAAGGTCTTCCACATCACATTAGAGTCAGCAGTTGCACCCAAATCTGCAAGTTCTTCACACAAAGTGCGTGCAAACCCTTCAGAAACAGCTTGACCTTGGAGTCTGACTAAGTCCAGCCTTGTTCTCCTAGTAGCTGGTAGTCTACTGGATCTTCAGAGTAGCAACAACAAGTCTGTGGTCTGGGCACTTCTATATATCCTGCAGTTCTGCAGATTTGCCGCACCTCTAATATCGGAGTACCAAGTCCAACGGTGCGGCTTAGGGCATTTGAATCAGGATCCAGTGACCCGCAGCCCCTGGCCTTTCACAAAGTCTAGGAACATGGAGCCACTTTTCATGGACCCATCGGGACTGACACAATCCTCATAGCAGGCCCTGTCATTGCCAGTGGTAGCATTGAAGTCATCCAAGACCAGAGGAGTGTCACCTTATGGGTACCCTTCAACCACCGAGCAAACTTGTGAGTAAAATGTCTCCCTCAACGAGACATCACTCACCGCAGTCAGAGCGTACAATGAGACAAGACACCCAAGGAGTGCCTTAGCCGGAGTGTCATTGAAAGGAGCGACCTCAGACACCATTGGAAGGAACTGATCTGCTACAGTTACAGCTACTCCATGAGTATGGCAGTTATCAGATTGACCAGACCAAAAGTAGATATACCTACCTACAGAGATTTGACCACTCCCTGGTCTGCGTACCTCAGAGAGTACTGCCACTGAAACACGGAGGCTACAATGCTCCCCCGACAGCAGAGGAAATTGGTCATCTTGCCGGAGAGGCAAGACGTTCCACGCACCTACCCAGATGGGTCACCTCAAACTAGGACTCAAGTGCTGCCATGCAGCAGGCAACACTTCAGTACTACACCAGCCCTGATCCCCAACAGGCCTGACCCTTTTACCTCTCCGACAGGTTCCCAAAGCCTCCCAAAGGCTTTCCCCCATCCCTTACATAGTGCATGCAGCCTTCCTGCAGGTGGCTGCAGCAAAGCTACTCCCGCAGAGAGCAGAAAAGTATTGTGCGTATTTGTATCGAGCAGTTGTGAGTTGTTTTACAATGGTTGGAGTGCTAATCCCTCAAATTTATGTGTTTCCTTGCAAGTTGGAGGACCACTTGCAGGGCCGGATGCAGTTTAATGTCATACCCAGGACACAAACGTACATTCCCATACCAGGAGTTGAGCCTGGGCCACCTGCGTAAAAACCAGGAATCCTACCTGCTAGACAATATGGGATTCTGCAATATATTTACACCTGATTTCCTTAATTATTTTTTTTCTGATTTAATTAGAATATATGTACTGATTATTCTAGTCTTGTTAGTTTATTTCTGCTATATCCACTCATTTGAACAATGAAAAGTTCATAAAAAGTTGTTTTTTTGCTGGGAGTGAGGGGGAGTGGTATGGGGTTGTGTTCACCAGGGCACCTAGAACAAGCAAGAGCTAGAATTGCCACTGCAGTGAAAATTTCCACATCGGTGCACCACTAAAAATATGTCAAGGAGGACTCTTCTGTGGATTCAGGTTGAGAAACTGGCTTTATTTAGGGCAGGGCAAAATTTGAGATTGGTAGTGAGGTAAACACTAGGGTAATGCAACACTGTCCAAATCGAGAGACAAAAGCTGAAGTCGGTAAACAAGCCGACTAAAGAAGCCGGTAAATCAATGATCAGAGGGATCAGACAGCTGCACAGTAGTTGGTGGGCAGGCAAAAGTCGGGCAATGTACATCAGAGTCCAGGGGGCCAAGCTTGTCTCAGAATCTGGGGATGGAAGTGGGGTCAAGAAAAAAAGGCAGGCAGACAGGAAAAAACATGAACATCTCATGCCTGGCCATGATGCCAGATGCGAATAAGTAAGTCAGATACTCAGATTAAATGGTCACAGTTGTGAAAGGGATTCTGTGGGTTAGTCCATGGCAGACCCCCCTCACTCATCGACCACCACTTAGCGGTTGGCCCGGCCCCCCAGGATGCCAGCAATGGAAATCTGCAATGACAGAAGGGTCCAGGATAAACCTTGCCCATTTCCAGGCCCATTTCTCCAGATTGTACGCCTCCCAGTCCAAGTATTACAAGCCCCGACCCTGTCGATGAACACCAAGTAGGCGACAAACAGTGAATCTGGTCAATCAGCCTAGGAGGAGGGGGAGGCAATGCAGGAGAGGCCAGGGGACTGATCGAATGGGGTTTGAGGAGAGAAGCATAAAACATAGGGTGGATCCATCGCATGGCTGCCGATAGATGTAGCAGTAGGGTTGATTATCTTAGCTATGGGGAAGGGACCTACAAATCGAGGTGCCAGCTTACAGGAGGAACTGTGGAGGGGAAATAGATAGAGAGTGCTTAGCCAAACTCTCTGTCCCACTTGGGCACAGGAGTGTAATAAGGAAGATCAGGCTAACCTACAAGTCTGCTGATGGCACCAGGGACCGAAACCTCAACCTCCAATGCAGGAAACAATGGATAGTTAGTTTCCCAGGCAACACTGAAACAGCAACAACCCTGTGGATGAAATAAGCAAAGAGTTATGGGCATATTCTGCCTAAGGGAGGAATTCATTCCAGGACTCTGGCAATTGGGAGGCTAAGCAGCGCAACATTCTTTCCAGGTCTTGGATGGCCCTCTCTGTCTGACCATTCGTTTGCGGGTGGAACCCAGAGTAAAGGTTCACAGTAGCACCAGTCAACTTACAAAACTCCCATCAGAAATGGGAGACAAACTATGACCCTCTCTCGGAAACCATGCCGAGCAGGAATCCCTGGAGCTTGAATACCTGGCCAATGAGTAGCTGCACTGTCTCCTTCGCTGAGGGAATTTTAGGAACTGAAAAGAAATGTACAGCTTTTGAGAAGTGATCAAGAACCATCAGCACCACAGTAAATCCCCTGGATAGTGGAAGACCCAAAACAAAATCCAAGGCCCCATGTGACCAGAGATGGGAAGGGGTTGTAACAAACCATTCTGAGCCTGAGAGGAGTTCTTATTCCAGGCACAGGTAGGACAAGAGGCTATATAACTGAGAACATCACATAGCATAGAAGCCCACTAGAAGCATTGCTGAAGCAAGGCCCTGGTTCTATGGACTCCGGTGTAACAGGCTAAGAGAGAGGAGCGTCCCCACTGGAGAGTCTATCAGCATAAAAAATCAGGAGAGTCCATTAGCCGGACACCCCTCTGGTGGTTACACAAAACATTGCACCTGCTAATACTACCATTCCTCCAATGCAAACTTAAACGGCAGGAGTTTCCGATCCCCTGCATCATAACTTCTCTCAGCTAGGTATAACTTTTGGGCTGAGGGTGTAGCCATTCAGCCACAGCCTTGGCCTTCTTCGGATACATCTGTACCGCTTCCTCCACGACGACGAAACCCAAAAAGGAAATGGTACGCTTGGGAAATTCAAGCAAACAAGTTATTAGCAAGTAACCACTGCAAGACCTCACAGACCTGCTGAACACGGTCCGGCTCGTTCTGTGAAAAAATGAAAATGTCGTCAAGGTAGACAAAAACGAACCTGTCCAACAAATCAGAGGACATCATTGGTGAGACCCTGGAATACAGCTGGAGCATTAGGCAAACTCAAAGGCATCACCAGATACTCATAATAGCTTGTTTGCATGTTGAAGGCCATCTTTCATTCATCCCCCTCACAGATATGGACCAGGTGGTAAGAGTTTCGTAGGTCTAACCTGGTAAAGATCCTGGCTCCCTGAAGCAAGTCAAGGAATGATGACAACAAAGGAAGTGAGTACACGTTCTTCACGGTTATCTCATTAAGTCCTGCATTATCAATACAGGGATGAAGTGACCCATCCTTCTCTCCTATGAAAATGAACCCTGCTCCTGCAGGAGACGAGGAAGGATAGATAATACCTGCTGCTAATGTCCCACAAATGAAATCTTCCATAGCATTCCGTTAAGGTGCCGAAAGAGAATACAAGATTAATGGTTTCCAGCCATGGTTAATGAGGGAGCAGCCACTACCTTGGTACAAAAAAATTTCACAGACAAGCAAGAGTCTTTCTATGTGAAGAAAGTGAAAGAAGAAAACTAATAAAAAGGGGTAAAAGGGCTGAACTGAAGTTAGGAACAGTGCTTGAATTATGCCAGTACTCATCAGTAGGCAGTACCAGTACTTCTTTGTTTTTCTTTTCAGAGTACTAAAACCCCTCAATATCTGCTGATATTGGTGTACCAGCTCCCATTTCCCCCACTTAAAGCTCTAGCTTGGCAACCCTAGAGCCAGTCAGAAATACAAAAGCTGTTTCACACTTGTTCCACAGTCTTTTCTGATGCCTGCAATCAAGGGTGTAGAACTGGTGTCAACACTGGTAGGTCCCAAACTCTGCACTCCCATAAACACACATTCATTGAATAATCAAAGATATTAAATGGGCATTACATCAGAATTGCAACCCTATCAAATTAACTAGGCAATAGATCTACCAAAAGTTTTTTCTAAAAAAAACTGTTTTTCAAAATAAATATTTTAGAAAAATTGACAATAACAAAATTTTAAAGACAAAGTGCCACTAATAAAGAATATAGGATAAAGATGCAGTAATACATTATTTGGAAAAGGAAAAAAATAATACACCTTATACCATTTGCAACTTGTGAGCCTTCTAGGTTTATTGTTTGTGTTATATACGAACATTGTGATGATATAAAAAATATAAGCAAATTAAAATATAAAGAAAACATACATTATTTGCAATTTGTACAAGCATAAGTAGTACAAAGCAATTCTCTGATTTCTCCACTACATCAGGAGAAATGATGCACCTGAATATACATCTGAGAGCAACTTTTGGGGTCAGATAACAACATGCAGTACATATGCAATAGTTAGGGTCATTGGGCCTTGCTCAAGACCTTCCATTTCTTAATAGCTGAAATCGCTTGTCACTGAGAGGCCCACATGTTTCAGGAGTATGTCCAGCTGTCTATGATGTTAGACGACATTGTCAGGGACCACTGCTACTCACTCACTTGCGCCGAACCCACATGCATCACTCCACCTCTTCACTCAACTGATCGGATTCAGCTCCATGCTTTCCTCTGTGCTCAGCCACCTAACCTCAGCCTGAGTCTCCGGTCTGCACACCTCACTAGTCTGAGGATACCCTGCTGATAGACCCATTTGGTGGACTTGGAGGAGCCCGACGAGCCCAATGACCTCAGTGTGCCTCCCGCCCATGTAGATTGCCCCGTCAATGTTGGTTATAGCATTGGGGAAGGCGGCCAGAAATCCAGGAGCTAATCCCCTTGTGGAGGGCAGAGTGTAGCGGACCCATGATCCAAACGAGTTCCCCTACCTCAGTGAGAGAGGCTCACTTTGAGTTCGAAGAGGTTATGCCAGAGCTGATTCCACCCGAGACACCTAGTCTGGTAGAGATTGTAGTAGTCTCATTGCATGCTACTTCACCAGGTTCCACTGCTCCGTCGCAAGGCAAGGCCGCCCTGCCTGCTGACTCTTTGCAGCTTGAATTGGCTCCATGGTGACATGGAGGCACAATGTCACAGTGGGCCTGCATTTATAGTGGGGCATTGCAGGGTTCAGTTTTAGGGCCATTGCTATTCCTAATTTACATTAACGATATTGAATAAATGAGTTATTGAATATAGGTAGCTCATTATGAGAAATACCTCGGTGTGTATGTTGATGCTTACATGTCCCAGTCTCACCAGTGTGGGGAAGCAATAAAAAAGGCCAATAAGATGTTGGGTTACATCTCCAGGTGTGTGGAGTTTAAGTCAAGGGAGGTGCTGCTACGATTATACAATTCCTTGGTAAGACCCTACTTAGAATATTGTGTGCAGGTTGGGTCACCTTACCTTAATAAGGACATTGCTGCCTTAGAAAGGGTGCAACATAGGGCTACAAGAATGATTCCTGGTCTTAGATTAATGTCTTATTAAGAGAGGTTAGCTGAACTGAATCTGTTTAGCCTTGAGCAAAGGAGACTAAGGGGGGACATGATCCAGGTATATAAGATTTCAACAGGTCTGGATGCTGTACAGCCAAATAGTTACTTCAATATTAGTGCAAATACAAGAACTCATGGCCATAGATGGAAATTAGCATTTTAAACAGGATTTGAGAAAGTATCGTGTAGTCAGATTATGTAATAGTCTTCCTGTTAGTGTAGTGCAAGCTAAAACCTTTAAATCAGAGCTAGATGAGATTTTAACAACTGAGCTATTAGTTAAGTTCTCCCCACACCAGCTTGATGGGCTGAATGGCTTCCTCTCATTTGGAAATTTGTTCTTATCATACTAATGCTGAATGTTCTAGCGCTCTGTCTCTCTCTCTCTGACATACACTGTAGACACTCTTAATAACACACTTACACTGAATTAAGAATGCACTTTTCAACTGCAAATTTTTTTTAAAAAAATGTTTTTATATTCAGATGAATATTTAGCTTCAAATTAAATTTTTTGTTCTTAAAAAAATGACTGAGGTCCAGACCTCAGTGGCCTCATATCTGGTTATGGTCCTGATTGGCTCCCCAGATGAAGACACATCCACTCAAGATGAACTTAAATGGACAAGCAGGCACACGACAGCACATGGAAACTATAACCAAGGTGGTCAAGTTGTGATCCTGTTGAGTGTGAGAGATCTATGAACAAACAGATGGACAATCTTGATCTTCCCAGGGTCTTTCACGTTCATTTTTAAAGGGCCTGCTTGCTCAATATCTCTTTCCAGCAGCCCCCGTGCCCTCTGCAGCCGTCCAATAGCATTATACCGCATTGGGCAACTGGGAGATGTAGTACATTTTTAGTAGTGCCGCTACATAAGGACAGCGCAGGAAAATTTATTTCCGCTGAGTGAAAGGAAAGAAGTATATTTGCAAATCATTTCATATAATTTGTGTTGTAATATTTCAAGACTTACTGTACAGCCAAGACAGCCAAGAGGCCGAGATCAGGATCTTAAGAATTACAACTCTGCTATTTACTGAAATTCATACAATGTTTGTCATAAAATCCATGTAATATTAGTTTATTAGCACTCAAACTCCACACACACAAAGTTTGAACCCAAGCCCTAAAGGTATAAAGCAACAGTGCTAACTACTGCAGCACCCCTCCTACCCCTAATGTAGCTCAACAATTAATCAATAAGGGCCATTTGTAAATAAGAAGTGAAGAAGTATATTTTCAATTTGGTACGGTTTCTGATATTGTAGCAATTGTTAAAGGATACATCCCAAGTTTAACATTTTAAGTATCTTATAATGAAACTTTTCTCTTGGTTTATTACCTTACTTATTGGTATACGCAAATCTAAGTTTCATAATCCCAATCTGATTTATTGTACTCTAATACTTAGGTCTACGCTCATTCAGGCCCTTGTAGCACATATGATCATAATGATCATATTCATTAATAAAAACTAAACCTAAAAAACCAAAAAGGCAGTACTGAACCACTAACTGGCCAAGCATAAAAATGGATCCGTTTTCAGTTTCCCCTCTATCTGATCATTTCTGAAATACAGTGCTAATATCACTGTGCGTCTTCCTTCTGAACATTTTCCTTACAAAGTCCTTGATCTCGGCAGTGTTCAGAGAATATACAATGGGGTTCAACATGGGGGGAATGGCGTATGAGAGTGATGTATTAATTATCCTGACATCGCGGTGGATGGAGGTGGCCATGGCAGCTATATAGGTACTAACTAACGGAATATAAAATACCAAAACCAATATCAGGTGAGAGAAACAGGTCTTTAAGGCCTTTAGACGTCCCTCCCATGATGCAATTTTAAAAAGTGACACCAAAATACATGCATATGACAGTCCAATCAATGTCAATGGAAGAAAAATGAATGTCACTATGTTAAATATTGCCATCACTGCATTTAAAGAATTGTCATTGCAGGCCAGTCTGTACATTGGCCCATGGTCACAAAAGTAGCTGTCAATTACTGTGGATTTACAGAAAGACAGTCTGGTGATCAAGGCCACTGTAAACAAGATAACTGTTAAATCAAACAGCCACAACACCATGAGGATGACGGCCATTGATGTATTTGTGACGATGCTGTTATATCGCAGTGGAACGCAAATTGCTACGAATCGGTCATATGCCAGGAGAGTGAGAGTGATGGATTGCATGCAGTTGAAGAAAAATACAAAAAATAAGTTGGCCAAACAGGCACCATAAGAAATTTCCTGTGTATTAAAAAGGAAGGTTTCAATCACTTTGGGAATAAGGGCGGTGCTCTCTCCCAAGTCAGCCATCGCCAAGTTAAAAATCGCAAGGTATTTTGGAGTGTGGAGGTTTTGGTCTACGTAGATTATTACCATGACAAATAAATTTCCCAACACTGTGGCAGTATAAATAAAACTGAGGAAAACGTAATAGTACTTAATATTGGGAATACTGGAGAAACCGCTGATAATGAAGGACATGGGTCGCACAATGAAATTTAAACTTGAGTTCATGGATGATGTCATAGCAGGAACAGTATTGTGAGCCGCTGTACTCTGGCCTGAAAGAAAAAAAGTAGCATTTTGTTAGGCTAAAGAAAATTATCTCACTTATTCACTCTTTGCATCATGTGTATATATATATGTATATGTGTGTGTGTTTCTATATCTATACCTAAATCTATATATGTATAGTTACAAAACGGGAAAAAAAAAAATATATATAATATATATATATTTCTACAGAACTTTTGCTATTTTTAGTTTTTTTGATTGCATTCATAGATCTTTGTGGGGACCTGAAAAATGGTCCCTACACAATGAAAATAGCAGGTTTTCATCACATTGTGGGGTACATTTGGTCCCCACAATGTAATACTGTATAAACATAATCCACACACACACGCACATACATGTATATACTCTGTGTGTGTGTGTGGGTATATATATATATATATATAGCAAAAATAATCTTAGTGTGACAGTGTGCAGAAAGGCATCTCTGAATGCATAATCTGTCAATTTATGCAAAAGGAAAAATGCAAATGATGAAGTAAAATTTACTTCATATGTCCAATAACCCATATAATCTGTGAATCAAATTCTACCAGCTAAGAGTAATGAATAAATAAGGAACTAAGGAATAATTTTAAACTGTACAATATTACAGAACACTTTTGAAGATCTGTAAACTATATGCTTTAATAATGTTTTAAACTAAATAAGATTCCATATCTATAAACCTACTTCAGGGCTATTTTAAGTATATTCCTCTGATTTAATCTTACCTGTGCTGCCAAAAAACCAGCAGTTTCCGATGATTTAATTTGTCTTTGCCTCTGCATAGGAAGCGTCTGCCTGCTTGTTCCTTAACCTGTTAGTGGACTCAAGACTTATATACGTTTGGCTCCATGATGTTCTGTGTGTGACGTCACCAAAATAAATGGTTAATTAATATCATTCTTGTGTGTGCGTGTGTGTGTGTGTCTGTGTGCGTGTGTGTGTAGTGAGGTGCTAGATTTGAATTAACAGTACAGTATATGAATAAAAAGGAATTAATCCTCCCCTCCTGGAGCCGAGACCTTATCGTGGTGGAGGGGTTTGCGTGTTCCAATGATCCCAGGAGCTACGTTGCCT
>JAODJX010000039.1:15278891-15289356 GCA_026776945.1 Isichthys henryi | reverse complement strand
CTGGGCCTCCCTGCTGAGACTGCTGCCCCCACGACCCGACCTCGGATTAAGCGGGAGATGATGGATGGATGGATGGAATTAATCCTCAATTGGGGTGTGTAAATGTCAGCAGTGGATGTTTCAGCTAGTTAGTTTGACATCTTGAGCTCCCTGGCAGCCCTAGTAACAATCTTCGCTTATTTTAAAATGCTGATTTTCTTGTTGCCATTTCACTTGCATTTTTTTTGTTCACACTGCTAACCTAACAGCATCCTTAACATCCTTAACACAATTTGCCTCCGCCCACTAGTCGGCGCTGTTCTGTGATGGCACTACAGAGGGCGTGAGTACTTCAAAGGGCACCCTATATCGCATAGCTCTTCTGTGCTGGCATTGCAGAGGAAGGATCAGAATACTTTTCAGGGTGCCAACTCAGCCAACCAATTCCTTTAAGCCTGTGGCTCTCACAATATCATATACCCTCCCATTTCTTTCAAAACCGTAAGTGTTAAGTCTCATGTTCATCTCAGGGCTGTGAGATGCAAATCTCAGGTGTTGTCATGTACCCAAATGTTCAATGAGAACAAAATAATTTACCTTTTTTAATAAGGTCACCGGCCTAACAAATTAGATATTAGAATATTGGTTTTGGGGGGAGGCACGGTGGTGCAGTGGTTAGTGCTGTCAAATCACACCTATGAGACCAAGATTCAAGTCTCGGCCAGAATTCCATGTGTGAGGAGTTTGCATGTTCTCCCCTTGTCATCGTGGGGTTTCCTCCAGGTACTCCGGTTTCCCCTCACAGTCCAAAAACATGCTAAGTTGCCCATAGGTGTGTATGTGTGAGTGAATGGTGTGTGAGTGAATGGTGTGTGAGTGTGCCTTGCGATAGGTTGACACCCCATCCTGGGTTGTTCCCTGCCTTGTGCCCATAGTCCCCAGGATAGGCTCTGGACCTCCCTGCTACCCTGAATAGGAAAAAGGGTTACAGAAAATAGATGGATGGATGGATGGATGGATGGTTTTCTGGAAATATAAGTAAACTGAACTGATTGCCATTTTTGACAACATGAGTTTTGTATTGTTACATATCAGGTTATTTGATTATAATCCTAGGTCTGGGTCCAGGAGGGTTCATCAGTTCATCTGGACCCTGAGCAACATGACCTATCTTGACTGTCACTTCCTGAGGGTTGCCAAACCTGCTGGACCTGGCCCATCAGGAATTATTAGCCATAATTAAATTGTTCTGTTGTGGAAGGATCTGTCAGGGTGGTAGTATCAGGTTTTTCGAAACCCTAAAGAAGCTGAAGTTTTCAGAAAATACTGTATATTCTAAAATCAAATCTTCTCTTGTTGTAATGGTAAACTCCAGACTGTGCATTAGCAGTATTTTGTTTGCATTTGAAAAATATTACTGCTGAGGTAACTGTGCAGTTGCAGATGCAGCAAATGTTAAACATTTGCAGACCTCGAACATTCCTATTCATTTTTATTTTACACATCTGTAAACTGGAAAATAAATTAATAAAAAAATAAAATTGAATAATATCATTAACCATATACCCCTCTGATATATGGAACGTCATATATTTTCATCTGGAATAGTAATTTGCTCGTTAAGATGGCTTTTTCCCATTAGCATTTAATCTTTTTTCCAGTTTTCAGTGTACGGTTTTAATCTACTAATGATTGTGAATGACATCATCATCAGGGCAACTGAAATGGAAACCAAACCAAAATAAGCTGTGGCTGGACAATGGAGGTGAGTGGGAGAGTGTGAATGACAGCCACCTCCAGCCTACCTCCCTGAGAGCATACAGGCTAACATGGCACAATGCTACAGGCCTTAAAGTACCAGCTGAGTGAGCTGTGGCAGTAGAAAGGCATAATCAACAAAAAATATAAATACACTTTGGGTTTTGGTGTGATTTTGCTGCAGTTTGAAAAAAACCCGAAATACAAAGAGGATATGCCTTTCAAATTTTGCAAAATAAAATACCTTTTTAAATATATTGATAATCAGTATGTTGCATAGATGTGGCATTACTATACAGGAGGTCTAATTATGAGGAAAATAATTGTGCAGTTGTTTTGAGCAACACAATGGCCCAGATGCGGGACAGCACGACAATATCAGATATCACACAGAATTTGTACAGTGAAACAATATTACATAACCCATAATCAACAACCTGATCACCTCTAAAGAGATGTGTCATGCTGCTACAGTAAAATGGAGGTCAAACCAGATATGAATGTGGGAATTCTTCTCGATGACCCACCTTATGCTGTATTTTAAGCATAATAAATCAGTTTCACTTGTTGAATTTCCATTTATTAATTTTTTTTCAATAAAATATTTTAGTGTAGGTTGAGTGTTGTGTTTGTATTTTTGTTTAGCATATTTTGGAGATGTATGTGTCGAGATCTGAATTGTTTGTGGCACATAACTCATATATAATTGTAACTATTATGTATAACATTCACCCCTTACAACAGATTGAAAGGATAGACCAAAAAGCAGTTGGAAGATGGATGCATGGATATTGTTATTATAAAAAGATTAGGAATGATTTCACATTGTGATAATGCAATTACAGAACAGTATTGTGTCATTTCCTGCAATAAACAAACAAGGGTTTTGCCCTCAAGTGTAGAGGTGCCAAAACTGAGAAGCAAATCTGATGTTCAGGTGCTTAAGTGCTCAAGCTCTTCATTGGCCTCTATTGCTCTAATGATGTTTTGTCTGCTCATCATGAACCCTGAGGAGATGGATGTAGTAATTATACCCATAAGAATACTGCCTTTCCACACGTTGTTACTGTTATCAAATGAAGGAGTCACATGACTCTCCAATGTCAATGACACCTCACGCAGAACAGAAAAGGAAAGAGACACATGTTGGGATAGATTTATTGACAATAATCACTTTTTATCAGAATTGGCATATCGCAAATTAAACAGTACACATTATACTTGTAGCACAGTAGCCTCACACCTCCAGAGCTGGGGGCTCCTACTTCTGCTGTGTGTGTGAAGTTTGCATGTTCTGTGCGGCTGCAGAAACTTTGGTTTCCTCTCACAGTATGAATATTGATAACGTCAACTGGCATCCCGGAACTGCCTTTTGCAATTGCAGTGTATGGGTCAGAAGGTTGGTATCTGTTTTCCTCAGAGGAGGGCTAGCAGATTACTTTCACAGGTCTGACACCTGCATGTAAATGATTTCATGTGTATATAAATGTGTACCTTGAAATGGCATCAGATCCTGGGTGTTCTTGTCTTCTGTGCTTCCTGGGATGGATTCCAGAATCTCCATGACCCTGTTTGGGATATGAAGTTAGAAGATGTATGGATGAACTAAATTCTAATGAGAAAAAGACATGTATCTGAATTAATTCTAGGCTTGTTCTGCTGTCATGTAGTAGATGTGCTAAGAAAACAAACAATGTAATATCCTGATATGACATGATTATGTATTTCATTTCTTGACACTCAAGCCTGAAACCAAAGCATGGAGCGCATTTTCCTGCTATAACATTATCATTAGTGTACAGCAGCATTATTTGCACAGAACAGCAGACTCCGGGACCTCCTGGGAGTAATAGAAAGGCCCAGTGGCCTAACTAGCTGGTCTTTAACAACACAAATCCCACATGCAAATAATTAGATTCTCTGACTACCCCATAACTGAACTGCCCCCAAAGCTACAACATTTGCTTATTAATTTATAATAAGATAATAATTTAATCATATGCAGCTCTCGGGGGTGAAAATTAATTTCTACCCATAAAGAAATTACTAATTACAAAATCCATCCTTCTAGTCATGTGTGCTAGTCTGGGGTCTTTGTGGGGAGAGGGCCTGAACCTGTCCTAGCAGGGATGTCTACAACCCACCTTTTCTTGGCTCAATCTTTCTGATGACTGTATTCTTGTTTATTAATTTAGTAAACTGCTGTAGAGACATGGCTGTTGTTTCTGTGATGAAGAAATCTACATTTCTGCAGGCCTATGCATAAGCTCCTTTATTAATGATGCTTGTCCCTGCTTATTGAAAACAAAAGGTGATGATAGTAATGAACAAATGAAGGTGGGAATTTGCGATGGAGCCTCTTAAACACATACTGGGTTTGCCTCACTAGAAGCTGTGTTTAAGAGCTTGATCTCACTGAAATACAGCTTCAGTGAAATGGTCTGTTCTTGTTATGAGCGTAATTTACAGATTCTGGTGGCAGCCATGTAACTGGTCATCCACTATTAAATAAAGTTAAGGCCTGTTAAGTAAATAAATAACTACACTGCACCTGCAACCGTTTCTATAATGAAAATCATCGTACTTCTACGTGCAGGTGGATTGTGTGGTTCTACTAGTCTGTGCTTATGACTGGATTGTTTGTGGTTTGACCAAAATGCAGGCAGGGTAATAATATCACTACTGGGTCCTTGAGCAAGGGCTTTAATCCAAAAAACCTGTAACAAGGTGCTGGAAAAAATGGCTGATCCTGTGATCTAACACCATGCTTTATTCTCACTCTAAATTGCCTAAACTTAAACTACTTAAAACTTCAAATTACAAATTATGCCTTCATAAAAAAGATGTAGTGTTGGCGCAAATGCAAGAGATGTGTTCAATGACTGTACATCCCTTGGAGCTCACTGACATCATCGTTCTGCCAAAAAAAGAATAATATGACTTAGCGGTAGATTAACACAGCATTGTTGCTTCTGTTGGTCTTCTAGCTCAGGTGCAGGAAGTGCTAATTACATTCTGCTAATTAGGCCTTTGTTTACTGTCAGGAGTTCGGAGGGCTAATTATACCTTTGAGAATATTGTAACCTTTGTGCTTATCATTGTGAATACACAGTCAACTGAGGTGATCTTTCTTTACTGATACACTGTCACGCAGAGAAAAACACTCATATAATTAAAGAATGTAAAGACATTATTACTGTCTTTAACCCATTAACGTATTGGTACTATTTAAGAATTCACTCAGTGCTCATAAACTCAAGTAACACAAAGACAGTTTATTGAGAAGCTCAAAAGACAAAGTAACAGTACAAGAAAAATATTGCTGAGTCCCACCAGCAATAAATATTTCATACAATATTTCCTATATATTGTTGATACAATTTGCCCACTGCATAATGAAAAAAACTCCTCACCAATTACACAAAACATGTGATGCTTTAAGTACTCAGAAAAAAAGAACATTTGTCTGATCACCAAGTGTTCACCTGGTCAGGACCTGCAGATGTAAGATGTATATTCACAAATGCCATGTCAGCAATCAAGCAGGTCTCAGGCCTCTTTCTGAAACATAGAGACTCCAGGGCCTAAGTATTATGCATAATTACAAAAGTATTAAAAGGTACACTATATGGACAAAAGTATTGGCACACCCGGCCATTACACCTACGGGAACTTTGACGACATCCCATTCTAAATCCATAGGCATCAATGTGGAGTTGATCCCTCTCCCCCATTGCAGGTATGACAGCTGCTAGTTTTCTGGGAAACCATTCCACAAAATTTCATGGTTTATCCGTGGGAATTTTTTGCCCATTAGAGAAGAGCATTTGTGAGGTCAGGAATTGATATAGAACGTGATGGTCTGACTCATAATCTCCATTCTAGTTCATCCCAAAGGTGTCTGATGGGGTTGAGGTCAGGACTCTCTGTGGGCCAGTCAAGTTCTTCCACACCAAACTCACCCAACCATGACTTTATGGACCTTTCGTTTGTATACTTTGTTACACTGCTCCAGAGCCCAGTGGCAGTATGCTTTATACCACTAAATCCAAAACTTGGAATTACAACTGTGAGGTTTGAATGCACCTGCTAGGCCATGAAAGCCCATTTCATGAAGCTTCCCACGCACAGTTTTTGTGCTGGGGTTAATACCAGAGGAAGTTTGGAACACTGCAGTTATTCAGTCATCACTTTGACGTGCCTCAGCACTCTGTGACCCTGTTTTGTTACTTTACATGGTCTACCACTTTGTGGCTGAGTTTATGTTGTTCTTAAACATGTACACTTTGAAATAATGCCACTTACAACTGACTGTGGAATACCTAGCAGGGAATAAACTGACTTATTGCAAAGGTGGCATCCTATTGTCACGCCCAGCAGGGCAAGGCACACCAACTAAGTGGCAATTCTGCTTACCTCAGGCCTTAAAACCCCACTCGTCCTTGCACTCCAACCACCTTGTCTATTGTCTCTCCCGTTCTGTTCCTGTCCTGCCTACTCCTCCCCAGCCTGTGAGTGCCATGCCTGTCTGATCTGCCCTATGGGGTTAATGCCAGAGAAAGAGTGGAACTCTGCAGTTATTGAGTCAACAATGTTTTGGCGCCTTTTATGCAGTATGCACCTCAGCACCCTCTTACTTTACCTGGTCTCTTACTTTACCTGGTCTTTTTGGTGTCCCTAAACGCTTCCACTTTTCAATAATACCACTTACAGTTGACTCTGAAATATCTAGTAGGGACAAAATTTCACAAACTGACTGATTGCAAAGGTTGTATCCTATGACTGTACCACACTTGAATTCACTGAGCTCTTCAGAACGACCCATTCTTTCACAAATTTTGTGTAAACCTGACTGCATGGCAAGGTGCTTGATTTTATACACCTTTGACAATAGGTCTGAATGAAACACTTGATTAAGAGGTGTTTCCCAATACTTTTGTTCATATAGTTTTTTCTCTCTTTCGTTGATCTGTAACTACTGGAAATTCCTGCATTTCCAGTTGTATAGATCTGACAGTATACAGTAGTAAGTACTTTGGATGAATTCATCAGATGAAGGGATACAAGAGAACAACAGCCATCATTTTGAGATAAGGGAATGTAGCTTGCACATGATACAAAGACCCATGATGCAATATTTGTTGCCAACAGTGTAACCTCTAAGCAATATTCACTGGAGCTAACATTCAGTTCATAAAGACACTGTTTTTCAACTTTTGCTGATGAAACACAGACATGCAATAAACACTAATGATGTGGAGAGAGTTTTATGATTTTCCCTAAGGATAAAGATGACACTTCTGAGATGAAACAAACAATGCGACTGTGCCTCATGCCAATTACCTCTCGATTGATTGTATTCACATCTGACAGGGTGCATGTAATAACAAACAGGCAAATGCAATATTCTCACAGGAATAATTAATCCATCTCCACAGACTTGATTGTAAACAGTCAACACATCATTAGCAGAGCTTCTTGAAAAATGTTACACCTGAGTGGCTGACTTGCATGACAAATGGTGCCTCTAATAGATGCCATTTCCCAATGTGCACAACCAAAGGTGATGAAACTGTTCTGCTGCCGCACCGTCAAAAAATGAAATCTAAGGGGATAATGATGCTACACTTTTCTCTTATTTGTGGTTTTAGTTTTGGTCTTTATTTTCATTTCATATTTCAATAATAATGTACTATAAAATGTACATGCAAATGTGAATTAACACCATTATTGTTAATCTGATTTCCATAAGGAACAAAATGTATGTATTATATTAAGTGGACTATGTGTTATTTTAAGACTGATTTAGGCTGATGGTTTATGGGTTATGGTAAATGGTGGGGGGGGGGAGGGAGGTAGGTATATTTTCTATATCAATTGTAATAATTTATTGACTCGGTTACTCAGCAATAATGTGTTGCTTTGTTTGATTCTGTGTGCGTTTCTGTGTGGAATATATGCTATATGTCTAGCCAACAAACTTCAAAACAAGAAATGATTTGCAGTAATATGTACAGCTTGATAAACAGCAGTACTATTCTAGTACTATTCAACCTCAGGGCTGCAGGTTTGGACCCCATCTCTCCTATGTGTATCTATTTATTTCCCCCAGTCCAAAGCCATACAGTTAGGCTAACTGGCCTCTCTAGTTTGCAAACAAAGCTGGATAATTGTGTCCAGGTGTGTCCTGTTATGGGCAAACCTACCATCTAGGCTGAACCCCAACATTGCGCCCTACCCCTGCTGGCCCTGACCAGAATAGGTAGCTAGAAGGACAAATGGACTTTGTAAACAGCAATTTCTTTTTCACTCCTTAGAGTGTAGAACAGTATATGATTTAATTATTAGCTCATTATAAAATTAATAAACAAATGTTGTAGCTTTGGGGGCAGTTCAGTTATGGGGTAGTTAGAGAATCTAATTATTTTCATGTGGGATTTGTGTTGTTAAAGACCAGCTAGTTAGGCCACTGGGCCTTTCTATTACTCTCAGGAGGTCCTGGAGTCTACTGTTCTGTGCAAATAATGCTGCTATATACTAATGATGTATTGATGTATGAAGGAAAATTGGCTACATGCTTTGGTTTCATCCTTGAGTGTCATGAAATTAACCTTTTCATGTCAGGGTATTACCTGGTGTAAACTGCTTGTAATTTACTAAGTATATGAGAAGAGAGCAAGACAATGGAAATCTTTCATATGTATTTTTCTCATCACAGCTGTCACAATACTATAATTACATCAGCTGTATTTTCTATACTTCCTATTGTTTTTTCTTTATGTCTTACTGTTTATCTGGTAGGGAAACATGCTACTTTCATTAAAATCTACATAAAAACAATTTTTGCTGTTCCCTCAATTGTAAATATACTATGACATCTTGCATTTTTATCAGTGATCTGAAGAATGATCAGTTATGGTTTGAGAAATTTAATAATGGTCACTCTTACTTTTTGATTCACATTTATACGTAATATTCAGGCCCTGGAATCTCTAAGTTTGCGAAAGAAACCTGAGACCATCTGTTGGATGGCTGACAAGGCAGGTATGTTCTCTATTTTTTGAGCAGTTACTGTATCATATTCTTGTGTAATTGGTGGGGAGTATTTTTTTTTATCCTAAAAATGGGCAGATTGCATCAACAATATATAAGTGTAGGGTAAACATTTGAAGGGAGCACTGTGGGACTCCGTGTCTCAACATTTTTCTTGTACTTGTCCTTACTCTACTTTTGTGTGAATTCTTAAACAGTTCCAATACATTTATGGGTTAAAGGTAGTAAGGCCTTCTTATTCCCTTACTGTATGTGTGTTGTTCTCTATGTTACAGTGTATTACTAAACAAGGTCACTTCAACTGACTGTGCATTCAGAATGATAAGCACAAAGGTTACAATATTCTCAAAGGTACAATTAGTCCATCAAACTCCTGACAGTAAACAAATGCCTAATTAGCAGAATGTAATTTAGTACTTCCCACACCTGAGCTAGGAAACCAACAGTGAGCAACAATGCTATTTTAAACTATTGCTTAGTTACTGATGTCAGTGAACTTCAAGAGATGTACAGTTATTGAACCAGTTTTTTGAATCTGCACCAACACTACATATTGCTCTAATGAACTAATGAACATTAGAACACTACATTATGCTCTAATGAAGGCATAATTTATAACTTGAAGTTATATGTAGCTTAACTTTAGGCAGTTTAAACTGAGAGTAAACCTTGGTGTCAGATCACAGGGTTAGCCATTTTTCCAGCAATCTGTAATAGATTTTTGGGATTAAAGGCCTTGCTCAAAGGCCCAGTCGTGATATTATTACCCATCCAAACATCCACCCATCCATCTATTTTCTGAAACCCGGGGTCCAGTGTCTACTGGAAGCTACAGGTGCAAGGCAGTGATATTATTACCCTCCCTGCCATTTGGTTAAACATTAGACACACCAGATATAAGCACAGATTCCTAGCCTGAGCCTAGCAGAGCCATACAACTTGCCATGTTACATGGCTGCCAACAGAATCTGTAAATTAAGGTCACGTCAAGAACAGAATTTCACTGAAGCTCTATTTCATTGAGATTAAGCTCTCAAACACAGCTTCCAGTGGAGCAAAACCAAAACGTGTTTAGTAGGTTCCATTCAAAAAATGCACTTTCCTTTGTTCCTTTATTGGCCCACCCAGCTCATTTTTATCATCAGCTTTTGTTTTCTATAAGCAGGCTCCGGCATCATTAAAAAAGGGCTTGTAGTTTGTTTATTTATAATAAAACTGAATTTGCATCCTCCTCCTGTGTCCCAGTGCCTCATGCGTCTCATTTACCAGCTAAAAAGTGATATTCCCCAATCAAATGAGACTTCAGAGGCCTGCACAGGCCTGGAGATGTGCAGATATCTTCATCACAGAGATGTAGCCACATTTCTATGAACTGACGACATAAGATTACTACATTAACAAGAACACAATCATTAAGATTCGCCTGGGTCACATGTGTGCGTAGTTTTCATGTTCTCCCCATGTCGTCGTGGGGTTTCGGACCCCCCGCGACCCAGTAGGATAAGCAGTTTGGAAAATGGATGGATGGATGGACAATCATTAAGAACATTAAATCAGGATAAGTGCTACAAACATATTTTTGTTGAAACACACTGAAACAATTCAATTCAATTCAATTTATTTTTATATAGCGCTTTTCACAACAAGGTTGCCCCAATGCGCTTTACAGGAGTGT
>JAODJX010000039.1:15213533-15226167 GCA_026776945.1 Isichthys henryi | reverse complement strand
GGCATCACATTCAGCCCAGACTTGCGCATCGCAATCATCGTGGTTTACAGTTTATTCCCTCCCATGGTCAATCCGCTAATATACTGTCTACGGACTAAAGAGGTGAAGGAAAGTTTATTCAAAAGGCTGAAGAAACGAGTAGACATACAGAAAGCAAACGTGCTGACATGACACTGATACCTTTTGGTAAAAATGGTGTGATAGATGACCATGAGCAGATTCATTCAAAGTGTGCATTCTGGTTTTATGTCATGCAATTTGGTGAATTATGCTAGCCGATTGATAAGATTCAAATTCTGCTTTCCTACAAAATTTCAAAATCACAGTTGGCTGACATCATTGGCACAACGGTTTTTTACAATACGTGTACATAATATAGGCATATAAATATATATATATATATATATATATATATATATATACACACACACACGCGTGTGTGTCTGTGTGTCCCTTTATTTCGATTGTTTTTGCTATAAATGCTCACGTCTTCCTTTGACGGGAGATAAATGATGTAGTGCTTTTATTGTAATAGTATATTATTCTGATATATCTATTGATCATTCTTGTGTGACATTGTTCACTACTTTATAACAGGTGCTCTGGGGATTTGCAGATAAAAGTGGAAAAACTCGTAGGTCTGCTTATATTTAAAAAATACTGTAAAAGATATAACTTGCGAATCACATCTGATTTTAGTGATAAAAACGTTTATAAAATACAATATGCACAACATCTATAACATAAAATATTACTGAATATTTATTTTTTAATTTACGCATACGTAGTGAATACCTATGACCACAAGATGGAGTCAAAAGATCTGAAAATATCTCAAATTGAAACCGCATTAACGTGTGTCTCATATGCAGAGGTCTTCGAATACACCGAATGTGATTTTAATTGGAGGAGTACGTTTATAGATTTTCAAACTGCTCATCCAGTCTCTTTTAATTACACTAACAGTTTTAAACAGTCATTTCAACATGTCTTATCTTGACCTCTAAATATACCTTTGAAACAAACGTTGTGCAGATTTACTTCCCTGTGTACTTAAAGATAACTAAAATTGTAACAATGTCCACATAACCTAAGTAAATCTGGCTCATAAACATTAATCGCAGTACAAATAGTTTTTATTGAGTAGTCACAACATGGAAGCTTGGTCTTGACATTCAGAGTATGGCAAGGTATCAATAACTGATATTCTTGTTTGCTTGAAACTGATTCTATAGCTGCATCAAGTAATTGCCTCTGTTGGGGCTTGGAATATTGTAATGGCTGCCTTAGTGGCATAAAAAATATAATCTTATCTTGTTTTAATACAGCGAGAAAAATACACCTCCCTTTGTGTTAAATATTTAAACATGCTGATTTGCCTTGCATTAGGTGGACCCCCATTGCAGCATTACCACTGTGCTTCCCTGCAATCAGTTCAGACCTTGGATTTCAGGGGGCTCATTCTCCAACTGCACCATCAGCCTTTTCATTTTGCATTGTTTACCTTAGAATTTCAATTAGTCCCTTAAGTGCCTTATATCAAAGCAAAACAGGTTACTGTAAGTATCCTGCTCTGGAACAGAGGGGATTTCCATGGCAAACCTCGCCTAGGGCTGTTGGCTTAAGATTTTCCCCACTGTGTGCCATTTATTCCTGCTGCACTTGAAAGCACAATATCAGCTACAAGACAGTGCTATACTCCGTGAAGCAGGAAAAGCAAATCAGACAGAAAAAAGATTTAGTTTCATACTGCAACACAGAAGATGCCCTCAGACAATTATTTATTATTTATTTTGCTTAAAGATTTATTCTACTCATTTTGAAGAAAAATGCAATGCTATATACAATCAAAAAACTCTTCTGAATACTGATCAATATGAACAATATTCTTAAAGAGCTAATACTGCATTATATTGCATTTTATTAAAGCGATAACCACAGAAATGTGCTATTAATATTATTAGATGTTTTCTGACCATTTTAAGGTAAAGAAAAATACAGATAAAATACTTCATATAAATTGAATTAGGATTTAGCTTTAGGGTACACAGCATTGTCATCAAGAGTTGGCATCATTTGCTACTGCTACTAATTATACTAATTATATAGACCATATTACACTGAACATCACTATATCCAAGTAATATCCATGTACTGTATGACCATATTTTTGTATAACATTAACATTAAAGATATTGTACACATATATCTCTAGTTTCCAAAATAACTCTTAAAGTAAAACATTAAAAACAAAATCCTTTTTTCAACTTTATATGAAATAATTCATGCTTCTGCACAGCTGTGAAAAGTTAAGACAAAAACCAAGACAGGTAAAAATAAAAAAGAATCACAGAATAACATGTTGATGCTCCTTGTCGGTTAATAAAAGAACCCAGTGATTTAATAAAATCTAAGGCTAGGAAATTAACTCCAGTTTGTCAATTTTCCTACGATTTACACATAAATATAGGAAACTCATCTTCCCAAGACAAACAGCATTTGTCAGTTGCCTTGCAGACTGAATCCAGACTAGAGGCACAATAAAAGTTTAGTCACATATTGTTTGAAAGAGTCCTGAATAACAAGTTTAGTATTTTTAGTGGTTAAATTGTGCACACGAATGATGTTCTGGATGTATAACACCCACCTGCATCCCTTCATATTGCATCCCTATGGGTGCAGGCTAACCCTTAAGGCTGATTTATACTTTTGTGCAAAATCTATGCTGTTAGTATAGCATAGGTGTGGCATAGCCGCGTAGCTTATGCTGTAGCCTACACCTTAGCCTGACCTGCACCTCCACAGAAATGTAACTAGAAGCGTCATACTACGGCGCAGGGTACGCGGCTGCCAACGGAGTAGAATCAAGTATAAATCAGCCTTTACAACTTCATAGTCTGCACCACTGCTCCCTGTGGGTAAGGTGTTAGTCTTCAGAACTGTCTCTAGGCGGAGCTAGGACCAGCCAGGTACTGTAAATGTTACAGAACAGAGGAAGTGAATCTCTGCCATGGGCAGCCGAACTGGACCACCAGAGTCAGCCTGAATGCTTGAATGCATCTGTTTGTCCTTCAAGAATGAATGGATGAGGTGGGAGACTAAAGTCTGAAACACAAATCTGAAATTAACCACATCTCATTCACCTCCCTGATTTCTCCCGTGGCCCCCAGCAAAATTATTTTCGTGCACTCTCCAGGGCCTCCCAGACATCTACTTTAGCAGCATAAAAGACAGACTGTGTTCCACCGCAGGTGGCAGACGAGGCTGGGAACGTTCACAGGATTACACAGCAGTTGCTTTCTCTAGTCTTCTCACGATTCCTTTGACCTGCAGTTTAAAAAAGGAATAAATCACAGACATGGCAACCATCTTGAAAACCAACACAGAAACAAAACTGTTTAATCAACGGCTTTCATTCAACCGATCTTTTGTAGTCATTTCACAAAAACACGCATTTCACAAATAATGTTTGGGTGTTTAAAGACTTTTTTAATTGCATCAAGCCCATCATATTTGTTAAGGGTACTGAAACAAACATTAAAACATTGGCAGTCTGTCGTAGGCAACAAAATAGCTGTTTCCCTAATTCTGCCTGTGCACTATGACGCAGTTTACAAACCATGTCAAGAAAAAAACTGTAAAAATCTTCCTGCAGTTACCTTGGGAGTTTGGCTCTGGCAGCGTCTCTCTGGCCACTAGATGCATCACTGTTATCTTGCCAAGGGGTAGTTTTAATGCTAGAGTGACAAATTCTCTTTTAGAGTTAATGGTAACAAACAGGTCTGAATTTGGGTTACTGGGATGATTGTAAACCACACCATGAACTATTTAATAAGAGTGAAAATAAGTTTTTGAAGGGACATTGCTGGTAACACTTTACTTGAGGGGGCACAAGTAACTAAGTAACTCAATTACTACTAAAGTACAAATCATGAAAACATTTTATGATTAATGAGGAACAAACATGGGATCCTTAGGTAACTAACACTTAGTTTCTGGCTAATTAACACATTAAGTAAAAGTGTTCTACTACATTATATGTGCCCCTCAAGTAAGGTGTTACCATATTACCTTTACATTACACAAAACAGAATATCCTAAACAAAACTGAGAACAGCGTGCACCCTATTCGGTACTATTCATTTTGTGACACCTGTGAGAAATCACTCCATAATTTTCTGATTGCTTGTTAGAGGAACACTCATTATTAAAAATAATAACAAATTTGTGTTTTTTGATAAAGGCATATCTGGAGTGTTAATTCTGATCATGGCACACTGACTGATAATGATGTGGTTTGAGTGAATGAAGTATAGTTTGAGTTACATAAGATTCTACTTCTAGTTTAATGTTATTTCCTCCTCTTTCAATTTTGGAAAGATACTTCCTTTTGGTCCAATTTTTGAGGGGCTTCTCCAGAACTTTAACACACCTGTCCTGCCCCGATCGTCCGCTCCTTCTTTGTGCCACGCCCCCTCGTTAACCTCGTGTGGAATCCCGTGTGATCAGCTGTCTCTGGTTGTTGTCATTAGTTCTATATATTTAGTCCACGTTTCAGTTTGTTTCCCCAGTCCGGTCACTGTGTTGTCAACCTACATTGCTGCCTGTCTGTTTTTTTTTTTACTTCCATTAAACCCCGCATTTTCCTCGACTCCTTATGTCTTGCGTTTCTGTCTGTGAACCGTGAGTTGCGACAACACCAAGTTTTCAGTGCCGGCCCAGTTGGGTTTGCTAGGCAGCCCTAATATTACATTTTCTTTCTTGACTGCTCTCTCCGCCCTTCCAATCATAGCTATTATTTCGAACAGCTTTGACGACAACAATCAAATTTTGCTCGCGTATCACACCTGCAACACTTTTGGATTATTATTCTCTGGAAAGTATTTTGGTCTGTGTAGAATTTCCCGGAAACAGGATTTGGGGCCACGTATTATTAAAGACAGAAGAGAATGTTCTATGCTCCCTACAGTAATTTGGAACTCTTACTTTGGAGTTTTTATACTGTAGAGAGGTTGGCACGTATGCCTGACTGCTGAATTTATGCTATAATGTAAGTATAATCCACTTTATAAAGTTATTTCCTGTGTGGTGCAAAGCTGCTGGGAGTCAGGGGGCAGCAATGAATCTGATTTGTACAAGTAAACAGCAAATACTTCGGAGGGGCAGCATTTAGGTATGTGTAACATTGGCCATCTTCACACCTGGTATTAACATGCATGCTGGTGATCCGATCACAAGTGGGCAGTACTAAATACAGGTGTGAATTATTTAAAAATAAAAGGACCATTGCATTTTTGCACAAGTATTCTCTGTAGACATGATTATGCATTCATTTCAGTTTTGGAAAGAGCTGTTTGTGAATAAATAATCCCACTTTATTTTATATTTTTTTCAATTAGGAATAGCATGTTAATAACACTGGAAACCCAGTGCGTTTTAGGCTTTATTACTTACTGTAGGGTCAATCACATGTGCTAGGTGGCTAATTTGCTCTCACCCATGTTACTTAAGTCGTGACCCATGGCATTGTTGTAGAGTTACCAAACTACAGCTTTCTCGCCTCTTCCAAATCAAGTGGAAATTTTCGTGGATTTTACTGCATCCTCCTTCAGCACATTTTTTCCATCTAAATGGTTTCACTTGAAACATTGATTATAACGTAAAAGTATCGACTTTTACCTGGTAATTTAAATGTTTATATTAATATAGGAAGCAGGACATGAAGGGGGAGGGGGCCCAGACACTAGTAACTAGGAATAATCGATCTGCCAGCATTGCCCCCCAGATTGCTATTGTTATTTAACTCTTAGAGTTGGGTCAGCACTGAATAACAGTCTTGAGATTGGTATCAGCAATAACAATCTTGGATCGAATCGAAATCAGATCAAAAACAAAACCAGTGGTATTATCCATCTCAACAGTTTACTTTCACACAAAGCTGGTTCGTACTATTTTAATCATTTTATCTTAGGATGTTGTAGCACCTTCTTTCTACAATGGATACATGCACCTGAAGTGGGTCGTACCACTTGGGGACGGGCTGTCTTTTCATTTATTTACTACATACATGTGCATTTCTTTATGAAAATGTGTGTACGGCAGCTTGAACGGCCTGGAAGTGTCAGCCCACCCAGGAATCTCCCAGTGCTCCTGATGGCCACTCCACCCCTACACTGGATCCATTCCTTTTGCTGCTTTAATCTTTCCAGTGAAGAAGCTACAATTTTGCTGGGTGTTTATTTTCGGGTTGAGCACAGAAATAAAGTGCTTTGATTCTGCACACTGAAGCATACCTCCCAGAGTTACATTTCCATGCAGAAACCTCCCCTGGTAGATGAGCCTCAGTATATTTGGACTGCTGACTTGTTCCTCTTCCCAGTCTGAAATGAAGAAAATTATGTTTGTTTTTTGGCAGATTATCACCCAAGGTGAATTACACTACTCTCCAGTTTTCCAGTACATCCCAAACACAGCACCGATAGAAAGTACAATTGAACTGTCTGGTGAAAAATGAGACACGGGATTAGCTAACACGCTGTGCCACTGTTGATAGCTACTGTATGGCTCTGACCTATTCACATCAGATGGAGGCAAGCACTTGCACGCAGAGGTGGATAGTTCAGGTCCAGAAAGTAAAAATTCAGACATTAATTTTGCTACCACCAACCGGTTTAGTACTCTGCGGCTGACTCTTTATACTCAATTGATTGTTCAAAACAAAATCTTTGTTAGATTTTTACTTTCTGTACCTGAACTACCCACCTCTGCTGGCTTGCCTCATTCAGCCATATTAAAAAACAACAATCAACCTCTGAAATATTCAGTCTTGCATCAGATTTTCAGGAATTTATTCAGGAGTGTTTTTTTGAGTATAGACTCCAATTCACCATGTAGCTGATTCTAGGTTGCTTACTGCATTGTTAACCAAAAAAGAGAATCATCTTTAAGACTTGGGAGCTTCATTAACAATACACACTTGACCTCGATCAACAAACTCTATTTTTAGAGATTATTTGATTATACTCCCGTCTTATTTCCTTATTTCTTATTTCAGTGTTAATGATTAATTATTCAATGGGTTGGATCTAAGAAGCCAAAGTTTATGTTCAAGGATAAGCTGCACTTGGCGATGCCTATTCCACACACTCCTGGTAATGCTAAGCTGTAGCATAATTATAATAATCGATACTATCATTGAGACCCATGGGGAAATTATCTTTACGCCTCCTTCAACTTGCTCTTTGAAGAGTAAGTTGACATGCGAAGGGCTGCCACCTGTAGTGGTGCCCAGGAAGCTGGGGGTTGAGGGCCTTGCTCAAGGACCCACAGACATGAGGAGGCTGGGTTTGAACCGGCGACCTTGTGATTACTGGCACACAGGCTTAGCCCACCGAGCATTCAGCGATAATGGAATGGAACACAGAAGTTAAAAGTGCCTCTTGGAAGCAGTGAGCTGGCACACATGACCAACTGGACAACTGGAAAAAAATTCATATTCAACTTTTTTAGAATCTACACAATATTCCCCATTTTCAATTCAAGCGCAGGCAAGAGAGCTGGTCATTCTGCTCCACAATCCCATCGTATTGACAGACTATTTACACTGGCTGCTCTCTAAATACACTCCTCTAAATGCAGAACCTAAAGGCGCACAGATGGCTGCAGATCCTCATCCAGCATGTCTGTTTCATAAGGTGCAAAATAAAATAATAATCAAATTGTATATAATTTATCTTAATGTGATATACAGTTATAGAGTGTGAATTTAATCCATGCCATTTATAATATAATATAAAATGTTTAAAAAAATGAAAATTGCATATGATGCTGAAGAATATTACCCATTGGCCAGTGGTTGTACACATGCTTGGCAATGTCCGCTGCAGAGTTGCTAGGTGAGAAGGGGAACTCTTTTGTCTTACCACTCACTAAGATGAGCTTCAAGGTTATCTGCAAAAGTTTGAGATGACAGAGACCATCAGTCCTATGGTATTATAGCAGGAATGCTAATACATACCAAAAAGCAGCAGGGAATACTGTTGCTATTAAGGGATCTGGAACAATGTTTAAGTAAAAGGTACATGTTACAGTAACATCCACAATGCCAGGATCCAAGGATTTCTAGCAGAACATTGCTCAGAGCTTCACACTGTCTTCGACAGTTTGCCTTTTTCCCATAGTGCATCTTGGTGTCATCTCTGCCTCAGGTAAATGACACACACACACACTCAGCTGTCCACATGATGTAACAGAAGACGTGACTCGTCAGACCAGGCTACCTTCTTCCATTGGTCCATAGTCCAGTTCTGATGCTTATATGCCCATTGTAGGCACGTTCTGTAGTGGACCGTGATCAGCATGGGCACCCTGACTGGTCTGCAGCTACGCAGCCCCATACACACCAAACTGAGATGCACGGTGTTATGATACCTTTCTATCATATCCAGTGAAAACTTTTTCAGCAATTCATACTACAGTAGAGCTCCTGTGAGATCAGACCAAGTTGACAAGTATTCGCTGCCCACACACATCAGTGAGCTTTGGGTGCCCATGACCCTGTAGCTGGTTCAGTAGTTGGCCTTCCTTGGACCACTTTTGGTAGGTACTGATCGCTGCAAAATTATTGTTGCCTCTTCTTGTGCAGCAATTTTTAAACAGTGACAAAAGAATAACAATGGAAAACATTAAGACAGTAAAACAGTAAAATGATTAAGTCCAAAATGACATGAAGACAGACTAGCCAGTCTGACAGGACAGAGCGATAACATAAACGGTGGTGTAATGGACTATAGCTGATCCATGAGCCATATGGATGCCCCTCCCACAGTCCAGAAAGCATGTGAACCACAGATTAATAGCAAAGTTTAAGCGTTACTGTGTTAAACATAGTTTTACTGTTTTTCTTTTTAAAATAATTCCCTAAATCTTGATGCCACAGAAGGTCCATATAGGACATACATTTAGGGCAGGGGTGGCCAATCTGATCTGCAAAGGGCCGGTGTGTATGCAGGTTCACTGCAACTCCCTAATTAGGTCACTAATTAGAGGACTGACTGGCTGAAGAGTCCTCACACCTGGGTGTGAACAGCTGACCTAAAGGTTACCCCAAAAACCAGCACACACACCGGCCCTTTGCGGATAAGATTGGCCACCGCTGATTTAGGGCTTTAAGTTCATTTCTCAGAGCAGGAGATCATTCCCCCTTATGTGAAGCACAATGGGGAGAATTTTAGCTTTTCGGTGGGAATGGAAAGGCTGAGTTCTAATTACAACATTTGTCTTCCTGAGAACAAATTTAGTTATTTTGTGATTTCAAGAAAATAACTCGTGATCTTGAGAAAGCTTTGCCTATGTTGAGAAAATAAGTTGTGATCTTGACAAGACAGAAAAAGGTAATAATGGATGTCCTGTATAGGCAGCGTGTTCACATGGACAGGGCACATAACATTTTTTTATTTTTTTTTAATTTACTGATCTGAAAAATTATCTGATCCGTGACTAAAAAACTGAACCATGAGTTATGTAGCCCCCTTATTTTTAACAAAAAAATATTTAAAAAATACCCACCACGTGACAGTAAGGTAGCCATATACTTCAAACGAAATAGACGTTATTTGGCAATACGGCATTTTATGAGCCGTAATCGCCGTGGCGATCATTGTTCATGGGCACCTCTAGGTGAACTTTTTCATTTCTTCTGATCCCATCCACCGTCCTGTACCCTTGAATTTGTTCAAAGGTAAGGCATTGATATATGTGACATCCATATCAAGGCTTGGGTAAACTTTTCCCAGGTTTAACAAGAATAAATAGGGAATTCATAGTAGACTTCAGTTGATGTATTCAGACCATTAATTTGACCTTTTCAGGTCTGTTTTATTCAGTGAAGGCAGTGAATACTTCAGGGTGCATTACCGCCACCTTCTAGACTGGTGGATGGATCAATATGTTGATTTCTGATTGGTTCACCCCATAACCCCGCCCCCATCTCCCGCTCTATAAGTGCAAATTAGTTTAGCGACATGTTTATTGCAAAATCTGTAGCAAAAGTCAAAGCATGCAGATTTGAACTTGCAGGGAACGATTTGAGAACTTGTAGTTGTATCTGTTATCATGGACGTCGCTATCATTGTATTCATGTGAATATCAATCTACACATTTGATATTTTTCTCACGTGTGTCAATATTTTCTACAAGTGAAAATGTCGATGTACAAGTGCAGATATTTGTTCTGCACATTCCTACATCGTATTCTACAAGTTCTCACATCAAGTGCATGAGCTCGTGCATTTTGCTATAAATTTACCTTCATACGTTTGACACCTTAATTAACTAACTTTGTTGGGTGAATGTACTAATAAAAACAAGCCCTTTACAGTGATATGATTGTTTTTATGGTAAATGTTGTCATACATGGGCATTATGCACATGATATATAGGTGTAAACATTTTTTTTATTTCCTTCACATATGTACCTACTTCCTTAGAACTGTAATACTGTAACATGAGTATTTAAATCTCAAGTTTTATAAAATCTGATGTGGTTCATCATGAAGATATAGATGGACAAGGTTTGCTCCAAAAAACGAATGGCACCTAATAGTATAGAACAATACCTAAAAGGTTTCAGTAACTGTCTTGAATAAACGTAAAGATGTAATGGAATGTAATGCAATTTTTAGCAACACTCATTATTGCAGTAAAATTCCCCTCCCCCATCTCATAAACTAAAGAAAATGTAGGGCTAAAACTTTGCACATTAGTTGTTGAGTGCAATGTCATTTTTTCCTGTAATATTTAAAGCAAATCGATGATTATCTCTTTAGTGGCATCTGTTGATTTCACATGAAATGACCCTAAAACGACTGTGAGACTCACACACTATTTTATTGAAGAATGTAGAATTTATTTTCCGGTTGCTGGTGGGAAAGCTTTTTGATGACGTGCGGTTTTCATTGCCGAAGGAATCTAAAGGACGAATCTCCTGGAATCAAGATAATATGAGTGTTCTTCGATGCTGACATGGCTGTGGTTCTTCCCCTTTTGTCTTTTAGATGATTGATTGACATCAATCCAGAACGGGGGTCAAAAGCCAAGCAAGGAAAAATGGTGCCCAAGAAGACTGGCCAAATTGTACAAAAGGAGAAAAGCACGTGCCATCACTTCTTCGTAAGGTCATGGAATTAAAATGGGATTTAGCGTAATTGCATTTAACACCATTCTCTGCTTGTCTTTCAGTTATTTAGTGCAATATGTCTGTCTTCTAATGTGAAGTGAAGATATCGGGTGATACAGTGTTCAAATTTATTGCAGAATTTCAATACGTTGTTCAGTGAGTGTTATTATGTTTATTATATGTTGATTGAAACATGAAAAAGAACTTTTAAAACCATAAAACATTATTACAGTCTCCTTTTGATACATGACTGTTTATCAAGTAAACAAACTTTTGACTGTTAAGTAGACATTTCTGAAAAAAATAAATGCCTGCTTTATTGAAAAAAGTTCTGTGTAATTATTTTCAGGACGAATTTAAATGTCATGATGAGTTTTACTGTTACACTGCTGTAAAACTGCATCAGAGATTCCAGCCACTTACTGTATTATTACAGGGGCAGCACTGTAATTGATATTTACAATATAATACTGTGTATTCAAAACACAGCATTATACTGTACAATGTGTTTGCACATACAGTATTATACTGTAAATATTAATTACAGAACTGCCCCTGTAATAATACAGTAAGTGGCTGGCAACTCTGCTGCCAGTATTTTACTGTAAATTTACATTGTTTTTTTTTTCTTTTTTTACAGAGCAGGAGTGAATAGAAGTGTCCAAGCTGCTCAGTTTGTTGACCAATCTGTGAAGGATAATGGTATTAAATGCAGAACTAAATTCTACAAATGACATCCTCATATATGTATTTGATCACTCATAATGAGATAAAGCTGCGTAAAGTGCAATTGAGACAGTGTTATCTGTGGATCAGTTTGCTCCGTAGGCAAAATCCAGATCTAAGGGGATGATGGATCTGATGCGTGACAGCAACAGTCTCTTAAAGCACTTCATGACTCTGGCTGTCAGATCACCTCTGCAATAGTCATTCTGGCACTCCACTGCTGACTTCTTGGGCACAGATATAGTCATCCAAGATTGGATGAAGAGAGACTGTGTATGTTATATTAAAATTTTGAAATAGCTTTTATTGCGTTGGGTGCACTGAAATAACTGACCATTATTCTGCACAGAGGGAAGAACATTAAAGTGTTTCCCCATGGTTTACAGGTTTGGCGGGGGGGTGGGGGGCAGACAGACACCAACAGAATTAATGGTGTACATGTGTTTCTTTTAATGACAGCAGTCAAAAAAACTCAGATATTTCTATCTGCTTTTCAGGTGGTTGACACAACATATTTTCCGACGCGCGGTCTCTGTCCGCTGGTGGGAGTGTGCTTACCTGTGTGCGCGCACGTGTGAGTGCGTGTGCATTGGGGTGGAACTCCACCATGCGCGATAGAGAGCAGAGGAGAATTGTACAAGCGCGACCGTGTAGAGACAAAAATGACAAGCTGTTGCGTAAATAAGATAAATATCATAAGGGTATTTAGTTTGTTTAATAAAAGGACAATGT
>JAODJX010000039.1:15160493-15179226 GCA_026776945.1 Isichthys henryi | reverse complement strand
TGCGTTGCTCTGTCTTGTTGTATTTAAGTCCTGGTCTTGCCTGTTTCCCTTGTCCGACATTGTGGTTGATGTGGTTGTATGTGTTTTGACTCGTCTCCTGTTCCCCGCTTCAATTAAACCCCGTTTGCCCCGTATTTCGCCTGCCTGCTTGTTCCTACCCCTCCAACCCTCACGATCGCCGCACGCTCTACCCGTGATCGTGACACTATGAAATGTATTAATGCATGTAATAATGATAGATCGGGTGATTTCAGAATAAATACACATTTCTCGTCTGTCCTCCAGTTGAGCAGGAAAAACTGGCTACTGAATGATAATATTCCAGAGCACATTAAGACACAAAATTGCAGCATATTAAACAAAAAGCTCCACTGGTTGATATAATAAAAATAATATATAGTATCAAAACAGTTGCTTTTACCTAATATTTTAAAAATGTTCTTGAATTTGCTTAAATACAAGTCTACGAAAAGCTTGGCTTCCCATGTTATTTTTCTGGATTTATTAGTGGGCAAATTAACTTAATTTGCTCCATTATTTCTGTTGCTTATCCAGCTGCTCAGCTCAAAGTGGATGTTATTCAGAAAAAGCTACATATACAGTATGACAGCCATCACTTTCGCCATCCAACATAAAAAAAATCTCCAACTGACAATGGTTACACAGAAAACCATGCTGGCGAGTGCTGAAATATAATATTTTTATTGCTAGATACTAAGAATTCTGAGTTTACGTTTTCTTGCAAGAGATCACATCATACAGATTTTAGCTTGGGGCACAAAGACAATTGTGCCTATTAAAAAAACAGTATTATGCTGTACTGTATTATGTTAACTTTTTAAATCCACTTTCATATTTTATATTTTGATCTTCTATCACTGTTTAATTGTCATCACACATGCAACATTTTAATAGAAAGTGAAATAAATTATGAAGTGTAATACATTTAGTTAGAGTGGCATGCAACTTCAGATAAAGTAGCAATATAGGATTTGGATTGTAATAATTTGAAATATAGATGTCAAAATAACTCAAAATCTATCAGAGAAATGGAAAATAAATAGTCAAGTCAGAAACGAACAACTTAGCTGACTAGCTTTGTATAAGATAGTGATTCATTTCTATTGCATATCGGACATGAAAACATTACCTGAGTCAACAGCGATTATATGTAATGTGTACTGGCTTCTCTGCTCTCTGTCCAGACTTTGAAGCGTTTGAAGTGTGCCATTGGGAGAGAGTGAGAAGAGGTCATCCTCATTACCCATATCAATGAAAAACAACAGCAGGGAGTTCAGACCCACATCTTCATCATACGCTGATACCTTGACAATTCAATGCAAAAAATAGTTTAGTTATTTGTCTATGCTAATTTTACACAAGGAAAATTGCATAAAGGAAGCTATATTATTTCGATAAGATTCCCTGTTACCTGATGAATAATTTGAGGGAAGTCCTCATTCTCCAGTACATTGAGTGTCACCGATGGTGGAGATATGAGAGGAACGCAGTCATTGATGTCAGTGACGGTAATCTGGACAATGGCTGTAGCAGACCTCTTAGCAACTCCCTGGTCTACAGCAAAAACAGTAAGTATGTGTGTAGGGAACCTTTCACGATCTAGCTTGTCCTTCAGAGACAAAACCCCACACACTGCGTCCAACAGGAATGGCGAGTCCTGGGATAGATGATACTGTAGAAGTCCATTGGGCCCTGCATCAGCGTCATAAGCATGGACCTGGAGTAGACTGGTCCCTCTTGGTAGATCTTCACTTACTGTGACATTGTAGAAGCTCCTGGAGAATGCTGGGTCATTGTCATTCACATCCTCAACAAAAACTGTTAGGTTCATTGAAGTGGACAACTGGGGAAATCCTTTATCTCGTGCCATTAGACGAACCTTAAAAACATTAACTAGCTCTCTATCCAGAGGTTCTTCGAGATAAACTGTGCCAGTTGTGGAGTTAATTCTGAATCTACTTCCAGACCAATTTTGCAGCTCGTATAAGACATGACCGTTTAATCCAGAGTCCAGATCCACTGCTTGAACGACCATGATTTCTGTCTGGAGTGGAGTGTCTTCTGGGACATGAATCATGCTAGTGGACTTGAAGGACGGCGCATTGTCATTCACATCCTTAACAAGTATAGTAACACGTGCTGTGCCGGTAAGACGTGAGCTCAAAGGCTGGCCGCAGTCACTCACCTGGATTGTCAGAATATATAAAGACACTGTCTCCCTGTCAAGCTCTTTCTGCAGACAAAGAGCACCACTGGGACTCACTGCAAATCTGCCATGTTCATTTCCTGTGGCCACTGTCCAGTTCAGTTCTGCATTCATGCCTGTTAAACAGAACATAACAAAGGCAAATCAACATATGCAGCGGGCTCTATCAAGAGCACAAAGAATTTAATTTAGTCCTAAATTTTTAAATGCTTTTTAATATGCAACATAAAATTAAGCTTTTACAATAAAATTGAAAAGTTGTGAAAACTCACTTTTTTTTTACTGTAATGTGTATTAAAATTTTTATTGCTTATTTATGCAAATATTGTGTAGTATTGTTTTAGACAGATAATGCCAGTGTTTAATAAAGAGGAACATACTCAGAAATTTCTCCTGGAAAATATGTGATTCTTTTCATTTAATGGTCATTCATTACAAAGAACGTGCATTTTGGAAAACACGGAGATTGTATTCGTCAAAGATCTGGTTCAAGTATAAAGCAGCTGGCTTCAGTGAATTTTGTGACATAGATTTAAATCGAAATAAGCCACAATAATTTCAGCTTTAAAAGATGCTTTTTTGGGGGGGGGGTGCTTGTAATTGGAAGGGAGTATTTGGCAGTAATTCTGGGCTGTCATGTGCTATAAGTAAACGTCAAGCACTGAGAAAGAGATCCACTGAGGCGTAAAAATAACAAAGCCTTTGTGTCATCTGCTGCTCAAATCAACTGGATTTGTCTTTTGTCATATGTTACAGAAGAATGTCACAAGGAATTGGCTCATAGACAAACACACTTAGTAACAGTAACAAGGAAGATGCTGTTAATTGACACCATGCTGTCGTTCAGCTCAGGCTTTTATCAAAGGCAAATACATGTTTGCATATTTATACAACAGATATTTCACTTGGCAATTAAGCACAACTATACTTGCCACAAAACATTAACCTCTTTTTTACCTTCAAGTTACTGATGTTCATACTGACCGCTATCTGCATCTGTGGCATTAAGGATGAGGAAACAGGCGCCCACAGGGGCATCCTCCGCCACGGCAGCTGAGTAGCTGTCCGAACTGAAAATGGGTGGGTTGTCATTGACGTCGATAATGTTGAAATACACCCTGAGCCTGGCTGCCTGAGCAGCACGGCTGCTCGATCCCACTGTGAGGATGTAGTGCTGTTCGGACTCATAGTCCAAGGCACGGGTCAATGTAAACTCGCCGGAGACTGGATTCAGCAGAAACAGGCCATCCCCGTCATCATCCATCAGCACGGGGTACGCCAGAGGCTGACCCCTTTCAATCCTCCCCACCACTGCTCCTGTTAAAAGTAAGAATTACATTTTCAGAGGAGAACATTTATGTCATTTCTGTCCAGATCTATTTGTGATTGTGTTAATATCACTGTATATGTGTAATACACACACACACACACACATAAGAGTGACAGTACTGCTCATGAATTAGGTGGGAAAAAGACAAAAATCAATTAATAACTTCAAGATGACAGGCATGGGGAGATCTTCACAACTCCGTGAAGGGCAGTGCTAGTCTTCTAGCCCTGATATAATGAACAGACACATTACAGTCTTTGCTAACTTGCCAGGAAAATTCACTGTCAGAAGGACTGCATTTTAATATGAGATATCAAAACATACCTGCACATAAGTAAATTTACAAGCCCTATTTGCGATACAGATGTAAAAGTCATGCACTGGAGATGAGACACTTCTGTAATCCTACTGTCAAAGGCGAATTAGACCAGCACAACAGCCCTCACATTTACACAAAATTTAATAACAGCAGGCAGTTATAGAGTAAAGAATACAGGCTTATCACTGTACGATTCCAGGTCAGTTCTCGGGAGGTGTTCTGCTGATGTTCCCCTACAGGTACATACCTGGAATTACTCCAGTAAAAATATCCAGCTAAGAGAATGAATATAAATAGGTAGCTGTAAATTGCTTTGGACCAAAGTGTCAGCTATGAAACTAAAAAAAAAATTAAGAATTTGAGGACATACTGTAAGAAGGAGCGAAATAAGAGCTTTCTTAGTACTACTGTACCCACCTGGGGCTGTATCCTCTCTTACTTCAAAAGAGTACACAGATTTGGAGGAAGCCGTCGGGGCTGAGCGCTTAATCCTGCGGTATACACCAAAGCCACTTGCACCCAACTTGTCTCCGGAGGCATTTTGGTGCAGAGGATCCATTGCCAGTGAGTTTTGCTCACCAAAACTATAATTCCAATCCTTAACATAATGGCCATCAATCATACCCAGAACAACAACACATGCAACAAGGATGTTCAAAACCTGTGGAGACCAGCAAAGGGGCAGCGATTTCAGTGCAAAAAAGGCTTCAAGTTGTTCATCCTGGACTGGAGTCCACCGACAGAGCTACAGATAAATATGTAATACATCGAAATACACAGAGATTGTTATAACAACAGTTCAAGTAATGTGTGTGCAAGCTCATAAACAAACAAATATTTAACATAACAAGAATACAAACCTTGGTAAACATATACCAGTCATTCAGTCTACCACAACCAAGATGACCTGATTTAAGCACCTATACTTGTCACCAAGCAGAAAAGGCCAGTATGTCTGATCCTATTCTCAATACAGCAACACTATACTGTCAGCTGAGACACTTATCTTTCTAACTGAACTAGCTTCCCCGAGATCTCTTTCACTGCCTCTCCATTAAACGTCACTATGTTCCATTATTCTCCTCCCTGGGGACTCCCTGTTGTTGGACATTACAATGACAACTTGTCCTTCGATCACATACAAAAAAAAGAAGTTCCCAGAAAGATAGTCTTCATCCTTCCCCAAGACAGCTGTTATTTAACGTTAATATATTTAGTTATTTCTTTTTGTTTATGAAATCAGGGGACGTCATGAATACCTCTTTTCGAATGGAAAGTTACCGGGACAAACAGGCAGTTTTCCTATAGCTAAATCTGTGTTCAAAGAGATTTAAACTCGGCTTTTCCAATTTCATTTAAAGGGAATTAGTCTGTTTCCTACTATAGCAGCAGATACATACTATAAGAACGAGCCGCTGGGCACATAATGACAATTCAATGAAAGCACAGAAACAACGTTAAACGTATAGTTACTGCAACTTTAAAACAAGGTGATTATATTTTTCATCATAATAATAAAACAAGAACCTGGTAAACACCTGTCATTAGTCGTTCTGGAAATAAAAGCGTGAATTGGAATTTGATTATTTTTTTTTAAATCCAGTAACTTATTTGCGCAGATTTAAACAGTTAGTACTTACCGCCATGACGAACAGTATACTTAATCCTTACAGTACGTATTTTGCGTACATTCTTTCAGACCTCCTAGACGTTTGGTCCACAATTGTTTTAATTTGTATAAAGCGAAAGTTTCTTCTTGGGGGTATTATATATACTTGACACTTACAGAGATTGCTCTTAGTGAATCTGCCTTGCAAAACATCCCAATTCACCGATTCTAACTCAGTTAGCAGGGGGCTGGGGGTGGATTTAATTTCAGTTGGTTTGGTTTAGGGCGGGGGCAGCCTAACCTAACAGTGAGCATTTACTATAGTAGTAGTGGTAGTAGTAGTAATAATAAATAGTTTACAAAAATAATTCACAACAACTAGTTTAGGTCCACTCAAAATAACAATCGTATATCAACTGAATATTAATTTCTTGCAATAATCCCCGTTAAATCAACTGATAAACTACTATGTGTATCTTTTATAAATCTGCCAACAAACTGATTAGCTCACTGTAACAGGCAGTATGCATCGCCTTGTTTTTATATTGTACTCTTGCTGGATTTAATTACTTCTGTATTTAATTGCGTGATAGAAATAATTGTAACATTTGTTAGTCCAGAAAAATGCTTATAGCATTTTTATATCACATGGATTTTTCTCTGAAACGTTTAGTATCTTAAGATTTACCTCATTTTATGAGCAAGACTTCATTTTTTAGTCGTCTTTAATAAAAGGGGAAAAAATCCTTCTGCACCTAATTTTGAATGTGGAGCAATTCTCTTTTACGGCCAAGGCCGTGATCCTTGAGATTAACCGTTAATGCAAACTGAGTTGTCTACTTAAAATATGTTTCTGCAAAGCAGTTTTTAAATTCTCATTCACTGGACTACACATCACATTCACTCAGAGGTGCTGAGGAGAATGACAGTGAGAAGTTACCAACTAAAGAACCTTCAAAACCTTTCTAAAGGAAGGAATTCAGACAAAGAAAAAGCACAAAGTATCAGCCTGGCTTGAATCAACAGTTTCCAAGAATCCCAAACGGTCTCTGAAGTGAATTTCTCTAAAAAAGAGTCTCCCTTCTTTAGCCTAATAAACATGCAGTTTCATTTGTGAGCCAAACAAACCCTATTTAAGCAGCATGACGTCTCTTTATAAAAAGAAGCTTTGTTCCTTGGTTTCTGAGAGAACATATTAACCTGTATTTACATGCACCACAAAAAAGCACGATATTTAGTATTCTGTGGAAATCAGAGATCCCAAGGTTTTGATAACAGTTCACCTGTTGTTTCTGGTTTTAATACTTAGAAGACAGCTGTAAAATACTGTTGGAATACTTAAGACAATAAGTACCATTCTTATTTGTGTTTCATTATGTTATGTGGAAATCAGGGTTTATTTGAAAAGAGGTCAATTTTACATGCTTTTACATCAGGATGATTTACTGTAGCATGTCCCCTAATTCTGAGTCTTAATCCTACCTCTTCTTGACATGTGATGAGTCCTGCTTTTTTACCCCCACCCCACCTCACTCACACGTAACTTTAATGTGCCTCTAGGCTGCTCTGTATTCATTTGCTTGGATTATTCTGCTTTGAAAAGCAGAAATGTAATTTTTAAAGTCATTTGATACATTTATGTGAAAAGAGACTTAAATGGTTTCATGTTCATAAGCTAAATACTTGAATTCTTCAGCAGAAGAAATATTCATAGTGGGAGGAATTGCATCATACTCTAAGCGATTCACAAACATATTCTTTAAATATTTACTTTACATTACTTTAACTTTGAATGCAGTTATTTTTACCTACAAATGTCTCCTAGCCACACCCTTATTTTCATTTGATAGTTATCTTATGTTTGATGTAATCTGTTCATACTGTGGTCACCTCAGAGTTGTTCTTTATGCATACATACATACACACATATGTATGAATTACATATGTTTCTCAGTACTCAACACAAGTATAGATTCAGTGGGTAGATTTATAATCATTAAATTATCTATACTTAACAAAAAGTTATGTATTGTTAGTATATATGGTCCAATTGTTGATAACCCCTCATTCTTCCACGTTTTCCTTACCGCACTCTCCGAAGACCTAGATTGTGCACTTGTTCTGGGGGGCGACCTCAGCTTTGGACTAAATAAAGAAATGGACAGACTCAGTACAGCTGCTCAGCGCAATTGGGAATTCACACATATAGTTAAACAGTATATGAGCGACTACGGACTTTGCGATGCATGGCGTTCTCTTCACTCCACCCGTAGGGAATATACTTTCTTCTCACATGTCCATCACTCTTACTCTCGTCTGGATTATTTCCTAGTCAGTAGCTCACTGCTGAGTGACATTTCAGACACAGAGATACACCCTATAGCTGTCAGCGATCATGCTCCTGTATCTTTAACCCTAATAAATAGGAAGGCCATTCCACCAAGTAGAAACTGGAGATTTAATACATCATTGCTTAAAGATGCAGATTGTATTAACTATTTAAAAAAAGAGTGGGCTTTATATTTAGACTATAATGACCTGTCTGGAATATCAGCATCTGTTCTCTGGGAAGCTGGCAAAGTTGTGATTAGAGGTAAAATAATCTCATTCTCATCACGTAAAAAGAAAAGAGAAAACAAGTGTATTCAGGAATTAGAAGAAACCATCAAATCCTTAGAAGAAGCCCACGTATCATCCCAGGAACAGGAAATGCTGAGCAAAATACGTAAAGCAAAACTAGAATTAAATGAAATTATTAATAAAAAAACTGAATTCTTAGCACAAAGACTTTGCTGGCAAAATTATGAACATGGTAACAAATTGGGTCAATTTCTAGCTAACCAGTTAAAAATAAGCAAGATAAAAACAACTATATGTGCTGTTAAAAACTCAACTAGGGACAGAATAAACAACACTTTCAGGGACTTTTACAAATCTTTATACTCACCACAGATAAACCCATCTAAAGATGAAATTGATCAGTTTCTTGATAGTATAACCCTTCCGAAATTATCAGACAATCAAGCGATGGCACTGGATTCTCCGCTGACGCCCGGTGAACTCCAGGAAGCCCCGAACAGTATGCCCAATAAAAAGGCTCCAGGTCCAGATGGACAATTCTGACACCAACATTCTACAGAACGTTGCAGGAAACCAAGTAAAATGGTAGACTACCACCAAATATGAATTCTGACAACATTAGTCTATTGCTAAAACCAGACAAAGACCCTATATTGCCTACCAGCTATCGTCCAATATCCCTTATTAACGTTTACCTTAAAATAATCTGCAAAGCTCTCTCAAAAAGAATAGAGAAGATAACTCCTCTCAAACATTCATGGGGGGGGGGGGGCTCTGGATGTCTGGCACTCAGGTGCTTAATTAAGATGAAAAAATCTGCAGTTTAGGAAATAAATGGAAAAACAGTAAAAACCTGTGGTGTACAAAAACCTTTAATTGGTGCTATAGATAGATAGAGTTAGTTTAAGCTTTAGTTATACATTTACACACTTAGAAATGATCTTAATTCTTCTGAGTCTGATTTTTCAAATACAGCTGCTTTCCTGATGGAAGTTGTAGGTGTCAGGTGACATATAGAGAAAATATACAGTTTGGTGCTTTTATTCACATGTATGAATGTCAGGTATGGTGAAGGTAGAGAGACGCCCACAGACAAGTGATGAGCTTAGCAAGGAGGTAGCAGGATTTTGTTCTTAATCTCACGCCTCGAAGGTACATCACAGCGCTTGCAATGTGTGAATCCCATTTACAACATAGTTCTCCATAACTGCTATTAGAATCTGACCATTTGCACTTTAACACGTGTGAAAAATTGATTTGACTGTTTTGCCAAGTGCTTCGCTTCCTAGTTACTGTAGAACATAATCCATATATGACTTGACCCTATAACTTCATTATTAAACTTGCTACAGGTATGCAATTTAAATCCTGTGGCAGAATAATTGATTCTCTGAATTTATGTGTCCTCACAGGTTTCCATGAATGCCAGCCATTGGTTATATGCAATATATAGTCAATATCTGAAATTATTGAGTATATCTACTGTTTTTGTCATATATATTGCATTGGTGAAGAAAATATACACCTGTATTAAAAATCCCATATCCATGCTGGCTTTTGCCTGTTCAGAGAATAGTTTATCTGCCCATCCATCCATCTTCCAAGTGTTTATCCAGTATGTGCTGTGCAGTGGGCTGCCATTGCATCCAGTGGATTCCTCTGCCTCAAACTCTGTGTGTGCTACCCTGGACAGGCTCCAGATCTCCCCCTGATACTGTCCAGGATTAATGGTTGGAAGATGGATGGATGGATGGATGGATGGATGGAAGGATGAAGAGTCAAATAATATTACCTACAACATTCATACAAGCACAAAATTAAAAATACGGTTGACTGAAAATGCAGCTGTTGATCTGTCTTCAAGCTGGTTTGATAGCAATTAGTGTCCTTGAGTTGTCAGTTGGGTATGCATAGTATCTTGTATTTACTACTTCATTTGCAGTACATAGAACCTTTCATATTGATATTGACTCTAGCTGTGAGGACTCAGATCCCAAGATTCTTTGAGTGCGTTTTCACACCTATGTTTAATTTGCTCTGGTCCGAATCAATTGGTGAGTTTGTAAACTTGCAGTGTTTTCCCCTTGGTTTGGTTTGCTGATCCACATCCAAGTCCGATTACTGAGGTCAAACCTGCGCAAACAAATTGCACCAAGGAGCTATTTATTCAGGCAAAAAAGTACAGGTGTGAAAACATAAAACACCCTAATGTAGACCATCCCATCTATACCGCTTAGATTTATACTCGATGGTCACTGGAAACTGCCTGCTCCTGGGTGGGGGGGGGTGCAAGGTGTGCATCCGTGATAGCAGGTACAAGAAGGTGTCAACTGTGATCAGGTCAAGCCAAAGTCCATCAATGAGTCCATGCTGGCCTGTGCAGGGTGCAGATTGAAGTCTTCACCCACAGTTCATAGGTCACATGTACAACGTCACCCTTCCATGGGACTGATCGAGGACATGTGGATGGTTCACTTCATGTCCTGTTAGCTGAATGCTTTCACTTCATGTCCTGCAAATGCAGATCAAATATTATAATGAAATAACAAAAAAAATCTTTTTGTTACAAGGAAAAGTCTTTTTCTTCATACCTCACAGAATGACGAACCAAACCTGATGCTTTTTTGTTTTATGTTCTAATGGCCTGGAGTAGAGCAGTATCTGCTTTTGAGAGATACGAGCTGTTTTGGAACATCATCATATTTTCTTTTTTAATCACTGTCAGGATTCAGCCCAGGCGATATATTATCAGCAGTTCTGGGCTCCCATGCAAGCACACAGAGAAGCTCCCATGTCAAAGATAAATTTTTAATTCTAAGTTGTCTAAAATAAGGCCTGGATCTGAAGATGGTTGTGTTGCAGTAACTTTTTCAGTTTTCAAATTTTCAAATTTTATTAAATTGTATCAAATTTCAACCTCTTTTTTTACCACATATTGATCAATTTCTTAAATGCACACATACACTGAGGAGCCAAGCAGATAATGTTGACAATCCTGTGAAACTGTTGCACGTGAAGGTCTGGGATTACACAGCAAGCCAACATTCGGTACTCATGATTAATTTGCTGGATGTAAAAAAACATGGGTAAAGACCTGAGTGACTTTGATAAGGGCCAAATCGTTACGACCAGACGACTGGGTCACAGCATCTCCAAAATGGCAAGGCTTCTGGGTTGCTCATGGCCAGCCGTGATACCTACTGAGAGTGGTCTTAAGAGGAGAAAACCACCATCCGCCGACATGGCACTGGGAGATCCAGACTTGTCAATGCGATACGTGAATAAAGGTTATCCTATGTGGTATGAACCAACCGAAGGGTTATAGTGGCACAAAACACAGATAATTTTAATGATTGTAATGAGACAAGACCCACAATGTCAAACCCTGCTGTAGATGGGGCTGTTTATGTGATTCCTGGGATAAGCTCTGGATGCTTTTCTGTAAGATTAATAGCTGCGACCTTTGTGTAGGGCTTAACGAACAATCCTATCCACAGATAAAAAGCACTTATCAAATACAAGGTTACACAAGAACAAATGAGACATTTGTACACGTAAATTGTGTTTATTTGGATTGTGGGAGGAAGCCGGAGTACCTGGAAGAAACCTGCCTGATATGGAGTGAACAGGCAAACTCCATAGTCATACATCAGAGGGCAGAATCAGCCACAAACAGAGGTTCCTATTCAGTGTAGTGAATGTTTAGTGCAAACGATTTCAAGGATATTAGCATTCTCTATTTTCTACACTAGGGATGGGCGATACCACTCACTTTCGTTTCAATCTAATTTGAAGATTGGTGTCACAAATACATTATCAATGCTGATATTTGGGCCCAAATTTGACAGTAAGACAGTTGGAGATTGATCATTACATTTCCTTTTCTCCCGCTTTATGGGCGGCCCCACCTGATCACATTCTGCTCCTTATAATAATATAATCCTTTAAATTACCAGATTAAAAAACTGATATTTAAATGTCAGAATTGATTCTCAGAATGAAGCATTCAGATCAGAAGAACCAATTTTTAATTTCGATCTGAAGCTCAGCTGCTCCTACTTCTGTGTTTTTCTGTGTGTCCAAACAAATGGGAGTCAGAGGGATGTTTGGATTGGTAACAGTGATCCTAAGAGATGGGATGATGCTAGGGGGGGGGGGAGGGGGGGTTAGTTTCTGCCTCATAAGGTTCTGTGTCAAAAGAGAGAAGAGCTGGTGGAGTGGCTGCTCAAAGCCGTGCCCATCTTGACCTTGGTCATACTGAGCTGTACAGCGTAGCACCAGTGGACAGAGGGACAGGCAGGACAGGGTCATAAGTATTAGGCCAAGTAAGGCAGCATGGAACGGAGATGTCAGTAATGAAAAAGACGGGGAAAAAAAGGAAACAAGTCTGCAAGTTCAGCGAAACTTTAAATGTGCAAATTCATTCAGCTGACAGTTAATCAAACATAATTAAGTCCTCAGCAGGAATGAAAACCAACATGCCCTCCAGCTTCTGAGGCTCAATTGCCCTCCCCTGCCTTAGATCATCAGATGAGAAGGAAGCAAATCTTCAGTTTTGTTTCACACATCCTCTCATTGAAACCTTAAATGGTGCTTCCAGAGGCCACGTCTGCCGTTTCTGCCTAAAGTGCTATGAGGATCAGCAGCCTGAAGGTCTCATTCATAACCTGTTAAGAAGCTCCTGATAGTGTCTTTCTTTTACGGCAGAACTAAAGGAAATACTGTGGTTGCAATGAAAGCGAGGATCACGTGATACAGTCCCTCCATCCTCTAAGAGTACTATTAGAAAGGTCTCAAGGGAGAAACTCTGGGAAAAATAAACCAGAAACAAAGTCTATAAGCAGTGCTTCATTTGCAAATCAGACGGTGCCAGAACACAAAGGCCATATGAGAGCAAAGAGGTAATGAGGCTGGCGGAGATGCTGAAAACATGCTAAGTATTTTAAGAATAAATCTAAACTAGTAAATGATGTGAAACTGTGTGAGAAATTGGTCTGTAAATTTAAATAAATATGTTTTTATTTTATGGGTGCATTTATGGGGTGGCACAGTGGTGTAGTGGTTAGCACTGTTGCCTCACACCTCTGGGTCCTGGGCGGGTGTTCCATGAAGCAGGATTATGGGAACGTCTGACTTATTTTGACAAGTCTGGCTCATTTAAGAGGGAGTTGCGTTCCATCAACATGTCTTAAATTAATCTGTTCCCACACGTCGGACATTCTTTGAGACAACGCTTAACTAAGCGAGACAGTTAACCTGGTCCGGAGCAGACTTGTTCACTTGCGTGAGTTACCATGGTAACTCAGCAGGGATTAATTTAAGACACGTTGATGGAATGGAACTCCCACTTAAATGAGCTAGACTTGTTGAAATAAGTCAGACTTTCCCCTAATCCTGCTTCATGGACCCTGTGACATTCATTCATCCATTGCGTGATCGACATGCCTGGAATCCGCGCCACGCTGGTATAGGACCTGAATACAGGTAGAAGAGCTCAGTAAAGAACAAAGAGCTCCTGAGAACCGGCTACCAATGGAGTGCAGCAAACCTGAGGAAACCCTTAGAAACCAAGCACTATGGCTTCCCAGAGGTACAGGATGGCGTTAACGCTTCCCACCAGCCCCAGCAAAAGCACCGCAACCAGGACAAGTGTGATGCAGGGATGCAGCTGTTGGAGTCGAAGACCCACCTAAAACTGCAAAGCTGCAACAGGAAAGGGCCCCGGGAACCCTACCTCATCCAAATCCAACTGGTCCCCCAAAGAGACAGTGGGTCACCTGGTAAAGTCACTGGAAGGGGAGGTACTGCCAGCACTCCTAAATCTTTCTCTCGGGGAACAGGATAACAGTGGAGCCCTAATCACTTCACTGGTTGGCTGTTTGGTCTGCGTTTTCCACAGAGTGGCTGTGCCGGGATGTGTGCCTAGTGAAGCCAGCCATGCTGACTGCACCTGTGGAGCAGGCAGAGGAGTCCTGGGTACAGCACTTCACCCACCCCGGAACCAGACCCGCATTAGCGCCATGGAAGAGATCAATAAAAATATGCATGCTGCCACTCCCACACCTCGCCTCTGGTGCCACACGCTCTGTCTCTGCTGCATGGAAATGGGACACCTTATCTGAAACAATCCCACTTTGGCACAGCACCCTCACCCTGAAGAGCAGGGAAACAGCACGTGCCAGGTCAACTCCTACAGCTGCACCTAGAGTGGACTGGCTTGGCAAAACCTGTGGCCTGGTGGCAGGAAGCTCTGCCGAGCCCTAGAGGACAAGGGCTCCACTATCATGCAAATCCGCTTAGGCATGCTACAAGGCACTGACAGGGCCATGCTGGCTGGCTGGGAGGCAGTGAACATCCAGCTGACCTCCGTGATGGGTGTTTGCACTGCTATGAGGGGGAAAAGGCAGGACTCAAGGTGATGCAGGAGGTCTGGATAGCTGACATCGCTGACCCCTGCATCATCAGACTAGACTTGCTAATTTGCCTGAGGGAAGCTCTTCACCAGTGACACAACTCCAGTCTAGACTACAGGGAACAGTACCACCGCAGCAGGGACACTTCCTGAGATGCTGCAAGCTGTCCAGGAATTGTGGCAGTGCAATAATCAGGACTTAATGGCAGAACAGCGGGACGAGCACAAGCCTCTGAGAGGCTCATTCCAGGACATCTTCATTGCCAGGACTGAAGACTACCGACTCACTTCCATAGTGCAGCATAACATCGACATGAGAGATGCCCCACTCACCCATGTGTGTCCACACTGAACAGCATGGAACAGGACAGTTATTGGCATCTTCACATCAACTACGGATGAGTGAATACAGTGACGAGGAAGGACTTCTATCTTCTGCCATTCCTCGACGATACGTTCGGCCTTTGTAACTCCCCAGCCACCTTTGAGAGTCTAATGGAGCTTGTCCTGGCTCATGTTCCCTAGTCCCAGTGCATGATCTACCTTGATTTCACCGAGGTAGTGTGGATCCCTGGGCAGGGTTGCAGCTGAACCCATAGAAGTGCTCCCGTCTCCAGCAAAAGACAAACTTCCTGGGCCACTTCATCATAGAGGAGCAAGTAGGTACTGACTCAGAAAAGATGGTAGCTGTAAGAGCTGGTTCAGCGGACTTTAATGGAGCTGCTTAGCCTTCTGGGTCTGGCGTCATATTACCAACGTTTTCCTAAGAACTTCACCAACATCACAAAGCCACTGTACCATCTTATACAAAGGATTAGTGCTGGCTCTTGAGCTTCTACCATTTCCAGGGACCGCTGATCCACTATTTAGAGGTGCTGACGGAGTTCGACTTCAAGGTCCAGCACCATCCTGGGAAGCTGCATGTGAAAGAAGCCCTGCATCACCGTGAACTGTTGCCAATGTCGGGTGGAGGACTGAGACCAGCTCACTGTGGTGTCGGCTTTTGCCCAGCACACCACCAGATAATGGGACCATCCAGGAAATCAGTCCCCAGCAGCTCAGCTTGGAGTAGCTCAGCAACTCTGTGCTGGTCAGGGTGAGGGAATAGCTGGATGTGGGCGGGGAACTGAGCTGGGAGGTAATCTCGGCCTTTAGCCCACAGACCAAAGCCAACCACTCACAATGGGGCAACCTAGAGAAACATGAGGGCCTGGGGTATACACACTGACAATTGTCAGAGGGTGCAGGGGACCTGCTGCATTTGCTGGTTCCCCGGAGTCTATGCCCCGTTGTGCTGAGGTTGGTGCACAGAGCTATCAGGGCCGGGCATTTTGGGGTAAAGAAGACACTGGAGAAGCTGTGGCAGTGCTTCTACTGGCTCAGGTGGACACTGAGTTGTTTGTGCACTGCTGCGACGCGTACGTGACTAGGAAAGGTCCTCGCCAGCGGTCCCGGACTCCCATGCAGCTGTGGCTGGTGAGGGCCCAAATGAAGTGTTTGGGGGTGGATGTGCTGGCCCCCTTCCCTTCACTGAGACCGGGATCCGCTACATACTCATGACCATGGACTACTTCATAAAGTGACCTGAGGCATATGCAGTTCCCAACCAAACCACCACCACAGTGGTGAAGCTCAGAGGAGCTGCACAGTGTCCAGGGGAGAAACTTTGAGGCAGCAGTGGGATGCCCGACTTCCCCTGGTCCTGTGGGCTTATTGTGTAGCGGTGTAGGAGAGCACTGGCTGCACCCCCGCCACCCTTATGTCTGGCCGTGAGCTGCAGATCCCGGTGGAGCTGGTGTTTGGCGCCCTGAGCCAGAGCAGCCCATAATACTGGAGGTGTGGTTTACAGGGTGTGGATGCCAGATTGGTGCAGGACCATCATGCTGCATTATGACTGCCTAGCTCCATATCAGCCCCCAGCCCAGGGCCATGGGTAAGCTCCTGGGCAGCCGTGACTGAGAAGGATGGTGGGAAACCTGGGGTCCAGTGGCTGCTGAGGGGACTTCGTGGGGCTACCGAGATGGGTGAAAATAAGGGTGTGTGTGTGTTTGTCTGTATACCTGCCATGTGTTGTTTGAGTAACTGGAGTGGCCAGCATATGGGCATTGTGAGAGTTGTTGCCCAAACGAGCTTGATGGGCCGAATGGTTTCCGAATGCCTGTTTGTAAATTTCTTATGTTCTTATGAGAATGAGAGCCAATCAGTCAGTAAAGCTATTTTGTGTTTCCCTGCACTTTGACTTTGCTTCATTCATCCATTGTGAGCCTGACATGTCTGGTACTCACACCACAATATATATACAATACAACCAAGTTCATTTAAAAAACATTTTACAAATGAGATTTTTGGCTACCAATTGGGGGAAAATGTTTACAAAAATCATTAAATCAGAGCAACAAATTTCAGTAAGTATAACTAAAAAATTCAGGTGATGTCAGCTTTCCGATGAGATGCTAACTCAATGCTTTGATTTCAGCTTTGAATTCTGGGATTCTGGGCAACATCAAAATCAACGCTCTTCCATAATTTATAACCAGGAATGGAATATTATATGTCTCTATCAAAAACTTTTGCTCATACCATTCTCCCATTTGGATATCAAAATACGGATTTTAAGGCAATAAATGAAATTATGATGCGTTATTAACTTCAAAATGAACCCTATGCATTAAGCATTAACTTTCCCAGCCCTTGCTGAAAGCCTAATTTAATTTGATAGCTGCATGACTCCACATATTTCACTGTATATACTTTTAGTACACAAGGCGTTGATGTGCATGTTTTTAGCCATTATACCATCCTAAAATCAACATTAGTCGCAGTACTGTTATAACTGTGAGCATGTGACATTCCATGTGACGTGTCAGATTCTTACTACAGAGAAGGCAGATGAAGGGATGAAGGTTTCACAGCGTTTTCTTCAGCTCCTGGAGCTTGTAGCAGCCAGCTGAATTTGTCAGGTAAAATTGCAATTGCTCAATGGCTCCCCCTCAAGGAATCACCAGCACACACAACAAAATAAAAGCATAACCAGATATCACACACTGGAAACAAAAAAGGTCCTTGTGTTTTTGGTGGAGACCCTTCATTTCAGCAAGCCTGCTTGCTACTGCACTTCTTTCCGGTTTTGAGCCCCAGAAGACCCCAAAGAACAGGCATTGATAGAGGACTTTTGTTACCTCAGCTTTGTGTAGGTATGCCCCCCACTGTTCAGCTGCCCTTGGGCAAATCCACACCCCCAACTCATTCCCTTCCCCCAGTCTCCCACCACACTCATATTTCAGTCATGTAGTCTTTTTCTGTCCCATGGGACAAAATTTGAGGTATGTTACTGTGGTTACCAGTGATTATAACAACTAGACATTCCTAGACATTGATGTTTGAAAATGTATCTATGGCATTGTGATGTACAGAGTACAGTTTATTATTATCATTATTATTTGTAACCTTGATACCTTGCAGAAACTTTAACAGAAGGATATATTCGTTAAAACCACTAGTGTTATACCTCTCTATAAGGATGCCTCAGGCTAGCTTGAGGATAAAAATATTCTCAGATTTTACTGATGTTCATTCCCATTCTTCTGTGCTCGGGGAACTTAAATCATTTTGAAAGGATATACACTATATTGCCAAAAGTATTGGGACACCTGCTTTTACACACACATGAACATTAATGCCATTACATTATTAGTACATAGGCTTTAATATGGTGTTGGCCCACCCTTTGCAACCATAACAACTTCAATACTTCTGGGAAGGCTGTCCACAAGGTTTAGGAGTGTGTTTTCGGGAATTTTTGACCATTCTTCCATTTGTGAGGTTAGCCACTGATGTTGGACTAGAAGGCCTGGCTCACAGTGTCCGCTCTAGTTCATCCCAAAGGTGTTCTATTGGGTTGACGTCTATGCAGGCCAGTCAAGTTCCTCCACACCAGACTCGCTCATCCATGTCCTTATGGACCTTGCTTTGAGTGTTGGTATACAGTCATGTTGGAACAGGAAGTGGCCGTCCCCAAACTGTTCCCACAAAGTTGCGAGCATGAAATTGTCCAAAATGGCTTAGACCGCTGCAGCATTAAGAGTTCCTCCCACTGGAACTAAGGGGCCAAGCCCAACCCCTGAAAAATAACCAAACATCATTATCCCCCCTCCACTAAACTTTACACTTGGCACAATGCAGTCAGGCAAGTACCGTTCTCCTGGCAACCGCCAAACCCAGACTCGTCCATCGAGACAGAGAAGTGTGATTCATCA
>JAODJX010000039.1:15145802-15160305 GCA_026776945.1 Isichthys henryi | reverse complement strand
GAAGGCCACACAAACTTTAAAGGACTGTAGACAGCTGGTGACTTCTGCACACTGAGCGCCTCAGCATGCATTTTCCCAGCTCTGTGATTTTACATGTCCTACCACTTCACGGCTGAGTTGCTGTTGTTCCCAGTTGCTTCCATTTTGTTATAATATCACTTGACCATAAAATATTTAGTAACAAGGAAATTTCATGAATGGATTTATTGTACAGGTGGCATCCCATCATGGTATCATGCTTGAGTTCTTTGAGCTCCAGAGAGCGACCCATTCTATCCATTCCATCCATTTTATACACACGTGGCTATGTAAATGACAGGAACACCAGAATTCAATGATTTGGAGAGGTATGTCAATACTTTTGGCAATATAGTGTAGCTCCCTGCTCTGGACAGGATTTTATGACAGAACATATTTTGTTTATAAACTGTCAGACAGAGAAGTTGTTTGCATTTATTCTTTACTTTTATTGCGGGGTCTGGATGTTTGTGCTTGAAATCCTTTGTTACTTTTCCATACTTATTCATGTAGATTAGACCTCTGTATTACATTGATATGTGCTCTGAATGGTTTTATTCCGTTAACATTTCCACGGACCGGGGAGGGCGTGTTAAGAGACGGCGGTGCCAAACCGTTTTTTCCCCCATGAACCAATTTCATGTAAAACAATATTTTCAGGAACGGTATAGAAACAACTAAAAATCTAAGTGCGTAAACATACAACTCACCATCCCGCAGAATTAGTGGGAGCCCTGAGCTTGTTTCCCTCTTATGAGCCGGGTTGGGGGAGAGAGCGGAGACGTGTAACAAAGATAATGAGGTGCGCAATATTTAACTTCAGTAAAATCCCATTATAACGGACTTCAATGGACCTGGCAAAACAGTCCGTTTTATCCAGAGTTGCTGTACGCCCAGAGCACAGCTACAGGACACCATTTAGGCTACTCATGCCACACCCCAGCAGACACACTTGTGGTATAGATTTTTATATTGTACATGTAGCAATCCAACTTTACCTGACCAGATGCTTGACTATTAATAATTCCGACTAGGTATCTGCGCTGGATATCACGTACTGTTATAGCCGAACAAAACTACAGCTAAAAGCGGCCCTGAGGACCAGATTGTTTGTCCATTATAAGCGAAATTCCGTTATATGCAGATATGCTATATCCGATGCTTTTCTGCATGTTCCTAAAGGCGTACGGCCGGGACCAGCAGACCTCGTCCGTTACAGACGATATTCCGTCATAAGTGAGTCCGCTATAACGGGATTTTACTGTAATCACCAAATGCGTTGCCTTATCGCCACCTATGAGCCACAGATGGAAGTGTTTTCCAAAATAAAACAGCCTCTGTTATCCGTTCGCCGAGGCCCGGCATAAAAATGCTCCACGGCCCGGTGGTTGGGGACCCCTGGTTTACACAATTTGTCACTGAAACAGACTTTCTAAACTGCACTCCACTTTATACCTTATCAAGGGCATTACTTTGGAGCGGTGGGGGATGAGGTCCTCACCCATTTAAGGGTTAAATTGACTAGCTTTAATTTAATTACAAGTCCCCATCCGTATACCTTGTCACATACACCTGAACAAGCAATTGTTAAACATGGACGGATATGTGAACATTATTTGAAAGACTGTACTACACTACATTCGTTTAACGTTCATGTTTCCTATGACGTTTATTCACCGCTTGGTGGCGACTTTTGCTTTATTTCCTGTATGGTTGTGGCTGAATTGCAGACGAAACGTGACGTTGTGATTCGGTTTCACATGCTTCATCTCTTTATCTGTTGTCGTTTTTAATAAAAATGCAATAACACAAATGGTTCTACAATTGACCGTACTAATGATCTACAGTATTACTTTTACAATAAACGAAATTCTGGGAAGATTCCAGTATCATTTTTTTGCTATGCCACACTTCTTTTTCAACGAGAGCTTTAATAGAGCCTGTTTTCAGTTCGAATTTGTAAGCACGTTATGTACGTATAATGCATTATTAGCCTTTTATATGAATATATGTTTATCTGTTACATGAATATGACCTGCTTTAGAAATTTTAGTTCACTTATCTTTCCGTGGTATAACGTGACAATGCATACCTTTGACTGTACACTGCTAACTGGCGCAATATTTAACTTTTATTTCCGTGTATAGCACTCCTCGATTGTCATGGTACCATAAGCAAGCCCTCGAATCAGGAACCAGGAATCATCTAAAATGTGAAACTGCCTCCGACTTGTTGCAAAATGCAAAATCGACCGCCAGAATCTAGTGATGGTAGTGACCGATCAAGTGCGTTTGCACAGTAACACGCAGAAGAAGAATAAAAACGGTGCACTATAAGCTAATATAACAATTTTATTTTTTACATATAGGATATATTGTTAGCTTGTGTTGGGTACAAGTCAAAATGGCTTATTCACTGGCTCAAGCAAAAGTGCTTTTCAGCCATTGCACTATTCAGCCAGAAGATAACGAACTATACCGTACAGCATAACCAGAAGCGCGTCCAGAACGGTTGCGGCCCAGGTCACACTGTCAAAACCACACAGTAGCGCAGATATCACTTAATTAGTTACACGTACATAATGACAAAGTACATATATCACTTAGCATTCAGGACTACTTAACAAATTCTAAAAAATTAACGGCAGCATTACATTATCGGACTATAATTACTTCTTTTATACAATTCTGGCAGAATGTCAAGTGAGGCCTGACTACTCCCAATCCAAAGTTACACCCACCTTGCACCTCCAGTTTCAATAATCACACTTCAATAATCACAGACCTACGTCAGTATACATCTCTGCATATTTCCCCATAGACAAAACACATCAACCTAACAGCCATAAAATAAATTTTATTCACACAAGGCCAATATGCATTTTTGGCTTAAAGGACTAAAATATATATTGGTATACTGAGAGATGCATCTTCTCTCCTGGCCCACAGTACCCCACAGAAATCATTTGTACAATGTGTTGTTTCTTAAAAAGAAAAAAGTTTTACTTTAGAAGCATTCAGAATGTCAACAAAAACAGCTGCATTTTTTATTGTCGCAATTACAGAGTGGTATTCAAAGTACAGCAAGGACTTCATAGTATAACAAAAAAAGGAAAAACAAAAAAATAAAATAAAATTTGCAAAGAAACTGCTACCCCACATAAAACAAGATCTTGTGCTATGCATCAGGAACAGGAAACCCACTACCTGCATGTTGTTTGACAACCCCTTTAAACCAGACAAGGCAAGGGAAGTAGCTTGGGAACTACCACTAAAAAAAACGCAGGGCTAAGTCACTTTTTTAGTGTTAACTTTACAAAAAAAAAGAGAATAGAGGAACAAAAAACTGTACAGCTTAAAAACATTTCATATACACAGCCTAACATTTCCTTGTTTATTTTTGTATTTGGAGACATAAGTGTACATGGGGGGATAAATGATATTAAACAAGAACCTAGGCTCCGAGTAACAAACTTATTCATCATCTTCGTCCTCATCTTCCTCCTCCTCATCTTCCTCTTCATCTTCCTCATCCTCTTCATCATCATCGTCATCCCTTTTCTTGGCTTTCATTGCCACACCAGGGGCTCTCTTCGCAGAATCTGGTTTGCCCTTCGCGCGGTAGGCCGCCATATCCTGGCAACAATAATGAAATGTAGACTCCGCATTGCACATGTGCTCATACGTTAACTTTTTAAAACCAACCCCCAGCAGTACCACATAGGGGAAGAGTGTGTTGCCTTCCTAGTAAGTTACAATGGGAGTTAATGACTGGGCACGAGCAGTCCGATATAATCATATTAATCTCTAATGGTGTTTAATGTAAAATTGAATCAATCAGGCACATTCCACCACAGGTTACAAGTTTCCTATATTTCACTTCCAATGAAAACCACAAAGTTGTTAGACACACTACAGAAAACTTATTTTTCACCATTAGAAGATTGCTTGCAGTGGGACATGGATCAGTGGTATGTAGAAGTGCACTGCTGTGGTATATTGCCATCACAAACTTACCTTGTCATACTTCTCCTTCAGTTTGGCTGCCTTCTTCTCATATGGCTGTTTGTCCTCGGCAGAGGTGCTGTTCCACATCTCTCCCAGTTTCTTCGCTACATCCCCAATGGTCAAACCAGGACTCTCGCTTTTAATTTTTGGGCGATGGTCGGCACAAAATATGAAGAACGCAGATCTGAAACAACAAACATTCCTTCATTTGACCGTTTTCCTGTACCTGTGCGTGCTACAAGGCTATAAAAGCACTTTTAACAAATTCTTAACCATAAAGCAAGATGCACATACGGGGGTCTCTTAGGTGCATTGGGGTCCTTTGCTCTCTTCTTCTTCTCACCCTTTGGTGGGATATAGTTCTTCATTTCTCTCTCATAACGGATCTTGTCTTGTTTAGCCAAATCTTCGAATTTACCCTTTTCCTTAGCAGACATTGTCTAAAACAATTAAGTTACTTCAGTCACTGAATGACACTACCCTAAACACATTCAAAGTTCAAACAGGAATCAATCATGCACCCATAACTTCTTGATAAACACTTTGACCAAAGGTACAACTTCAGTTATCTAATACTGTGTATACTGTGGTAAATATGAAAATGAGCTCAGGAAGCTGTCTAATGACAATTTTACCTCGTATCACACAACACACATAAAAAGACCCAAACCTTCCATCGTTCAGAGCATTTCTTGGAGAACTCAGAGAAGTTGACGCTGGCATCTGGGTGCTTCTTCTTGTGCTCCTCCCGACAAGTCTGCACAAAGTATGCATAGGAGGACATCTTGCCTCTTGGCTTCTTCGGATCTTTCCCCATCTTAGTCACGCGTGTGTCTGTGTCTGTTTTAAGTTAAAAACTACTGCGTAAACATTAAGACCAACAAAACTGTTTTCCCTTAACATCATACCATTAACCTACTTCTATTAATTGAAATAATGTTATGTAGAGCTACAAGTTTAAGCATGTCCCGTATCAAAAATAAAAGACTACCTGTCTATTAAACCTTATTGCCCCTCCACTTGTATGTCCCGCAAAACAGGATATGCAACTTCTAAGGTGTGATGTTTGAAACCCCAATGCTGTCCAATCAATCAGGGAGTGCTTCAGGATCAGAATATCCCTGGAACCTCATATACCTTCCCCTGGAGCCAGACCACTTTACATTCTCCAAGTGCTTAGTGCTTTCCAGCCCTTGGGGCTCACTACAACTCCACCTTGGCTCTGCAGAAGTTAAACACGCTAAAAAGTACTGTCTGAACTCAAGTCATTCCCCATGTTCCATCCTCTTCTTTATGACACACCATCACCTCCAAAACCCAATACTTCTTAAAACTGGAGCACGTGCTGCCAAAGATTTCAGAACTACTTACTTTTTTCATGTTCAGTTTTCTTATTTGCACACATTTATTGAATTACACAAAATAACCTCACTCCTTATGGTATGCCTCGCATATTAATTTCAGATTGGTTCTATTGTTATGGTACATAGTCATATATGCATAATATTAGGAGTCATGAACAAGAGTCACTAGACACCAGCAACAGAAATTACATGACACATACTTCCAAGTAACTGAAGTCAGTAGTATGTCACAAGTTAGGATTTATGTACAAATCACATTTTAATTTAAACGTATCGCAATGACTACTACTTGTTGAAGAGGACAAATTGGCTTCTGCAATAGTGACATTGCAATAGTGAAAAAACGTGTATTTTATTATATAGAAAACGTCAAATTCAACCATCAACTCGACACTGGGCCATGCACTCGACTCTCGTACCCCTGGGCGATCTCCTGTTCACCGCCGTTCACATGTTTTTATACGCGTAAGCCTCGACTAAAACCAGTCCCCTATGTATTTTAACACACGCCCCATCATCAACCTGGTAAAAGTTCAGGCGAGACCGATCGGTGAAATAACGCAGTGAAAACGCTTCCCCTAGACAATCAAGGGGATTTTATACGTTCCCAGTCTAAATTTACGACTGGCGCAAACTTACTCAAAAGTGCCAAAGATGACAGTGTTATGAAGGATGTCTTCAATATAGTAACTTAGGTAAAGCAAATCAACCCGCAAATTATGCATCCGAAAGACGTTTAAATTGTATGTGGGCGGAGAAAACTGATAAAACTGCCTAAAACGTAATTAAAAATAGCATTAATAAATTCATTAAGTTTATATATGTAATAGGTTACACAAATGATGTGTAAAACGTGTAGAAATTTTATTTTTATTCTGTTAAAATTATTTAAATGTTTATATTTCAACCAAAGTAGAACCCATTAGGGCATTTGGCGGACAATTCCTAAAGCTAGCTAGTACATCACTATCCAGTCAGCATGGCGTTATTTTAGCTTGCTGGGAGAAAAGGAGGTCAGCAGCGTATTTCTTCTTCCATTTTGTGAAAATGGCTTCCTTATGAGAGAAAGTCCCCTTCAAATGTCTCCTCCATTTAAACCGGTCAGATATTTTTACAAGCGGCGCATCCTTTGCCGTTTACTCCCCTCCAAGGATGCCGACGCGCCGCTCCGGGTGTATGTGGCGGTAGGATCCGCACCATACGGGCTCCGTGCAGTTAGCAAGCCTGCTAGCTCGCCTTCCGTAAGCGCGGAATGGCCGCTTGTCACCCTCGGCTACATGCTAGCGCGCTTTAGCCAGCGCAGGGAATATGGCTCCTTTCCTTTGTGTCGCTGCTCAGCCATTACCAAGCAAGGGAAGGCGGAATGGGAGGGGGGGGACCCACCTCTTTTTATACCAAGATTACATGGGCATATCGCGCACACTGAGCCGTGGGGACCGCGCGTCTGGAAGCAGTATCGCTGCTTCTTTCTTTCTCCGCCGCGAAATTGACAAGTTTTCCGGCCGGTTCAGGGCAAAAAGCGGTTTTAAAAAGTTCAGGCTGAACTGCGCTCCAAGCGCGGCTCCCACTGCCTGCGCACTGGCTCTGCTTCAGTTCCTATCCGTGCGATAATGTAGTCAGCCATATTACAGAGGCTTAAGTGAGAGGCATGTCTTCAGTTAATATTACAACCCGAGAAGTAATTATATATTTAAAAAAATAAATAAAAATAATATTAAGCACAAATCTAAATGATTCTAAGCAAGGAATTTCATATTCGCGTTTCGCCTCATTAAAGGCGCCGTTTCTCCTTCGTCTCAATCCCCAGCACGGGATCCTGTCTTCGGTCTCAAGCCATTTAGCGATAGCCACACCGCTAACGGGCAGACTTCGCTGGTTTGGGATACAGATTATTTCACAACTTAGTAAAGCTAGTATCAGAATGTAATTAAAATATCGCCTTATTAGGAAATGCACATTACAGCCTAGTGACTATGCATTTTATTTCATTATGGACACGTAAAAAAATAACACTTTAACAGAAAAGTCTACATTAGGAATATCACTAGAGATGCTTCTCGTTCAGTACGAAGGAAAATACGAAACATCAATGTGCGCCCTATCTTAGCGAACGTCACCCAGCCAGCGAAATAACGATGACTACATATCACAGCTAAGTGGCTAATGTATCTTGTTTTAACTGAGTACACAAAGAGACGAAAGGGGGAAATCGATACCGAAATATTGCTAACAATTTTTACCCATGTTAAGTATCTTCTTTTTTGGTATTATTTTTAACGAGTCGCTTGCTACAGGTTCGCTTATATGCTAGCTAGACACTTACCCAAGGTTGCCGCTCTATCTTAATGCAGTGCAATGGCTGTATGTGAGCAATAGCAATACGCAGTACCCTCAGTCTCCAGCCTCTAACATTACTCGCAGTCTCAGCCAGTCTCCGCTCCCATTGGCTACCGCCAACACCATGATTATTTTGATTCGTTGTTGACTTTTCATTGTCCTAATAAGAGGCGCGCTTCGATTGGCTATTATTGAAGAAACGTCATCAAAGATTTCAGTGGCGCGTTTATATGAAACAGAACAAAGAAACATCTGACATGGGCCTCATGCTTCATGCTGGATGGTTGAAGCATGTAGCCGCGTTTGTCACAGTGCAGACCGCTGTATGGTGAGAGTGCTGGGAGTTGGGAGGGGGAGCTGGAGCCCGCCGAGTTTTGTTTTAGTTTCTACAGTTTGTTGTCTACCATATATCTGCTTGCCACTGCATTTTCACTGTTACTAACGAATTTGTTAAACGTTTTTTTTCTTTTACTGGTGGCAGTTTTAACTGGTAACAGTTTTTTGTGCACGTTTATCTTTTAACACACTTTTCCATATTTATCGTTAAATAATCGTTGCATAATTAATTATTTGGCAAACAGTGGTACCGACACTGTATTGTATACTTCTCCATTGTCTCGTTAGAGATCTCCAAGGGTGGCGCCCATATTTAATCCTTGTTGATTACGCTATTCAAGGAAACGCTTCATTATTAAAGACTAATTAAGGTTGTTGGTTATTCATCAGTTTGCAGAGCACTAATGGCTTATCGCAATTGTTTCCAACCCCCTTATGTGTAAATACAGTTACTGTTTATGCCAGTTTCTTTTTTGTGTTATACGGTTGTATTTCTGATCAGATTCTTTGGTTGTCTTTCAAATTATACAGAATGAGTTTTGTATTTTAGTATTTCTTAGTCGCCGTTGTATAAACTTTTGGTAATGTGGCGTATTAAAGATATGATTGCTTATAAAGAGCTAACACGAGGATGGCGTTTTCTAATGAAACGCTTTGAACATACCGGAAAGATGTTGACGGTGTTTTATGGCGCAATGAAGTTGATGGGATCTATTCCAAAACAGTGTAAGGTGGCTGTTTCGTGTTTGATGAAACAGACCTGAGACCAGCATCTATTAGCAGCTGTAAATTTTGTAAACATAAACAGCGTAATGCTGGAGGGCTGATCAGTAGGACTGATTAGGTAGTTACCAGTGCGCTTTGTGCCGCAACGCGCATACCTGGAAATAATGTAAATTAATGTGTAGTTGTATATTTGTTTGTAAATAGTAATTGTAACCGTGTAATATTTACAGCAAGTTGTGTGTGACTGTACGGGTCAGTTACAAATAAGTGCTGGCAAAATCTTTTAAAAACCTGTTGAAATCATGTAGCCTGTCAGGTTTGTTAAAATGTATGTTTTGTATTCATGTTGGTTTCATGTCATTTGAAATGAATGTACACTCTGTATTTTTTTTTTTACAGAAGGTAAGACTGAATGCCCCTAAAAATAGCAAATGGTGTAATCATAAAAGAATGAGAAATATAAAATATTCTGCATCCAGAAAGGGCCGTTATATACGAGGGCTTTTCCTGCTACTCAATAGTTAGATTACTAGTTATGGGAGTCCTCACACCTGGCCTTGAACAGCTGACCTAAAGATTACCCAAAAAACCTTTATACACACTGGCCCTTTGAGGATAAGGTTGCCCACTCCTGACCAAGAGTGAATGTATGCCTAAATGTATTCATAAAAATAATTACTTCATTTTAAAATGTCACAGAAAAACAGATTTTAATAGGATTATCTCTAAATGTAAATGTGTTTTTACAATCTTGAGCTGTATATGTGGGTCAAGGGCATAATGCTGAATATTTTTGTGTGTATCCATATCGTTTGGTTAATTTGGAAAGCATCAGAATTTGAAAATAAATGTATAAATTACATGAGTTCTTTTTCAAGTGTAAAATTTATTCGAGTCCAAGACCTAGTCTAAAAGTCTAAAGTTTCTGTTTTTAATTGATTCTGAGGAAATATTTGGAGTACGATGGTAAAGATGGTGTGTAATCGTGAAAACTTTGTACCAAATACAGGTCGTCCTCGACCTATGAGACTTACGAGTGATCAACTTTACAATTGTTCCCAGCAAGACAGCAAATATATGGCCACGACTGTGCTGTGTGTGTGGCAGCTCGAGTGTTGCCCAGAGTGAGGTTTTGCCCCTGCAGGTCAGCTCATGTTGGGGGGCATGCGCTGATGCAGTGCCTTGCTGCACCCACCACATGATGAAACACCTCGGGCGATTCCCCCCAGGCAGACACATGGTCCAGCCTGACCCTCCAGAAATGGCCAGTCATCTGCGGCAGCCAGGTGTTACATGGGCGTCCTCTTGGCCCCTGGTCCAGCCAATCGTGTTCTCAACAATGAGAATCCTGTGAGCCAGATCAGCCTCAGGGAAACGCACCATATGGCCATAGTGCCAGAGCTGATGCTCCCTCCCATTGCAGGTAATGTGCCTCATTCAGGACTCTTCTAGCAACTGCTCATTTAACACAAAGTCAATCCAGCGGTAGCCAAGGATTCTCCGAAGAGACACAGTACCGAAGGAGTCCAGTCTTCGACTCAGCTCACTGGATAGTGTCCATGTGTCACAGCCATACAGCAAGACAGGGAGCACCAGGACTCTAAGGACTTGGACCTTCGTTCTCTTGCAAAGCGATCAGGAGCCACACACCCATTTCCAGCGACCTCATGACCTCTCATGCTCTCCCAGTCTGTCTACTGACTTCATAGGAAGAGTCACCAGAGACTTGAATATCGCTGCCAAGGTAAGTAAATCTTTCGATGAGGTCGACATTCTCCTTGCAGACGCACACTACTGATGGCTGTCATTAAAGGCCTGGCACTCCCAAACACTCATGATGCATTCGGTTATTTCTCTCCGAGTTGAATCTCGGATGAAAACGTCATGAAACATCAAGAAAAATGTCACTTCCCATCGGAAACACGCCTCTTATGATGTTGATGTCAGACAGAATTTTCTTGTCCGAGTTGCCCCTGTGACGTAATTTCAACATGGCGCCTTACATACTCAACAGTAATTTTATTTCTATAAATCTTTAAAAATGTTTATTTTGTTAAATGTATTAATAATTATAAATGTAATTGCACGTTTTCGATTTAGAGAATACCATATCATGACCGTAAACAGTATCATAACATCAGATTTTTACCAGACTTGTTAGTGTCTTTGGTTTGTTTGTAGTTTGCCTCTTGAAAAAAGCGTTGCTATGAATGTACTAAAATATTTTATAAAGCTTTTAGTGTGGTTTGACTAGTTCGTATTTCTTGTTAGTTTTCACTCCAAATCTGCTAAAATATAAAGCTACAACATACAGCAGCGTGTTCATGGAGGCAGCCATGATTGTTCTAATATGTGGTAGCTCAAACGGAAGATTATTAGACGTGATGTCATTCAACTCGGAATTTCCGAGTTACGAGAGAAAAACGAACGCACCATCAGACTTCTCGCTCAGTCCCTAAAGAGCCCCGGTCAGAGCCTCCATTGACTCCGTGAAGATCACAAAATCATTGGCGAACCCAAGATCAGTCATTTTTTCTTCACCCACAGATGCCCCCACAGCTGCTGGATTCCATTACTTTGCCCAACATCCTGCGTGGGGATCCTCCAAAGTCTCAGGATGTCCCAAAGGGCAACTCGCTCAACTGAGTCAAACGCTTTATGAAACTCAACAAAGGCTGCAAAAAGGCTTCTGCTGATATTTACGTGTGTACTCAATGAGAACCCTTGGTGAAAGGATGCCGTCAGTGGTAGACGACTTAGGTATAAAACCAGGCTGCTCCTGTCGCTGGTAGGCAAGCGAGTGATCATAGATCCTGTTAAAGATGACTCTAGCAAGGATTTTACCCAGCACTGAGAGCATTGTTATCCCCCTGTATAGTTGGTGTGATCCAGGCAATCACCCTTCCCTTTCCATTTGGGTACTACAAGTCTTGTTTTCTGGTCAGTTGGGATGGCGCCTGACTCATCCCTGTGGCCTTCCCTACCCCCAGCTGATTCACCTCCTGTGCAATTTGAGTGAAATTGGGTGGTACACAGAGGATCAGCCTCAAGAACCATGGACCCTGAGATGTCCAACATCCTAGCTGGAGGATCAGCTTTAAATAACTGATCAAAGTAGCCGGCCCAGTGGGTCATCCGTAAGGACCATTCCATCACCCACCCTGACTGCAAGTCTCCGAGGAATAGATTCAGTTATATGTAATGCTTTGATTCCTCTGAAGGACGTGGCTCACTAAACCACTGATGGAGTGTCTCCTGCTCACAGGTTCAGTTAACAAATGCCTCCTTATATGCCCTCAGAGCCCTCACAACCATCCTCCTCAGTTCCCAGTACAGACTGGAGTTGCCACATCACATTAGAGTCACACACAATTGTGTGCTAACTCATCAGAAACAGACTGATCTTGGAGTCTGGCCGAGTTCATCTTCATTCTCTTAGTAGGTGGTAGCCTACTGGATCTAAGCTGAATCTTTAGAGTAGCAACAACAAGTCTATAGTTAGAATTCACAAACTGGTCACTTCTGTAGACCCTGCAGTTCTGCAGGAGCCTCTAGCGTCTGCCAATGAGGATTTGACTGATCTCTTTTGCCACACCACCAGTATTGGAGTACCAAGTCTAACGATGCACCTCAGGGCATTGGAACCTTTCGAAAAGTCAAGGAACATCAAGCCACTCTCATCCTGCTCTCCAAATGCATGGGGACTGCCATAATCCTAACAGCCAGCCTTGTCAGTGCCTATGGTCATATTGAAGACACCCATGATCAGAGGAGTGTCAGCTCATGGGCACCCATCAACCGTAGAGCAAAGTTGCAAGTGAAAGGTCTCCCTAAACAAGACATCACTCACCGCAGTTGGAGCATGCGCTGAGGAGACACCCAAGGAGTACCTTAGCCTGAGCCTTCTAGTACACTTTGTGAAAGGACTGACATCAAACATCATCAGAAGGATCCGATTGACCACAACAGCTACTCCCTGATTATGGCAGCCATCAGAGCAACCAGACAAAAAGTAGGTGTATCCACCAGCAGAAATCTGACCACTCCCCGGCCTGCGTACCTCCGAGAGTGCCACCACTGAAATGCTGAGTTTATGAAGCTCCCGTGACGGCAGAGGGAGATGGTCATCTTACCGGATAGACAAGACGTTCCTCGCACCTACCCAGATGGGCCGCTGCCTCAACCTGGGACCCAAGTGCCGCCATGCAGTGGGTGACGCCTCAGCAGCACACCAGCCCTGATCCCCAACAGGCCTGACCCTATTCACTCTTCGACGGTTTACTGTCCTCCAGGGATGAGGCTGCCGAAAGCTTTCCCCTATCCCCTGTATGATGCGTGCAGCCTTGCTGTGGGTGGCTGCAGCAGTGCTGCTCCCTCAGAACCTGTTTGGACCTAGCTAGCTACTGGGAAGTATTTTTATGGTGGCTGGAGTGCCAATCCCGTATTTATCTAGAGCATTATTATTAAAGCTCCTTAAGGCAAGGATAAAATGATTATGTTACTTGACTTTGGTGTTTTTGAAATGTTTATCTTTAATATATATTTGTATTCCATTCACTTACATTTGTAAGCAATATATAATGCAATATATCCACGTAATTTCATGATGTAGCAGAAGGAAGTGGCTGAATAGTGAACATGAGCAGCAGTTTAAAAGACCTAAAACTCTAGTAATTCAGTGATAAGAGAAATATTACTCAAAGATTAAACATTTTCATCTGTGAATACAGTTTATTATATTTCTGCTATTTCTAAATTAATACAGTGTAATACAGCCTTTACCCCCTAATAGATGTTACTTTCAAGTAAGGAAAAAGTGGCTCATCACAGAGCACAAGTGAATCCTGATCCTGCTGCTATGGCCAATTATCTTGCCAAAAGGAGTGAAAGGTAGTTTACAGACACACAGGCCCTGTTTACACTTGGCTTTAAAATGAGTCTTGGAAGGTCGGATCACGAGTGGACAGCTCAGACACCTCACCATTTGCACCTGTGTCTGTCACGCTTCCCCAATGTGTCCAGCTGACCACTCGTGTTCAGATTTTGTTATTGCCTATGTTAATGCTGCTAGGAGGTCAAATGACCTTGCACATAGATATTGCACAAGTCTCTGTCACCACGCAAGAGCCAGATTTGTTTAGCACAGGCTAGCTAAGAACACAAAAATGCATCTAGTTTTTATTGGACTGAATCTTCTGTCCAAATGGAAATTAAGCATCTGGTTTCACTTGCACTCGCTAAGCGTCGGGCAGCAAAGCCGAGCAGGAGATCCAGCAGATTGGGCTAGCAGGTGTCATCGAGCCCGAGGACTGGGATTGGACAGATGGTGAACATTATCAATATATACAATATTTTTTTCCTTATTTTTTTTCCAACCTAATATATGTGAAAAAGGTGTGTCTGTGTAAAACAGTATTCAGTGATAATTACAACTAATTTTATTTTCACCAGATCAAACTGTGTTATAGGATAAAAATGACAAAAACAGGAAAAATCCTTTTTTCCCCTGCAATTCTTTAGTAGACACAGCCCACCCAAAAGACAGGATTTTTTAAACAATGTTTTGTGATTATGTTGCTTATTATTATAACTCTCAGGGGCAGCATGGTGGCGCAGTGGTTAGCACTGTCGCCTCACACCTCTGGGACCCGGGTTCGAATCCCCGCCTGGGTCACGTGTGTGTGGAGTTTGCATGTTCTCCCCATGTCGTCGTGG